>JAVGWX010000013.1:55374335-55937551 GCA_036924085.1 Ariolimax columbianus
ATAGTAGCCACATCTCTTCGCATCCCAAGGGGTTCGACATTCACATGAATTTCACATTCTGTAGTGGGCGTCGACCTTATTGCTCCACTAATAAGGCGCAGGGCATTGTTATGCACTCAGTCCAGGGACTCTACATTAGTCTGTGAGCATGTTGCCAGGAGTGCATTGCTGTATTCTAAAGCAGAGCGTACATATCCAAGATACAAGCCTCTCAGAGTGTCCTTGTCTGATCCCCATACTGTACCAGCGAGCCTCTTCAATAAGTGTAGCCGCCTCAATGCTTTATTTTTAAAATTTTGAACATGTTTCTTGAGGCTGAGCTGTCGGTCGAGAGTGACTCCAAGATATGTAGGCTCTTCCTCTCTGGGCAATTTCTGTTTGCCGAATCTCACTGATATTTTGTTTGCTACTTTGTGGCTATTTGTAAAGATAGTGTAAACTGTCTTTTCACAGTTTATCTTCAGTTTCCACATTTGACAATACTCATGCAGTCTTCTCAGGTCTCCATTTAGTCTTTGTGCTGCACTTCCTACATCTTGATGGCTTTGCCATATTGCCAAATCATCAGCATACATGACTTTTTCAGCTTTGATGCGCTTGACCAGGTCGTTTCTGTAAATGAGAAAAAGAGTGCAGCTCAAAGTAGAGCCTTGTGGTAAGCCTCCCTCTAACACTTCTTTAGAGGAGACTGCATCGTGCATCTTTGTCTGGATTGTTCGGTCAATGAAAAAATATTGTATCCAATTGTACAACTTTCTGCTAATCCCTACGTCAGTCATCTTCATCAGGAGACCTTTTCTCCATCGTCGATCATAAGCCTGTTGTAAGTCAAAGAAGATTGCTACTGTATGTTTCTTGTTTTGGAACCCATCGTGAACTTTCTGCGTTAACCTGAAAAGATGGTCTTCTGTGCAGTTACCTTTTCTGAGCCTGTTCAGGTCAAAGGATTTCTCAACTCTCAAGGGACCAGGCGTGCATTTGCCATTCTTTCTGATCATTTTCCAAGACATTATGTTAATGAGATGGGACGGTAGCTGTTTGGTTCATGAGGAGGTTTTGTTGGCTTTCAGGATGGGGATAACATGCGCATTCTTCCAGTCTATGGGCAGTTGTCCATTTCTCCAAGTCATGTTGATTAACTTGAGGACTGTCTCTTTCCCCAAAGAGTTGTCTATTTCTCCAAGTCATGTTTATTAACTTGAGGACTGTTTCTTTCCCCAATGAGTTGTCCATTTCTCCAAGTCATGTTGATTAACTTGAGGACTGTTTCTTTCCCCAATGAGCCCAGGTGAGTTATCATTTCATTATGGATTCTGTCTGGCCCAGGAGACTTTCTAGGTTTTAATTTCGGTTGGGGCTTTCTCTTGACGTTTCAAGTGTCCTACACGTTCTTTGTCCAACTCAGAAAGCTTTCCTGCTCTGTTCACAGAGGCAAAGTACCGGTTAAAGTGCACTGCTTTTTTCTGGTATTCAGTTATTATTCCTCTACTGTCTATCACTGGCTTCGGATTTGTTCTCTTCCTGTTTCCAGACAAATTGTCCATTAATGTCCAGACTCTCTTCCTATTGTGCTTTAGGTTGTTTCACACATGGTGATGACCATTTTTTATGTTTTGCATTCTTAACTATGAGTTTGACCTTTGCACATAATTTGTTGTAGAGGATCTTTGATTCTTGTGATGGTGCTCTCTCGACGGCTGTTCTTGCTTCATTTCTTCCAGATATAACAGCTTGCATGTCTTTAGTGTAGAATGGTTTGTACGACTTCCTACTGCCTTTTGGGATGCTTTGTGATGCTGCATTCAGAATAGGTCTTGTCACCACATTATTGAGTCTTTCTACACTGCTGCTGTCAATATAACCAAGCAGGTCGTCCAATGAGTTTTGAAATAGTCTCCAGTCTGTTTTACCAAAGGCCCAGCAAGTTGTCTGTTTGTGGCATGCTTTACTGGGAATGGTTATGGTGGTGAGGATTGGTTATGGTGGTGAGGATTGGCATGTGATCACTTCCAATGTCATCAAGAACTTGCAGGTTGCAAGAGTCTATCAAATCAGAGGAACAGATCGTCAAGTCAGGTCGACTGAGATAGAGGTGGGCCCTGTGCAGCTGAGTTGGGGTAGAGTCTGCATTCTACAATACAGACAAGTTGGTTGGGGTAGAGTCTGCATTCTGTAATACAGACAAGTTGGTTGCATCGCAGAGCTCATCGATGAATTTTCCTGTACTGTTGTGGTCAGTGTAACACCAACGAGGCGAGCGTCCATTGAAGTCACCTGCAAGGAGTGTTTTGTGATATTGTATTTCATGCAGATCTAGCAGGTTGCAGGTCGAGGTGAGGAGAGGGAGGGAGGGGGGGGGGGGGGGTGGGGGTGGGCTGTAAATGTTGTATATAGTGTACTTTGATCCAGTGTGTCAGAAATTGATTTTCTGTATGTCTGTGGGATGGGCTGTTATGTGTGTGACATATCCTTGAATGTCATTTCGGATATAGGTAACTATGCCACGGCAATCGCTGCACTCATATGCATAGCTAATGTATCCTGTCAGGCTCAGGTCAGTGCACTCACAGGCATAGCTAATGTATCCTGTCAGGCTCAGGTCAGTGCACTCACAGGCATAGCTAGTGTATCCTGTCAGGCTCAGGTCAGTGCACTCACAGGCATAGCTAGTGTATCCTGTCAGGCTCAGGTCAGTGCACTCACAGGCATAGATAGTGTATCCTGTCAGGCTCAGGTCAGTGCACTCGCAGGCATAGCTAGTGTATCCTGTTAGGCTCAGGTCAGTGCACTCACAGGCATAGCTAGTGTATCCTGTCAGGCTCAGGTCGGTGCACTCACAGGCATAGCTAGTGTACCCTGTCAGGCTCAGGTCGGTGCACTCACAGGCATGGCTAGTGTATCCTGTCAGGCTCAGGTCTGTGCACTCACAGGCATGGCTAGTGTATCCTGTCAGGCTCAGGTCAGTGCACTCACATGCATAGCTAGTGTATCCTGTCAGGCTCAGGTCGGTGCACTCAAATGCATAGCTAGTGTATCCTGTCAGGCTCAGGTCGGTGCACTCACAGGCAAAGCTAGTGTATCCTGTCAGGCTCAGGTCGGTGCACTCACAGGCATAGCTAGTGTATCCTGTCCATTTCAGATCAGTGCACTCACAGGCATAGCTAGTGTATCCTGTCAGGCTCAGGTCGGCACACTCACAGGCATAGCTAGTGTATCCTGTCAGGCTCAGGTCGGTGTCTTTGTGTAGAGTTTCTTGCAGGATAGCCACATGAACCCTGTGGCTGTTCAAAACCTTGGCAATCTCAAGCTTTTTATTTCTCAGGCCACAAATATTTCACTGTATAACGTTAAATGAAAGCTTCTTATCTTGTTTTTGCACGTGCTTCCTCCTAGGTTTTCTTGTGTTAGTATGTTTATGTTTGTTTCCAGTAGTCCATTTTTCACTCATTGCAGCCTGGTCACCCACTACATCCTGGTCACCACTACATCCTGGTCACCCACTACATCCTGGTCACCACTACATCTTGGTCACCCACTGCAGCCTGGTCACCCACTGCAGCCTGGTCACCCACTACATCCTGGTCACCACTGCAGCTTGGTCACCCACTACATCCTGGTCACCACTACAGCCTGGTCACCACTACATCCTGGTCACCCACTGCAGTCTGGTCACCCACTGCAGCCTGGTCACCCACTACATCCTGGTCACCACTACAGCCTGGTCACCCACTACATCCTGGTCACCCACTACATCCTGATCACCACTGCAGTCTGGTCACCCACTACATCCTGGTCACCCACTGCAGCCTGGTCACCCACTGCAGCCTGGTCACCCACTACATCCTGGTCACCACTGCAGCTTGGTCACCCACTACATCCTGGTCACCACTACAGCCTGGTCACCACTACATCCTGGTCACCCACTGCAGTCTGGTCACCCACTGCAGCCTGGTCACCCACTACATCCTGGTCACCACTACAGCCTGGTCACCCACTACATCCTGGTCACCCACTACATCCTGATCACCACTGCAGTCTGGTCACCCACTACATCCTGGTCACCCACTGCAGTCTGGTCACCCACTACAGCCTGGTCACCCACTGCAGCCTGGTCACCACTGCAGCCTGGTCACCACTGCAGCCTGGTCACCCACTACATCCTGGTCACCACTGCAGCCTGGTCACCCATTACCAGGCGCGGACCTTGATGACCGAGGCGTCGTCTGAGCTCGTTTGTAAAACTTTTAAATTTTGTACTTCCCATATTTTGGCATTGTCTAGCTGGGGAGTCTGTGAATGTCCTTCCCACCCTAGGCAGAAGCCAAAAATGTACTGTGCTGACATTAAGTAATTGAGGGGGTGCATTAAAACAACTACTGAAGACTGCGAACAAAGAGGCCTGGATTTACAGATAGGCAAGGGGAAATACTGGGAGAGAAATCTACAAATATATGGCCATCCTAAATTCCAAAGACAAACATCAACCACATGAAAAGGAGAGACCAGAGCAACATTTTCTGACTTCGCACTCCAAGGCCAGACAAATGTAACACTTTGTACGGAACTAAACAACGGCTTTCAAAAACTTGCAAATACCACTATATGGCATTGGGCCAAAGAGCAGGAGCCCAAAGGCCACTGGATCAATAACCAAGCATTAGCAACTCTCCAAGTTAACAAAGCCACGGTTGGGTTCACTGTGCCCATTCCCCGCCACCAGCTGTCTACTGGTTAGGCCAAGTTCTTCTAGGCTCTAGACCTGTAACCAAAAGACAATTGTATTGTCACGTCCTGGACTACTGTGCCTTTACGATTGGCCTCGATTGTCATGGTGTGGCGAATGCAGGTGCTCTTTTTCCATGTCTGTTCAGCATTATGCTGGTTCCTTCCTAACCACAGAGGGTGCATGCATATTGTCCAATTGGAGACCCATTTGTACATATGGGTTACTGTCAAGGTTTAAGAATAAAACCCTCATTATATAGTATCTCATCTACTAAGTTATACTGTAGCATAGTTCTGATAGGTCATGGGAGAGGCCATCAGAGCTGACTCATGCGGAAACATTCCAAATAAGACGCTCTGTTTTTATTTTGAGATCTGAGGAATTATTAAAGATCAAATGGAATCAGCTGAGCACACTGAAAGTGACGTCTTAAATGTCACATGGAGGCTACGTATTTCTAAGTGACGTCAGTAAAACGCAATGTTGACAGTTCGTGAAAGTTAGTTGTGAGAGTAATCCACAATAACTGATAACATATTTGGTACTCGTATGTCATAAATTTTATAGGATTTTTACCTTTTGGACAAACCTAGAAAACTAAATAAATAAAGTCATACTTAATCACGCCAAGAAAATGTCCCTATCTGAAACCTACCTCCAAGTCTTGATAATGAGGGCACCATACAATACAGCAAATCCTAGGTGGAACAGCCATATCTGTACTATACACTTTAATGTTGTTGTCTCGCCATACATAACAAAAACCTAAATAAAAACGTGCTTTGTTATTTCCCAGACATCAGTTATAAGAAAGCATGCAATAATTAATTAAATAAGAGTTTGATTAGCACTGGGTATGCTCGTAAACAGGAGCAGTGTACATATTAAAGTGGCACACAATGTTTTTATTAGTGTCTGTGAAATTATTGAACATGATACAACATGCAAACATCCCCGAAATCGAAAAGTGCGAAGTACCCATACCAGAGCCATATATACGCAGCCAAGACCGGTTAAAAATAATCTTGGAGGTTTCAGAGATAACAAAGAAATGTGAGCAGCCAGTAACAGAACAAAAATCCACATTATACATGATCTCAAGAGACTACGCTAGCAACTCATGGACACGTCTGTACACAGATTAATGGGTCATCGAGAGCGCAACAAGAGGCAGCGGAATCTACATCGTACACCCCAACGGCGACATAGAAAACAACTCCCTACCAGCAGGGGAGACCTGTACCAATTTCAGGAGTACATGCAGCAATTTGCATTCTTATCAACCAAAAGGCAACTACAAGAAAAACGGCCACATTAACAGACTCCAGGAGCGCACTTCAAGCCATCTCAAGCACCAAAGAAGATAGTCTCTTAAGTGAAATAAAATATAACATCGAGTTATTGTTCTAAAAGCAGGGTTAGTCCTTCAGTGGATTCCGGCCTATTGTGGGATCCTTGGAAACGAGAAGAGCTAACAAACGCGGGAAGTGGTGACACACAGACTCACCATCGACAGAGCTACGAAGAAATACAGACACACATACACGATCCACGAAGACGGAATGGAGAGAACAGTGCAAAGAATGGAAAGCAGACATAGCATAGATACACTTCGCAGAGATTAGCAAACTAAGTATTTCATCAGAACGGAACATTTCAGGCTTAAGACCCACCTCCCCAGAATAAGACACCGCCATATGCGATTGCGGAGCACCAAATCAAACACCAGAACATATCCCTCCGGATTGCCCCACTTATGCAGACCAAAGAGAGGCATTCTTGCAGAGAAGCGACCATGCTCGAAAAAGATGTGGGGGACAGGCAAAGAAATGTATCACAGTCTCCATCGTGAACCTTACCAGGCCACAAGCCTTCGATATGTTGATTGAACAAGAAAAAGACGAAGAAGAAGAAGAGATTGATGATGATCATATTAATGAAATGGAAAGAGTTCATAGATAAACAACTGAGAGAAGAAGGACCAGGCTACCGCCAGGATAGACCCTGTGCAGACTAGATAGCAAGTCAGATAATAGGGCAAGAAGGCGTGGAATGAAACCCATTACTTTAGATTGGAGTTGTGAACTATGACAAAACAATTGACAGTTAAGACAGAGAATCACCAAGGGAACATGTTCAGGCACTACAGAGAGCCCAAAAGTTCATCGACTAATTAGAAAACGTATGAAATTATGGAGTGTAAAGTTCTACATGACGGAGTCTTTTTGGAGTCACTTGAGATAAGAACTGGTGTGTGACATTGATGTTCTTACCACCATTTCTCGTTCTGCTATTGATTGAATTATGAAGAACACAGCTTTAACCTACCAAAATTGAAGTCACTGGTATTTGGCAAAATCAATTTGTGATCTAGACTTTGCCGATGATTTGGCGCTTCTAACTCACAATCATATGCAGATGCAAAATATAATGAGTATTTGTGATGAATGATAACAAAAACTGATCTACATATTTTGGCCAATCCTGCTAGAATAAAAGCACTTAACGACAAACAGATTTGTGAAGTCATTCATGTATCCATATAGCAATATAGACATACAGAAAGTGCATCTCTATGTAGTTTTCAAAATACATGGAAATGCAAAAGGACGTATATGATAACACTAAAGCGTTTGATAAAGTGAAGCATGAACAGTTAATACGATTCCTGAAAAATATCAATCTGGATGGTAAGGATATTAAACAAATCACAAACCTGTATTGAATTGAGATCAATTAGTATGTTTGAGAACTAGAGAGGAGACATCACCTATTATATATATTTTAAAAAAGGATAGACAGCGGTGTGTACTTTCCCCTTGCTTGTTTAATGTATACACATAACATATTTTCACAGACATAGATGACATGCTTGAATTGAATATAGGAGGACGATCAGTAACATCAGATATGCTGATTATACAATGTGTATGGCAGATGATCTAGTTAATATGCAAAACTTCATGGATAAGCTAATCAGCAAAAGTCAGCATTTCATTTGGGAATCAACAACAAAGACTAAAGCTATGGTGTTCACTAACAAGAAAGAAAGTCCAAAAGCTTTCACCCACATACATGGGCAAAATCCAGGAGCAAGAGACAAGATATGTATACCTTGGCTAGCTAATAATGGCGGATGGCAAATGCGAAAAGGAGATCATTAAAAGAATTGCAAAAGCCAAGAATACATTATAACAGCAGGAGAGTTACATTTCTGTCAGAGCAGATATCTCAGATCTTAGAGAGATACACTTCTGTCAAAGCAGATATCTCAGATCGTAGAGAGTTACACTTCTGTCAAAGCAGATATCTCAGATCTCAGAGAGTTACACTTCTGTCAAAGCAGATATCTCAGATCTCAGAGAGTTACACTTCTGTCAAAGCAGATATCTCAGATCTCAGAGAGTTACACTTCTGTCAAAGCAGATATCTCAGATCTCAGAGAGTTACACTTCTGTCAAAGCAGATATCTCAGATCTCAGAGAGTTACACTTCTGTCAAAGCAGATATCTCAGATCTCAGAGAATTACACTTCTGTCAAAGCAGATATCTCAGATCTCAGAGAGTTACACTTCTGTCAAAGCAGATATCTCAGATCTCAGAGAATTACACTTCTGTCAAAGCAGATATCTCAGATCTTAGAGAGTTACACTTCTGTCAAAGCAGATATCTCAGATCTTAGAGAGTTACACTTCTGTCAAAGCAGATATCTCAGATCTTAGAGAGTTACACTTCTGTCAAAGCAGATATTTCAGACTCTAAAAATGAGAATAATAAAATACTATGTGCATTCCGTTTCATTGTAAGGAGTAGAAACCTGGACCCTAAACAAAGAAAATAGAGAAGAGTATTGAGGACTTTGAAATACGTGTATTCAGAAAACTTGGACGAGTTTCTTGGAAAGATAGGTAAACCAAAAGTGAGGTTTTTTGAACAACTCAAGGTGGAGTAGATACTACTGAAGGAAATAAAAAGCAGAAAAATAAAATATTTTGGTGATGTCAAGCGCCATGACAATCTGCTGAAAGTTATTTTGGATGGCAGAGTAGAAAGAGGTACAGATGACCACATATCAGAATGTGATCGGGACACAGTTTGACTGAGTGAATTAGCCTGACTGGATTGAGATAGCTGGAGATTCATTCCGTCAACTTCCGTTACAGAGACGACACTTGATGATGTTGATGAAAAAGTGCAACTAGAAATCATATTTAGAATTCAAAAGGCAAGAAAGGCTTATATTACATTAGGGAAGTTAAGAATATCAAAAGAAATTGAGCCCACCCCAAAAATACATATCTTCAACTCCAAAATAATGTCCATGCTATTGCATGGCTCTGTAACGTGAAGAAAAAACGAAAACTTCAACGACAAAGTTCAGGTTTTTGTCAATGGGTGCCTGTGTTGTATAGAGAGATTGAAATGGAATGAAAAAGTGTATAACGTTGAACTGTAAAAAAAAAATCTCACAGAAATGAGTCTCACACTTGCTTTAAGGAGAAGATGATACAGTTGGATAGGACACACATTATGGAAAACAGCTGATAGCATTACAAGACAGTTTCTGTTCTGAAATTTCAAAGACAAGAGACATAGAGGCAGACGTAAACACACCTGGAGAAGAGAGCTTTCGACAAACACGAAGCTGAAAGTGAAGACATGGGTCAGAGCTGGATAGGAGGAAGAGAGCTTGCGACAAACACGAAGGTGAAAGTGAAGACATGCGCAGAGCTGGATAGGAGGAAGAGAGCTTGCGACAAACACGAAGGTGAAAGTGAAGACATGCGCAGAGCTGGATAGGAGGAAGAGAGCTTGCGACAAACACGAAGGTGAAAGTGAAGACATGCGCAGATCTGGATAGGAGGAAGAGAGCTTGCGACAAACACGAAGGTGAAAGTGAAGACAGGCGCAGATCTGGATAGGAGGAAGAGAGCTTGCGACAAACACGAAGGTGAAAGTGAAGACATGCGCAGATCTGGATATGAGGAAAAGAGCTTGCGACAAACACGAAGGTGAAAGTCAAGACATGCGCATAGCTGGAAAGGAGGAAGAGAGCTTGCGACAAACACGAAGGTGAAAGTGAAGACATGAGGCCGAGCTGGTGTATATTTGTTGAAGATCTGTGTTCTATAGTGAGCTGAAAGGCTTTGATGATAATTGATGCCTGTTTATGTGTTTGCTCCTAAAGCATGGATGCCTAAATGAGCTCAGCGAAGCAGGCATTGCGTTTGGCCTAAAAATTTAATATAAAGAAAACCCAGTATAAATTTTTGCCTAATAGAACTGCAGGTAGGAAATTATCCCGCCAAAAATGTGAGTAAGGACATTTACTGTGGCCAAGTAATTACGAACACCAAAAAGTATTTCAGCAATACAAACGTTGCACTTACACTACTGCACATTATTACAGCCCCAGAGCACATGAGCTGTAGAAATATAGGACTTGCTGTTTTAATAACCTACAGCAGAAAGACAGGAAAATACATGAAATATAGTGCTTAAATATCTACTATAATGGAGATTCACATAAACTGTTGACTAATGTTCTCAACCTGCTCATTTGTATGAGATTCACCCATCTACATTGCATGAAACCAGGCAACGCATGAAACCAGGCAACGCATGAAACCAGGCAACGCATGAAACCAGGCAACGCATGAAACCAGGCAACTAATTGCAATAAATGTAAAATCATGAACATTGAAGTTACCTTTAAAAAGGACACATTTTATAGAAACATGAAAATAAAACTAGAAATTCTACATCAGTTTGTTATATTGTAATATGATCATTGCTGTTACCGAGAAACATGCTCCCTTAGGCAAGAAATGGTGAACCTTGTCCATTCTTGGCTTGAGCTGATGTCAGGTACACAGTTCTTCTTGGAGCTCCAAAATTTGAGATAGTGATAACTTATGCCAATATGGTCTTTAATGTAGTAAAGAAAATGAAAGCCATATAGTCCTGCTTACAGATGCTCTGGCCGTAGTCACAGCGCTAAAAAGCCAGAAAAACACTGAGCTTAATGACTTAAGAGCAGTACTCTGTCAACTATGCCAGCAGTCCGCACCAAAAAGGGTAGTGGTACAATGGGTCCCATAACACTGCAACATCCAAGGCAACGAGGAGGCAGACAGACTGGCAAAAGAAGGTGCAAGACTACCACAAACAGATACTAGTACGACGTACGAAGAGTCAAAACGGCTTATTTTAATTAAAGCCAGATACATGACCAAATGGGAAACCGAACATACCGGTTACACCAAAAACGATGCCTATTACCAGCTGAACAGAAGAGAGCAGGTCGTTGTCTTCAGACTTCGCACTGGTCACAATAGACTAAGGTACCACCTATTCAACAAATTGAAGATAGGTGGTACCGACGAACGCCCGTGTGGTACCGGGAAAATTACCGCTGAACATCTGCTGCAGAACTGCCCGACATACGAGGATCAGAGAGAGCAGATGTGGCCATCACCAGTGGAACCACAAGACAAGCTCTATGGCAGTGTCGACAGCCTCAGGATGACCGCCGCTTTTTCGAAAAAATAATGGTTACTATCTGACTGCGTACGAAGAAGAAGAAGAAGAAGAAGAAGGTCTTTAATGTAGAATGGGAAAGAGAATAAATGAGATTTCTCTTATGTGTAGTTGGGATACTTGGTCCCAATTCTGCTCTGAATGTCCCCTTGTGTAGTTGTATTATTCAGAGAAAGTGGTTTTCTAATTCGCGAGTCCAGTAGTAATAATTAGTATCTGTAGAACATCCATTTTCAAATTCATTGTCAGATATATTTAATTTTATTCCAGAAAGCTGTCAATCTTAACAATATGCGCATGAAATGTAATCTGTGAGTCATCACTTTCCGAGGCTGTCATTTCAGTCATTTAAGTTATAAAAGCTATTTAATATGTAATATAGTTTTACACTAAATTAACACAGCCCAGAACTATTTCCACTGCTCGAATCATGCTTTGGAGTTTTCTACTTTAATAGCGTTCAGCTGTCTCTTCACATTTTGTTGCATCTTCTCAACATCATGAAATCTGTTTTTCCCTTCAAGTGGTATTTTATTTTTGGAAGATACAAAAGAGTCGCAGTGAGCGAAATCTGGCATTTTTGGTGGTTGGCGGACCTATGGAATATCGTACTTAGCAATAAACTGCATGAGCAGGCTTTAGTTGCCACTTTTATGCAATGCAGGTCTTTTTTAACGAAGTGCCGCAAAACTTGACAATAGTAACTCATTTGCCCAGTTCCCTTCTGATAAAAATCAAAACACAAAAAGTCAGTATCGTCTTGACATTACTGTGGCTCTGACGTCCTTTTGGGTGTCTGGAAGTGTTTCGCGTTCCACTGTGAAGAATCCCTATAGTTAGTAATCTTACCCATAAACCTACTATTTATCACCAATTATTCCTTTTTTTTTAAAGTTATCATTTTCGATGCCTCCAGGCCAGCCACATGCAACTAAAACATGGACCTCTTCCTTGTCAGCTGAGAACAATTTTAGAACACATTTAGATGAGACGTGTTTCAGGCCCTAATCATCCGTAAGAATCAACTGAACTGAACCGAAACAAATGTGTAGTCGTCAGGCAACTGACGAATTGTGATTCGGCTATCAACTGAACTGAAACAAATGTGTAGTCGTCAGACAACTGCCGAATTGTGATTCGGCGATCAACTGAACTGAAACAAATGTGTAGTCGTCAGACAACTGACAAATTGTGATTCGGCGATCAACTGAACTGAAACAAATGTGTAGTCGTCAGACAACTGACGAATTGTTATTCGGCGATCAACGGCACAGCTGCGTGCACAAGCTAGACATGATTTTCACTGTTGCTGGTTGCAGGTCTCCAATATCTTTCCTCACCTTCAACATTTGACAAAACCAAATCTAAAACGTTTATACCACTCAAACAGGTGTATACGACTCACACAATTTCCCTCGTTGACTTTATATAACTATAAGTATGTGTCTTCACATGTTTCACAAATGTTTGGACCAAATCTGGTAGACATTCGTTTGACCATAGTTATGCCTAGCAACTTCCTATTCTATCTCACTGCTCTGAAATTATGATGCCAATCTAGATAATTATTAATCATGTCTCGTATAGATGCAATACAAAACAGACAATGCGCTGATATATTTAACAGAAGCTGTGATTGTAGCATAGAGATAGGAAAATGCGTTTCATTTTGTCCCTCAATGACTTAACTAAATCAATGCTAAGCTTAGACTTTTTTTTTTAAACAAACTATCAGACCAGAAGAACAAGCTTGTATTTGGTTCTGTTATACACAGTTGACAGTACTGCACTCTGGGCAGACTTGTAAGTACTCTCTCTGTTTCTCTCTCTTTCTCTCTCCCTCTTTCTTTCTTTATTATATGCAAATAACATTGAGCACAGATACTCATGGTTCCATGTATGTAGCCTGCTGGTTGCATACGTTCTTGCTCTATTCACACAGGAGCCCTTCTGTGAACGACTCGCATTTGATTTTAAATTCTTGAAACCTGTGGATCGCCAATTCAATGATTACAGGGTCATCATGTAACAGATGGAAATCATTGTTTAAAATATGTCCATCCACCCATATCTAATTTCTGTACCTTGGGTATTTTCAAAAGCCAGGATGTGAGCTTCTTCAATGTCATGAACTAAGCAAGACTAGAATAATAGATCCTCGTATCTCTTCAAAGTTTCTGGTCTACGTGAACGTAAACCAATCGTGTCATTTCCATCAATTCTGTACCTTAATATGGTAGCACTAAAAGTCAAGGCTACCGTGATTGATGAGGTGCCAGTCACAACAAAGATGATCTCAATCTCTGTTCTCCTATTGGATGATGTTATTATGTTATACACACATTATTATGTCCTGCTCCACTCTACAGCAAGCTTATCTCTCAGCTCCGCACAGAAACTCCATCTTGATTTCTCAAAATGCAGAAAAAAACAAACTTGAATCTATTCATCAAGCATCTCCTAGATTAATCAATATTCACACATCTCTCTCTCCCTCTTTCTCCCACCCCCTCTTTCTTATCCCCTCTCCCTCTTCCTCTCTATCTCTCCCCGTCTCTCTCCATCTCAATTTCCCTCTCTCTCCCTCTATCTTTCTCATTCTCCCTCTCTCTCGCTTCTCTCTCCATCCCTCTCACTCTCTCGCCCTCTTTCTCTCCCTCTATCTTTCTCTCTCCCTCTCTCTCTCTCCCTCTCGCTCTCTCTCCCCGTCTCTTTCGCTATCCCTCTCTCTTTTTCTCTATCTCCCTTTCTCTCCCTCTCACTCTCTCTCCATCTTTCTCCCTCTATCTCTCCCTATGTGCGTTTGTGATCGAAGTTGAGTACAGTTTATGAAGAAACAAATAGACACGTTACTACATTAGTCTACCAACCAACTGCTTCTTATTTTTCAAGATGGCGGTAGAGACCAGGATACAAGAAATGATCATCAAGGCGACGACAATGACAACCAGGGCCTGTACAGCGCTACTGACTTCATAGAGACAAGGGGTTGCGTCTACACAAGTATCACATCCTCGAGGACACTGAAGACACTGAAACTTTATGTTCGATAATAGTTATTTAGTACAAGAAAACCATCTTTTCTAATGCGATTGATGAAATGTATTGATGAAATGTTACAGACATAAAAAAAAACATTGATTAATGACTGAAAATATGATCACGTCTTTTGTTAAATACTGGCAGCAGCGTGAAACATGAATTAACTTTGGGAATATTTGTTAAAGACAAAATAGCCATTGAATGCGCACGTGAGCGCATTGGTGGGTACGACAAATTTACATTCCTTCTTCTAAAGTGTAGATATATTAATGATGATGCAATATAGATCAAACAGTCAATCAATCAATCAAGTCCTGTCCGCTCCTTGCCGAACATAAGTCCTCAACAAATGCACGCCAAGTTTTCCTGTCCTCAGCCATCGATTTCTGTTCTGTCCAGGCCTGTCCTTTTGCCTCACAAGCTCTCTTCTCCATGAGTGTTCACGTCTGCTACTTCTCGTGTCTTGTTGATCCCAAAACAGAGTCTGGCTTGTAATGCTATCAGTGAGTGTGCTATCCAACAGCAGCACATTACCCTTACATCAAGTACAATTCTTTCCCACAGTTCCACATTATATATTCTATCATATCATTGTAATCCCATTTAATGCCCTATAATCAGCAATATTACCTGATTGGCAAATAAGCTGCTATTAGATGTTTCAAAATACTCCTCTATGTCTGAACCTCTGAAAGCTTTCAGTGTGGCAGAAGTATTGGAAAAATAGAAGCCATCTTTACATTTACAGATGTAGGCACCAGCACGAAATCCTTCATTTAAAGGCACACACTGTATATAGAAATATGAAACTTCAAATCACACATGTATGAATGCATTATGCTTCACTTCATTTTAATTATAATGCAAAAGTGATCAATAAATAGTTCTATTTTCACATTTGCGGCAGGCTTAAACAGTATTTGCAACACAATCAGATTTCTATCAAATGTTATCATCATCATCATTATCATCATCATCATCATCACCATCATCATCACCACCACCATCACCACTATCATCATCACCATCATCACCATCACCATCATCACCACCACCATCAACCCTATCATCATCACCATCACCATCATCATCAACCTCCCTGCGGGCTGACATCGCCGATCATAGATCTCCACTTTTTCTCATCACGTGTCGTTTACCAGTTCCGCCATTGATCGTCTCCAATGCCCTTCCTACAAGTTGTACAGTATTTTCTCTCTTTGTCTTCATCTCCAGAATCTTGCCTGCCATTCTGCCCGTTGGCACCTTGGCGCTTCTTCTCACGACATACCCAAAAAAGGATGACAGCTTTGTCCCAATTTTTGCCATAAGCTGTCTTTGTGTCTGTGCCACTTTAAATACCACACTATTAGTTTTCTTTGCAGTTCGTGGAATTCTCAAAATTCTTCAACATGTGTAAAAACACATTTCCGCTGCCTTCCTGTGCTTGTCTGTTGATTGTACATGACTTGCTGCCAGACGTCAGTATTGGTTAGAACCGTGGACGAATCATTCAAGAACTAGCCTCACCAGTTTCAGTGATAGGCTTTCCTTGGAAAAGATGACCCTCATATTCTGGAAGACTGACTTTACCGGGACTTTTCTGTTCTTTATTCCATAAGTGCATCTCCCACCAGAACTGATGTACTTGCCCAAGTATTGACATGTGTACTTGTTTTAGTTTCGTCTCGTTCACCTTGATACAGTATTTTGGAGATGTGTGTTTCTCAGTTACTGCAATTACTTCTGATATCTTTTAATTTGAGCAGAGGCTTTCATTGTCACTTTGAAGAACTAACTTGTTGACCATTTCTTGTAAGTTTGACTCATTCTGTGATATCAACACAGAGTCATCAGGGTAACGCGTTGTTTATGTTCTGTCCACCTTAGATATTCCTGACATTGCCTTAATGAATTGCAATATAATTTCGTTCTACAGAAAACAGGTAATAAAATATCACAAATCCGTGCCTCACTTCCTTTCTTATCTGCCTAAAGTTTCCTTCTTTGTTATCTATTTCTATAGCTGCAGACTGTTCTGATTGCATGTTTTGAACAATTCTCAGGTCCTTTCCAACGATATACAGCTCTTTCCAGCATGCCAAACACTTGATAAAGTTTAGGAACAACAAATATAAATATGTTTTAATGTTTATATCTCCCTAGATTATTGTTCTTATATATATATATATATATATATATATATATATATATATATATATATATATATATATATATATATATATATATATATATATATATTCGAGGCATGTTCAAATGAAACCTGACCAAACTGCAATAAGTAAACATACGTACGATGCGCATGATGGTGTAACTTCTGGTGTAAACAGCATATACCAACCGTCAAGTTTGCCAAATTTCATTATCTTTCGGCTCATAGTTTCCTCAACAGAGAGTTGAAAACATAGCGTGTGTGATACGGAATCTGTTGAGAGCTGATCAGCGAGCGGTGATCTGGTTTCTAACAGCTGAAGGATCTTACCATGATCATTCAAGCAGAATGTAGGCAGTGTATGGTGACAAAAATTTGAAAGACAATAGTGAAAAACTGGACAAGAATGTTTAAAGAAGGACGTGAGTTAACGAAAGATCTTCCGACACCAGGTAAGACGCATATTGCTTGGTCGATTTGCTAGTATAAAGCGTGCCACAATTGACTGCGGCCCATTACTGTATTCTGATTACAATCTTTTCTCAATTTCCGCAGGTTTCACCTATTCTTTCTCAAGAAATTTCATCACAACATGCTGTTGCATGCAAGCACTAAAAGTGTTATTCGCCATTTTTATTTATATGTCACGTGTCTGGTCATGGTAAGGGGGACACAAGTGCCCCTAAGTAATGATAGTAGGTCTAGCACGCTATAACTCATTCAGGTAGAACTAGAACAAATAGTTCCGGTTTGATTTAAACTCCCCTCGTGTATGTATATGTGTGTAAATATATATATATATATATATATATATATATATATATATATATATATATATATATATATATATATATAAATATATATATATATATATAAATATATATATATGGGGATGAGTGCTGGGTACCCCCACTTCCTGAACACTGGGATCACTGGGGATAAGTGCTGGGTACCCCCACTTCCTGAACATTGGGGATGAGTGCTGGGTACCCCCACTTCCTGAACACTGGGATCACTGGGGATAAGTGCTGGGTACCCCCACTTCCTGAACACTGGGATCACTAGGGATGAGTGTTGGGTACCCCCACTTCCTGAACACTGGGAATGAGTGCTGGGTACCCCCACTTCCTGAACGTTGGCATTACTAGGATCACTGGGGATGAGTGCTGGGTACCCCCACTTCCTGAACACTGGGATCACTGGGGATGAGTGCTGGGTACCCCCACTTCCTGAAAACTGGGGATGAGTGCTGGGTACCCCCACTTCCTGAACACTGGGGATGAGTGCTGGGTACCCCCACTTCCTGAACACTGGGGATGAGTGCTGGGTACCCCCACTTCCTGAACACTGGGGATGAGTGCTGGGTACCCCCACTTCCTGAACACTGGGGATGAGTGCTGGGTACCCCCACTTCCTGAACACTGGGGATGAGTGCTGGGTACCCCCACTTCCTGAACACTGGGGATGAGTGCTGGGTACCTTCACTTCTTGAACACTGGGGATGAGTGCTGGGTACCTCCACTTCCTGAACACTGGGGATGAGTGCTGGGTACCCCCACTTCCTGAACACTGGGATCACTGGGAATCAGTGCTGGGTACCCGCACTTCCTGAACACTGGGGATGAGTGCTGGGTACCCCCACTTCCTGAACACTGGGGATGAGTGCTGGGTACCCCCACTTCCTGAATACTGGGGATTAGTGCTGGGTACCCCCACATCCTGAACACTTGGGATGAGTGCTGGGTACCCCCACTTCCTGAACACTGGGATCACTGGGGATGAGTGCTGGATACCCTCACTTCCTGAACACTGGGGATGAGTGCTGGGTACCCCCACTTCCTGAACACTGGGGATGAGTGCTGGGTACCCCCACTTCCTGAACACTGGGGATGAGTGCTGGGTACCCCCACTTCCTGAACACTGGGGATGAGTGCTGGGTACCCCCACTTCCTGAACACTGGGGATGAGTGCTGGGTACCCTCACTTCCTGAACACTGGGGATGAGTGCTGGGTACCTCCACTTCCTGAACACTGGGGATGAGTGCTGGGTACCCCCACTTCCTGAACACTGGGATCACTGGGAATCAGTGCTGGGTACCCGCACTTCCTGAACACTGGGGATGAGTGCTGGGTACCCCCACTTCCTGAACACTGGGGATGAGTGCTGGGTACCCCCACTTCCTGAATACTGGGGATTAGTGCTGGGTACCCCCACATCCTGAACACTTGGGATGAGTGCTGGGTACCCCCACTTCCTGAACACTGGGATCACTGGGGATGAGTGCTGGATACCCTCACTTCCTGAACACTGGGGATGAGTGCTGGGTACCCCCACTTCCTGAACATTGGGATCACTAGGGATGAGTGCTGGGTACCCCCACTTCCTGAACACTGGGGATGAGTGCTGGGTACCCCCACTTCTAGAACACTGGGGATGAGTGCTGGGTTTATGGGAACAATCTGGAAACATAGCTTCAGTCGTCGTCACAGTCGACAAAAAGCGAGACAGATACGCAACAATGTCAAAGTCATGTTGACCGTTTTATTTACTCTCGTTTGATGTGCAGCAATAAAAAGGCTTCAATAAATGAAACTAAAATTTATACAAAATGTATACTGCCAACAAATGGCAAGAGTTAGATCAGAAAATGAAATCAGCAATCACATTAAAATAGACACGGGAGTAAGACAAGGACATGTCATTAACCCAGATATCCATAATAAATAAAGTGAACAGTTTAAGAGTAGTTTTAAATTGAGTAATTTGTGGGCAAGAGGCAGACGATGACGATATGACAGTAATAAGAATAAGAGAACAAAGTATTAATAATGTGTCAAATGTTTTGTTGGCGCTTAGAAGCCAATAACATGATTTGCAACAAATACAGCAGGTGAAGGAAAATGATTAAACGGTAATATCTTCCAAAACAGATACAATTTTCATTAAAAAAAGGAAAAACACATTACATGTGAGAAAAGGGCAGCGTGAAAGACATTCAAACATGCAATACAATTTGAATACGTAGGAACCATGAAACCATGTGATGTTATATCTGTAACATAAATAAAGAACAGAATAGCACTAGCAAGAGCTGTTTCCAGAACATAAAGAAACATTCTAACTAAAACAACAACGAAAGGTAGATAGATGGAGTACTGACGTTTTATGTAGGACCAATATCGCTTTATGGATGTTGATCCTGGACAATCACTACGCAGACAAAAAGTTCAGCTGCAACAGAAATGTGTCTGCTGAGTAAATCCTATGTAGACATTAGGAAGGTCGGAAAACAAATGCCGTTAGATAACAAGAAAACAATCAAGCCATCATCAACCCTAAGGCGTGCTGGGTTCAGCCAGGTGTCGTAACCTAACATCTGTTGAAACTCTGAACTAAATGTTTCATGTATCGATCCATATATATATATATATATATATATATATATATATATATATATATATATATATATATATATATATATATATATATATATACAGACACACACACACACACATTTATAATAAGGCTACTTATTTACTTTCCGAATCCAGAAACCTCACAAAGTATTCACCCAAAAACCAACCGCCGTCACTGCTGCTTTTTCATTTGCCACCTTCAGGTTCTCCACTGAACATGATTCTTGGGACATCTAATCAAGTATGCCGCGTCCTGGACGGCCCCACATTGGCAATATTAATCGTCTGCATATACCAGCGTTTTCAGGTTAGACCCCCATCTGGACACACCTGTTCCGAACCTGTTCAGATGTCTCCACGTAGTTTATGGCAAAACCTTCATCTTTCTTTTGACCCAACATTTCTAAGCGCTTTCTCTCGGAGTTCTGTTCCGAGGGCCGTACAGTCTGTAGAAAACGTGTCCTCGATTTCAGTCGTATTTTGTCTGGTTTATGTACAAAAAGAGGGTGTCTGTGGTCACATAACTGGGCTGCTTTTGTCTCTCAACTTTGGATGCGACACGTCTTCTAATATTTGAATACTAGCGGTAGCATAGACTTTTTCCGTTGGTGTTGTCTAAGAAATCATATCACAATTCGACATGTCTCCTGTTTCTTGTGTGCAGATGCGTTCCATACTCTTCTGCGGAGAGACATAGTGCAAGGGTTTATGTGTGGAGCACCGTCAGGAATGCTCCCCATGCAGTGTTTGTCAGCTTGCGAATTATATTATTTCTTGCACATTTTGTTGTTTGATCTCATTACAGTGCACCTTACACGATAATGTGCGGTTCATTGCAATGCCTAAGTGCTTAAGTGTATCGCTACGTTCAAGTACCTATTCGTGCCATGTAATATGAAGTTGTCGTCTTGTTTCTCTGTTTCTCAGGTGCAAAGCGCATACCTGTGTTTTAGTGGGGTTGATTTTGAGGTAGTTTTCCTCATAGTATTCGATCATTCTGTCTATAACTTTTGTGAGCTCAATTTCCTCAAAGTGCTTTCCACGTGAAGCTATGGTGTGTCGTCGGCATATATGAACTGTCTTGTTCCTGGTTTATCATTGGTATATACATTGTATAATGTAGGGGTCATGACACTTCCTTGTACCATGATGTTTTTCTGGTTGCTACGTTTTTCTACTGTCTTCTTTTCCAGTCCCATAGAAACGTCTTTTCTGTAGAAAGCATTTGATTACTTGAGTCAGGCGCCCGTCCTTAGTGACTTTATAGATTTATGTCAGCAGTTTGTGGTGGTTTACTGTGTCACCGTGAGGTCAACTAAAAACAACTCATGTCACCTGTTTTCCATTAGATTCGTTCTCAATGTGTTGCGTAAGGTTAAGGATCTGTCCGCATCGCAATTTTCCAATCATAAAACTTGTGTGTTCTGGGATGAGTTTATCGTTAATATTGATTGAGATTCGGTCCAATTAAATTTTTTCAGAGACTTTGAATGGAGGATATATGAGTCTGACATTTTTGGCTTCTGTTTGAGCTTTCCCAGGTTTGAGCAGTGCCACGATTCTAGCTTTTCACTAGATTTTTTAAATTCTGCAAGGTTACTATTAATGGATTTATTAATTCTAGTCTCCATTTTTCTGTCTTGGGGCCAACATGTTTAATTTGCTCTGTTCTCAGTGCATCTTTTCCCAGCGCTCGATTGATTTGCATTCTATTGATTGCCTTATCGAGTTTCCCAATGAGGAATGGTGTTCCCAGTGTATCATTTTCATGTTTCTCTTCCCTCCTGATTTGAGGTTTTCGCCCTTTTTGGTTGATTTTCCCCTTAAACAATAATTGTTGGGCAATCTGATTATGACTGTTTGTATGTTTGTATTTACAGATGGATCGTGGCTGAGGATTTTGATAAATTTCCATGCCCATCGACTGCTCTGTTTCATATGGATCTCTTCCTCCAACCTGCACCATCTTTCTGTTCTAGAGGCTGATATCGCATGCAACGGCTCTTCTTCTTCCATGATCGTCTCCTCTTCATACGACGCCGTGTATTGCTCTAGGAGTGTTTTAGATTTTTCGTTGAGACTCGGGGTGTACTGTGTTCTGCTTCCTCGTTTGATATGTCGTCTTGATCTTGTCTTGACGAGGTTAACAAATGCTTTATAGTTTCCTGGTTTCGAGTCGATTTTCACTATTTCACTTTCAAGATAAGCCCCAAAATCATTCCACCTGGCTCGTTTGAAATTGAAACGTTATTTGAAAGGTACCGTCTCAGGTTTGGACACTTGTTTAATACTGCATGCGATTGGTCTGAGCTGTGTGCGTGATTGATTCTTCTACATATTTCGTTGTCTGGTTTGGGATGCGTCCGCTTACAAAGATGTTATCAGGGTTGTATCCTCTTTTCCATCCGCCGCCATTGAAACATGTTTACAGTTCTGGGTCACGTGCCAGCTGCACATCGATACATTAAGCCCAGATTTCAAGTGCTTCACCGTCGGCGCTCGTATCTCTATATCCCCATGTGTTTGCAGTTGAAATCTCCAATCATTATCATGAACTTTTTCTGATACGAAATTAGCAAGTTCTTCAAAGACACATGCTTCAATTAATAAGGCAAATATCGTTTTAATAAATGTTGCTAATATGCTGTATTCTCGAAACAAATAATACAGGTAAAAGAGTGGAATTAATGCAAAAAGTATCGCAAATGCGAACACAGTGAGCCAAAACGTCGTAACTCGAGAATCGCCTGAAATGAATGATCAATGGAGACTCAAATAATAAAAAGACAGGTAGAATTAATTGGACCTTACTGACATGCTTGTCTGTCTATTCTTGTACTGTTAGGTATCGCGGGAAGCTGAAGTGGCCTTTCTACGACCAGGTGTGTTGTATTGGTTGCTATAAGCCCGTGCTGTTTTCTATCTATCAGCAACATGGTCTTCTTTGCGCCTTGCAGCCAGTTCTTTTTGTGTTCTTTTTTGTGTGCTTGGGACAACAGTAGAAACCGTGGACAAGAGAGACAGAAAGAAATAAAAGATCTGGGAAGACAAAACTGAAGGGCTGAAATGCTCAAATAACAAACGGTTAAGAAGAAAATGTATAGTCAATATGATCCAAAATGACATTTGATGACGACGATCTACATACGAAACAAAAAGATAGTTTACTTACCATTGTAGTTGCCTGGCAACTGTGCGTTCCTCGAAATATGTCAAAAACTTCAGCCACTTCATTCCCACTAAGGTTGCACTGGTTGATGTTCAAACTAGTCAGTTCAATGTCTATCGTGGCTACCCCGCTGGGAATGAAATCAGTATATATATAGTTGTTGTTGTTTAATGTACACAATAAGTAAGTTTACTCTGTTGTGGACCCTGAAAAGCGCGTTACGTGGTGGGTTGTAATAGCTTTACTCACATTCGGAGTGTACTGATCTTCCAGGCGGTTTTGCTATGCTTGGCTTTATCTGCGTGATCACGTCTACGAAGATCACGTCGGTCCGCATCTCGTCCACCAGACTGATTTCAAAACAGCATATTTTCGTGGAAAGCTACGTTGAAGGGAGATAGTGGTCTTGGTCAGTATATTGTGCTTGACCCTTTTGCGACGTACTGGTCAGTATGTTGTGCCTGAGAAGACTTGCATCTTAGTTCACCATATATATATATCGCAACCCCGATGGATTGCTGATAACAAAGAAAGCTTAGATCCTCGACAGGTGGGCAGAACATATCTGCACAACGTTCTTAACAGTATATAATCCATAAATTAAGTCCATCCAACGCATGTCCCAGGTAGAAATGAACACGGCCATGGATGATATCATAACTGAGGATGAAGTAGACAAAGCTATCAAATCTCTTTCTCCTGGAAAAGATCATGTAGCTGACGCAATACCAGCAGAAGTGTAAACAGCGGCAGGAACATGTCTCACCAAAAGGCTCACTGAACTTTTCTGCTCCATGTGGGCTGAAGGAGTAGTCCCACATACTGAACTGTTCTGCTCCATGTGGGCTGAAGGAGTAGTCCCACATACTGAACTGTTCTGCTCCATGTGGGCTGAAGGAGTAGTCCCACATACTGAACTGTTCTGCTCCATGTGGGCTGAAGGAGTAGTCCCACATACTGAACTGTTCTGCTCCATGTGGGCTGAAGGAGTAGTCCCACATGAAATGAAGGATGCGTCGATAGCGCATATCTACAAGAGAAAAGGCAATCACCAGGAGTGTGACAATCACCGTTGAATTTCACTGCTATCTGCTACAGGAAAGATCCTCGCGCGCGCGCTCTCAACCGCCTGAACAAACATCTTGAGCTAGACCATCACCTCCCGGAAAGTCAGTGTGGATTTAGAGTTGGCCGAGGAACTGTGGACATGATATTTGCAGCGCGTCTGGTGAGAAATGTCGAGAACATAACCACGAGCTCTATATTACGTTCATTGACCTCACAAAAGCATTTGATACGGTCATCAGAGGTGGGGCATGGTCGATCATGTCTAAATTCGGCTGTCCTAGTAAATTTGTAACTGTGGTGAAACAACTCCACGAGGGCATGCGCGCACGTGTACTTGACAGCGGCGACACCTCTCCACCATTCGATGGTTCAGTATGATGTTTTCAGTTATGTTGACGGACGCCTTCAAGAATACAAAGTATGGTATGCCAATAAAGTATCGCTTGGATGGTGGTCTATTCAATCTACGCAGACTGAAGGATAAGACCAAGGTGATGCGTCACACGGTATGCGAACTCTTGTTTGCGGATAACAGCTCTGAACAGTAGCTCAGAACGAAAAATGCAGGAGGGTATGGACAGGTTCTCTGCTGCTTGTGACAGCTTTCGCTTAACAATTAGCACAAAGAAAACTGAATTCATGTATCAACCGGTACCAGGCACATCGTACAAATAACCAGTAGGTACAGTGAAGGGGCATACATTTCCAGCGGTTGAGAAATTTGTATACCTCGGAAGCACGCTGTCGAGATCAGTGACTTTTGATGTTGAGCTGGCTAAAACAATAGCAAAGGCCAAAACAGCTTTTTGCCGAATGCGCTCAACAATATAGGAACGTCGAGGAATCAGTATAATGACTAAGCTGAAGGTCTACCATGCCGCCATTGTCCCCACCCTGCTCTATGCGTGTGAGAGCTGGTGACGCCAGGAGGCTAAATCATTTTCACATAAACTGTCTGAGACGCATATTGCATATATCCTGGCAGAACCATATCACAGATACTGAAGTGCTGTCCAGAGCCAACAAGCAAAGTATTCATGTACTTCTGCAAAATCTCCATTTGAGGTGGGCTGGCCACCTTGCTTGAATGTCAGACGAAAAGCTTCCAAAGAGCATCCTGTATAGTGAACTGAGTGAAGGAGAACGATCACAAGGACGTCCTAAAAAGTGTTCCAAGGACAGTCTGAAAGAGTCCCTTAAGTGCTGTCAAATAGGCATTAACACCTGGGAGAACCTGACTCACAATCACTGGAGTCCCCCCTTAAGTGCTGTCAAATAGGCATTAACACCTGGGAGAACCTGGCTCACAATCGCTGGAGTCCCCCCTTAAGTGCTGTCAAATAGGCATTAACACCTGGGAGAACCTGGCTCACAATCGCTGGAGTCCCCCCCCTTAAGTGCTGTAAATAGGCATTAACACCTGGGAGAACCTGACTCACAATCGCTGGAGTCCCCCCTTAAGTGCTGTCAAATAGGCATTAACACCTGGGAGAACCTGGCTCACAATCGCTGGAGTCCCCCCTTAAATGCTGTCAAATAGGCATTAACACCTGGGAGAACCTGGCTCACAATCGCTGGAGTCCCCCCTTAAGTGCTGTCAAATAGGCATTAACACCTGGGAGAACCTGGCTCACAATCGCTGGAGTCCCCCCTTAAGTGCTGTCAAATAGGCATTAACACCTGGGAGAACCTGGCTCACAATCGCTGGAGTCCCCCCTTAAGTGCTGTCAAATAGACATTAACACCTGGGAGAACCTGACTCACAATCGCTGGAGTCCCCCCTTAAGTGCTGTCAAATAGGCATTAACACCTGGGAGAACCTGGCTCACAATCGCTGGAGTCCCCCCTTAAGTGCTGTCAAATAGGCATTAACACCTGGGAGAACCTGGCTCACAATCGCTGGAGTCCCCCCTTAAGTGCTGTCAAATAGGCATTAACACCTGGGAGAACCTGGCTCACAATCGCTGGAGTCCCCCCTTAAGTGCTGTCAAATAGGCATTAACACCTGGGAGAACCTGGCTCACAATCGCTGGAGTCCCCCCTTAAGTGCTGTCAAATAGGCATTAACACCTGGGAGAACCTGGCTCACAATCGCTGGAGTCCCCCCTTAAGTGCTGTCAAATAGACATTAACACCTGGGAGAACCTGACTCACAATCGCTGGAGTCCCCCCTTAAGTGCTGTCAAATAGGCATTAACACCTGGGAGAACCTGGCTCACAATCGCTCAACATGGAAGAATGTGGAAAAAAATAAGTAAAATGAACGCGAAGATCCTGGAAAACAGAACAAGACCAATAGTTGAATGCAATTAAGTGACACACAGCTCTTCAGAAAAGGAACAGGTTGGACGGACGCTCTATTTGATTTAAGAAATATTTGTGAACAAACTATTTAATTTAATCAGGAACAATGCATCGTCTTTGTAGATCAGGAGAAAGCTCTTGACCGAGTAAATAGAAACAAGGTATGGGAGATCCAGGAAAACTATGGAGTGGAAGGACAATTATTAAAAAATATGATAGCAATGTATAAAAACAGTCCAAGTACTGTGAGAACACCAAGCGGGCTCACTAAATGGTTTACAGTTAAGACAGGGGTAAGACAGTGATGTGTACTATCTCCCCTTGTGTTCATTGTTTACATGGATCAAATAACGACTGAAGCAAAACCATAAACCACTACAATGGACGAGCTCCTTTTTGCAGATGATCAGAGTCTCTTTCAGCCCGAAGAACAAACCTTCAAGAACATCTTAATGCCCTTGACATTGTCTGCGATATTTTAATTTGCGGATTAGTACAGCAAAGACTGAAACAATGAATATCAGTAGAATAGAGAAAGAACTAAATATGCAGATAAAAAGTTCAGAATTTAAACTAGTAAGTGAAGTCAAATACTTGGACAGCGTGTTCTCACAAGATGGAAGGCTAGATAGAGAGGTGGAATCAAGAACACAGAAAGCTAATGCAGTTTTCAATCAGCTGTCATCGTTTCTAAGACACAAACACATTCCAATGAAGACAAAGAGACATCTGATAAATAGTATGTGTATACCAACTCTATGCTACCAGTGTCAGAGATGGACTCTACTAAGGCACAAGAAAGTAAAATCATGGTATGCGTAATGAGATGTTTGAGAAAGGCTGTCGGGGTCACCAGACTGGACAGAGTATGTAATGAAGTAATCAGACAGACGGTGGGTGCAACACAGTGCATGAATTTAAGGGATAGGCAGGGAATAAAATGGTTCGGACTCTTGACAAAATTTAAACCAAAAGTTACCAGCTGCTCGTATCTACAATACCAGATATCAGGGTTGCAGAGCAAGAGACAGACCACGTAAAAGATGGATAGATGGTGTCAGTGAGATACTGAAGAAACACATAATAACAACAACATCGGCGACAAAGATGGATAGATGGTGTCAGTGAGATACTGAAGAAACACATAATAACAACAACATCGGCGACAAAGATGGATAGATGGTGTCAGTGAGATACTGAAGAAACACATAATAACAACAACATCGGCGACAAAGTTGGCACACGACAGAAAACTGCACCTCCCCACGTCGTCTAGCGACACAATTTACATCGGGTAATGACGGAAGGTTCAGTGGTTAGTTGAACACTGCTAATGTTGATGCGTGTAGACCCGTGTAGACCCGTGTATTAATCCTACATTTTATGTTTGTGTGTAAAGAGTTGTACCATCTTCCTTCTTCAGGGCTGTCACGAAGCTCTTCTTTTTAGTTGTAGTGTCTTCCTGCATTTTAAGAATAGTGTTTCTTGTCTCAGTGGCCTTAATCAGACGCGGTAGTCTATACTGCTCATACTTTTCTTTGATCCTGTGTCTGATCTTCTTGTTTAGTTTGCAGAGGGCGACCATATCTAGTCTACCTCTAATCATTCACGAGCATTTTTCTAGTTGCAAAAAGATGCGGTGTCTTGCTGCTGGTTTGGGTATTTTGGTGACCGTCGCGCTGCTAATCAGAACCTGCATCAATTGTTCCAGGTGGCAGGTAGTGGATCCAGCGCACTGCTAATTCTGAATTTGAATAGGGTTCGCAAACTTTGCAGCATATTGTTTCCGAGTGGTCCGCCACGGTCTTTGTGTATGACAAAGAAAAGAATAGCACCACTGCCCCACAGAGAGCCTGTCGTAAGAGGCGACTAATTGTGTGACATGGCATAACATCGGCCATGGTTAGGTGATTGGTTAGGAACAGCATGAATGATACCTGTCGGCTCCGAGTCTACTTTGCTCTAGTGTTTGAGTTTATTAAGATGGACTAACACATCGGTTAACTTCGCTCCAAGAAAATGGTTGTGTACAGACTCTCAGAGTCTTCTAAACCAGTATATAGACGTTAAGTTAAGCATCATCTAGTGTTGCGGGCACCTAGGGGGGCGTCGTTTGAGGGAAGGAGTGTTCAGCTTCATTATCGCCTTAATCAGCCTGTGTTCGCTGCCTATATCAAGTCAGTGCAGTGCTTCAACGTTGGTAAAAGTCTTGACGTCCCTACAGAGCAGGCTGTCAATTTCAGCCTTGCTCTCCCAGTTTGGTGGGTCCATCGCTTCCCAGTGGGCTTATTGAAGTATGTGTTCATGACGTATAGCTTGTGTATCGCATCAAATATCATCAAGTGATCATCTATATCATTTGGTTTGTCTTCTGAGGAGCTCCCAAAGTAAGCCTACGTTCTCCTGTTTTGACCTGACACGTGCGTTAAAATCTCTAATGATGATCACATGATCTTTGTGGCTTTATTTTTGCTGAAAATATCACGAGAGTTAATGATATAAATTGCAACACGCTGCAAAACAGAATATATTTACTAACTTGGAAACGTGTGTGTGCAGGTTGCGCAATCCTAAACAGATTGTATGTACTAACTTGGAAACGTGTGTGTGCAGGTTGCGCAATCCTAAACTTACTATTGCAGAAATATACAATTAAAATGACGGACAATAATTTCACACTTCAGGCGAAGATTGTCACTTCTAAATGCATTTTGGAAATAAATAGTCCTTAGCTATTCCAAGAGACTTCCAGATACATTGGAAAATAGATGAAGCCCTAAGTTTTCTGAACAATGTCTAGCTTGTATTATCTCCCCACAAGTCTGCAGTCTTGCCACAAACATTGAACTATTTCAACTAACAACTCATGACCTCAAACAAAGTTCAAATGATTGGTTTTTACCTAAATGTGCAGTTTCCATCACCGTTTACTGAAATAATAGGAGATGAGTACGTCGACATCCAAATGTTGCCAGCGTTGCAGTCAAAGTATGGGTACGTCCATTTGCCGTCACTGTAAGATACTTCAGGCTGTCTAATGAACAGAATTGACGCAGATGGATCAGATGTGCTGTGAGATACACGTTCATTAGTTCATTGACTGCAAGTGTAGAATATACTATACAAACTTAACTATGGTCTGCCAACTTCATAAGACAATTAAATGCTGGTTCGTCAACGAGTTTCAACGCGCATATCGAGATTTTAAATTCATAATGTATCAGTCTGCAGCATCGATACGCCGTTTGTTAAATAAGTGGTCTGAGCATAGTTAGCTTTTCATGATATAGGCCATGCGAATATAATCTTATGATTAACTAAGCGTGATTATAATTTACAAATATATTTATGATTGAGACTTGCATGATGAAAGGTACACATTCTTACCGTAGTGCATTACCACAATTGTTGATTTCTAACGACTTTAGATCATGGTCAACATAATTCGTTTAAGTATTAGAGAACGGTGTTCTGAAGCGATGCACTAATTACCGTACCATTGTTCGAATTAGTCATCTAAGCAAAATCATCTTTCGATAATCTTTAAACAGTTAGAAAATAAAATCAGCGAGGAAGTACACGTGGTTCAAGACGAGAGATCACATCCTTAAACACATCTGACAGTCTTCTTCTATTAACTACTTCGTTTTGGCAAGTGCCGCATTTAGTATTCTGCACACTCTGACGAAAGTAAAGTACAACTGTACGATGGTCAGTATCTACACTTAGACTGGGAATCACCATGCAATCTGTGAAACACTGACGATTGTGTACCCTGAATAGAATGAAATCTATTTGAGATGACGTCTTCAGATCGCCCCATCTATACCATTGTCTGCTTGTGACTGTGACATGTGTAACTCATGCTCCACACACAGATCTAACAGTTGTTCACCATTAAAACTCTTTCTGGTATCGCTGTGTGGTCTAAGATGCCATTCCCAAGAATTCCTGCAACCCTCTACCTGTCCATTACAATCACCCATGATTATCAACTCGCCCGTGTAAGATACTAAAAAGTTCACTAACAAATTATTTCTTCTCCGTGACCGAACCCTCCACACCACGCTGAGGCAGACAGTGAGGACAAGCCTAGTTAGGGCCTACATTGACTCTCAACAAATAAAATGGTTTGGTCATTTAGTCAGAATACATTATGATCAGCCAACATCAAGAGCATATCATATGCAGGTCTCCGGTCCACGAGCAAGAGGCAGACCTCGATGTCGATGAATCGAGGGTGTCTCTGGCACTCTCAGGAAGTTATACCTAACGACACCACAAGCCTCCCACTTGGCTTTAACAAGAAATCTACGCATCCCACCTCTCTGCGATGCCGTATGGCAATGGTAGTAGGACAAACGAAGAAGAAGAAGCATACAAAAGAAGCAGAAGTATACAAAAGAAGCAGAAGAAGAAGAAAAGAACTAATTTAATAACGACACGTGAAAAGTACAGTAGGGGATTGTGACATGCAGTGAAGGTAGATGGTAGATCGGCTGAGAGATAACGTGTAGAAACAGAAAATATAAGATCAAAGGATCCACAGATTCACAGACACTGGAAAACATTGCAAGTAATACGTTTTTGTAAATAGAAAGGAAAAAGATCATTCGTATCCGTTACATAGAGCTAATCATGTCACAGTGACGCGAATCATGGACATTGAATAAACGAACAATCGAGAAGATGACTGGAGGCTAAAAAAGTGTGACAAAAGATAAAATTATAGAAAATATCTCGTGTACTGCTACACAAACTAATACAGGGCCCTTGACCGGCCCATCTGTGTTCAGCGACTCACAGAACATATATACTGGTTCTCTCCATCTCTTTTCTAATCATAAACAACTTTCCCTGGTACAGGCTCCTGACGTTCCATGTGCCTATCCTTAGATTTGTTTTTAGTCTAATTTCAGAGTTGTCTACTGTAATGCAGTCATGCTTTAGGTCGCCATCTGTATTACTTGTATTGGCTCTGAAATCGGCCTCTTCCCCATTTCAGTTTAGGCTCCCACAAATTGTGCTACATTTATTTTTTCTGAGCAATAAGTTATGTTATTAAATACATTGCATCCTGAGTATTTTCGTGGAATAAGTCATATAAACAAAGAATTTTTTATTTTTATTTAGTATCGAATAGGAATGTTGTCAGTTAAACAAAGCTAGTCTCTTTTTTTTGTGTGCATTACATCGCAGATCAGTAATCAACAGACTCCTCAATCTCGTGTCAAAAACAGAGAATGCCCTCCACTAGGTGCACAGAGCCATACTGGGTTTCTTTTTTGTTCCTCTGCTTTAATCCTGAAAAAGACGTTTTGTTACGTTCTGTCGCAGTTTACAGTGAGGCTGCGATATCTGCGCCAATCACCAAAACATCCGCTATACCCACACGCCTCCCCACTTCTGGTGGTGTTTAGCCAACTGCTATGTTAGTTCTGTATTTCCTTGATTTGTTCATAAAGTTAGTTTTCCGGCTGTCCTTGAGTCTGCAGCTTGAGGCTGCCATTCAAGTCCACGAAAAATTTGATGTCAGTCACTAGGTCAAAACATTGCGACACTGAACTTAACCAGCGTACATCGCAGTAGTAAAGTAGATTGACATTCTCGGAATGGACGTCTTGAAAGAATTCTTGAAACTAGCTATGGTTGAGTCCACTTGATTGTATGGTTAACGCACGATATTATGACAGGCACGATGATCCAGACAGGGAAGATCTACAATCAGGGCATCAGGAAGGTCCAGAATAGATGGGAGAAGTCTATCCTTTTGCAGGGTGAATACATAGAGAAAGATTAAAATTCACACACAATTGCAGGTATGTGCTATGACTCTTTTATACTAAAGTGCAAAACGTTTCGACTATTCTTCATCCAGGGGAGAAAGTCCAGCAAATAATTGATTTGATTCTTGAGAAGATAAAGGAGCGATGGAAGGCCAATACAATCTGCTTGAAAACGACGCTTTTCTCATAGACCAAATACAAGTCACGAACCTTCAGTGTAAGGATAGCAACGATGGGTGATGATTCCATGACTGTGGTCTCAAGCTGAAATCAGCCTAAGGACAAGTTTAATGGTCGGTGGACTGCACCTCAATGAAGATGTATTTTCCGTTCTTTTCTTTCACATAATCTAGAAAGTTCTTTGAAGTACCACATTTTATTGTACAATTAAATTGTCTGGTAATGATCCCTAACATTTTTCGCTTTGGGACAAAAGTATGTTTTATCTTCAGAACTGTGTCCTCCCTAACTTTGTCTAGCAACGAACATATTTATTTAGAAGAGTTTTTGCTTGAAGACCAATTTAAGCATTGAACTTAAATCTCAAGTTCTGTTTAAGAATGCAAATTCTACATTTATGCAGGAAATCAATCTCAATCCCTCTCTCCTCCGTCTTTTTTTTCACTTTGGATGAGTCTTTTTATAAAAACTCATACGTATCACTTCACCTTTAGACCAAATCTATATTCAAAATCGATATCGAACTCTATAATAGGAGGAAGAACACGTTATAATTAGTAACTAAGAAGTCTAGTCTCTTTATAATGTTATTCTTAACTAGTTATTAGTAATAGTTAATATGATAATAAATATGCAGGAAGTACTGTTGTATGGGAAGCACATACACTTATCAAGTGATCTTCTACATACAAGACTATAACCTTCCTGGTTCCAAAAGAATTGATAACAAAAAAGAAATAGGAAATCATACATTTAAAAAGCGATTATTTTGATTCCATCATGAACAACTTTCGTTGGTTGGGATTGTCCGAAGATGAAATCTGCCGACGTCAGCATCAGTTAGCCATTGCTTCAAATATATTTCTCACGTCTTATCCATTTGTATCCACTGTCCTGAACACTTTTATTATTAGGGGTTTTACAAACTATTCTTACAAACTATGTACTGCAAAGTAAACTTCATCATCATCATCCTCTGATTGATCAGTCCTGAGACTGGTTGTAAGGTTGTCTTGGAATGTCTCTCCATTTGACCCACTCCTCTACAGCTCTTTCATTTCAGCACAGGTTTGTACTTTAATGACTCTGCATGCTTGAGATGTAAAGGTGAGTCGTGGTCTCCTCTTCTCTTTCCCCCTAATCTTGCCCACTAGTATCCTCTGTAGAAGACTTTCTCTTATCATATTTTGTCTCAGTCAACTCAATCGTCGTGTTTGTATCATTTTCAAAATTTGTCCTTGTGCGCCTTCCTCCGTGAGAATATTGTCATTGCAACTTTTTTATTTCCAATTCACTCTTTTCTGTCTAAGGTAACACAATATTTCAAACGCCTCCAAACTTGTTTTCATCAATCTTGTCCATGTTTCAGCCCCATACAATGCAGCCGTATGACCGAATGTAAATGACAATTATTTTTTCCCTCATTTATATCTTGATAGTCTTTGAGGTAACAATTCCTGTTTTTTGGTGAAGCCATATTTTGCCATTGAAATATTTGCATTGAAATATTGAAATAAATATTTTGCATTGTCTTAATTTTAGTCTCATTGCGTTCATCTTCTGTTATGGTTTGCCCTAATAGTATAAACTTCTGTACTTGTTCGGATATTTCTCTATTGATGATTATATTTATTTGCCAATGTTGCTTGGCTGTTACCAAAGTCTGTGTCTTCGATATGTTTATTTTCAATCCAAATCTTTTGGCCGTCCTACTAATTTTTCCAAACAGCATTTGCAACGTTACAACTGATCATCCCACTTTGCCTTGGTCATCGGCGAATTTGATGGCATCAACTTTAAAACAATTCACTTTGACACCCCTACACCCCTATTTCAACTGCGAACAACATTATCCATCATCATCTCAGAATATGCTGTAAAAGCAAATAACCCTGCCGTACCCTCTATCGCATTGAAATTAGATCTGGGAGTCCCTCTTTGACTGAAATAATCGCCTCTTGATTTTCAACTCCAAACAACATTGTCCTTTATGATCTCAGAATATGGGTTATAGAGACTCGATGGAATCAAGCAACACTGTTGTACCTAATGTTTTACTAAAACTGGATTTGTGAGGCCTTATGTGATTGCAATAATCACCTCTTAGTTTTCATTCAGGTTCTTGATGAACCTATTGCGCTGCCTTTCTCTTTCTCTCTCTCTCTCTCTCTCTCTCTATATATATATATATATATATGGTAATCATTGTTCTATATTCTTGTCCAAAACTTATGATCAATAATTAGACGATAAAACACCAGTCCTCATCTGGACGCAGATTCGGAGCCGCAAATTTGAGATCTCCGTTCTATGGGAATTGTATTTTTCTTCTGGTAAAGTGAGCTATCAATATTAAAAAGTACCATTGTTCATTTAAAAAACAAACTAACTAACTAACTAACAAAGGTAATGGTATTTTATTACAGGAATATCGTAATTGACCAGTGTAAGGAAAATGTGTAAATATGTGAGATTAACAACGACGTTCACAGCAGATGACGTTCAAGGCATTACGTTATTGCACAAATTAAAAATGACAAAAAATGACGCTATAATGACAACAGACACTCACTTGAATGTGACATTGTCAGTGACTAATGTTGTATTGCTGGTATCCGTGTTTCGCAGAAAATGGTACCACTCTGTAGAATTCTGTTGATAGTCATATTTGGTGGCAATATCAAAGGCTTTAACTGTCTTATTGTTGTGATCTCGACAGGCGTATGGACAAAACTTCTGTTTATTAGAGATGACTTCTGGCTCCATACCAATGGCTGAGCCAAATATCAAGTTGTTACTATGGACATTATTTCTGACCTGAAACAATCGATTTGACATTGAATTAACACTATCAACGTGCTTCATTTGCAATTTACATTTTCCCTCGCTCTCTTTGTGTCTCTCTCTCTCTTTCTCTCTCTCTCTCTCTCTCCGGCATCCTTGGAGGCTCTTGGAGGAGAGCCGGATACTTCGTTGCCTCGGGGCCCTCGAGGAGAGAGTTTGAAAGGAATACTCTTTTTCCTGTGTGTCAGTTTGGTGTCTGTGTTTACGACCCCCCTCCCCCCCCTCTCTCTCTCTCTCTCTCTCTCTCTCTTCCCCTCACCACCCAACTATCCTCTGAAATTTGTCCTCTTACGTGACGGCGTGATTCACACAGGATCCAGGATGTGTAGGGAGGAGAGGTTACGTAAGGCCTCTAGCGTGGGGCGAGAGAGGAGGGTCATTATGATGAGTCTTTGGTGTATAGTGATTCTTGGCTACCTGGAGTGCAGCCAAGCAGAACGCTAGACATGGTGTAGGACCTGTTTCCTACATTTGAGCACTGGGTGATAATCATCTGACCACCGCCATATTTGAGCCAGCCCAGGCTTGCCTATCTTAGAGACCATATCTCTATAAGATGTGACGGGCACAATACATCAGCTGAATGAATACACACCAAATAATAGAGTGACTTGTAATCCGATCGAAGATTTGGAAACGACCAAAGTCAATACAAACACCGGTAGACGTGAGCGCAGCATGTGAGGCGCAGCCATCTTGTTATCCTTCTCTCCAATCATTCGAAATGGTTTCTGTATTCCATGTATTCACAATGAGGCTGTAACGCCTTTTTTCTGGAAGGTTCAAAGTCTTGAATTCTAGTCTACAGCTGGTATCATATCACGCCATGTTGTTTCTACATTCTTTAAAAAGGAGCATTGTTTTAGTTTCTTGAATTCTTCTCTACTTGGCTTATCACAGTTCTTCTCTACTTGGCTTATCACAGTTAACACTGAGGTGGTCACCTATTTATGAGCAATTTAAAGTGTGTGTGTGTCTGTGTGTGTGTCTGTGTGTGTGTGTGTCTGTGTGTGTGTCTGTGTGTGTGTGTGTCTGTGTGTGTGTCTGTGTGTGTCTGTGTGTGTGTCTGTGTGTGTGTGTGTCTGTGTGTGTGTCTGTGTGTGTGTGTGTGTCTCTGTGTGTGTGTGTGTGTGTGTGTGTGTGTGTGTGTGACATCATTATCGTCATCATCATATAACATCCTGTGCAGGACGTCGCTCCCGTGACAGCTGATCTGTAAGACACTTGATCAATGAAAAGCTCTCATGCCTCTGCCACTGTCTATCTTCTCCTCTTTCGCCAGGCAGGAAACCCTTCAGTTTCTTCTGTCTAGACCATTGTGACGTTTAGTGTGGCCAAAGTATGTTAATTTCCTAGACATAATGTTGTTTACTGGCCAGTTTTGTTATAAATCCAGCTTCTGTATGATGTCTCCATTTTTTCTTATTCGCTGTCCGTGATATTTTGGTCACCTTCCTGCTAAATTTTAGCTCGAAAGATTGTCTTCTTCAGTAGGGTTTGTGTGATTGGCCATGTCTCGCATTCATATGTTGATGATTGGCCATGTCTCGTATCCATATGTTGATGATTGGCCATGTCGCGTATCCATATGTTGATGATTGGCCATGTCTCGCATCCATATGTTGATGATTGGCCATGTCTCGCATCCATATGTTGATGATTGGCCATGTCTCGTATCCATATGTTGATGATTGGCCATGTCTCGCATCCATATGTTGATGATTGGCCATGTCTCGCATCCATATGTTGGTGATTGGCCATGTCTCGCATCCATATGTTGGTGATTGGCCATGTATCGCATCCATATGTTGGTGATTGGCCATGTCTCGCATCCATATGTTGGTGATTGGCCATGTATCGCATCCATATGCTGCTACTGAAAATATGTAAGTCCTGAGAACCATTGTTTTTATAATGATGGTAGTGTTCTGCCAAACGTTTGTCTTAAGCTCTGTAGTGTTCTGCCAAACGTTTGTCTTAAGCTCTGTAGTGTTCTGCCAAACGTTTGTCTTAAGCTCTGTAGTGTTCTGCCAAACGTTTGTCTTAAGCTCTGTAGTGTTTTGCCAAACGTTTGTCTTAAGCTCTGTAGTGTTCTGCCAAACGTTTGTCTTAAGCTCTGTAGTGTTCTGCTAAACGTTTGTCTTAAGCTCTGTAGTGGTATGCCAAACGTTTGTCTTAAGCTCTGTAGTGGTATGCCAAACGTTTGTCTTAAGCTCTGTAGTGGTATGACCATTGTTCTCCCTACCTATTCTTGGCCTCATCCGTTGTTGGTTAAAGTCGAACCGAGATATTCACAACTCGTGACGTTCTCAAGTGTTTGTTTCTCTTTGATAACTTGAGGTCACCTTTTCGCCTCGTCACTCTTTGACTTAGTCTTGCCGGTGTTTATGAACAAATTTTGTTCCTCGCTCTATCCTTTAATCCACGGGATCATCTATTCCAGTCCGGCAGCGCTCTTCGAGAGGACAATTCTATCAAATATGTAACTTAGTTCTGGTATTTCATTCTCCCCAATTGTGAACGGCGCAAATAACAAGAACGATAGAGTGTGTATTAAACAAGTGATACCCGGACGGTTGGACTGCTAGTTGTGCTCGACCCATTGTCTCGTGAAATAGCACGGGTGTGCATACGTTGACCCGTACGGTAATGTGACACCACGATAAAAATGGCGGAAACAACCAACCACGAACCGAGTAGAGGAGACTCGTTAGCCCCGCAGGCAACTCTTCTAGGAGAAGGAAAACTCTGATGACAAACCACACCTAAGAGACATCGGGGGAGCTACGGAGATTGTGCTCTGACATCGATGTTTACAGCAAATGGCGCTAAGGAAAGTGGATGCAGAAGGAGAGGAAGGGGAGACAAGAGGAGAGAGAGAAAGACAAGAGCCGGAAAGAGAAAATATCGAGGAAAGTCAGATAGACTTGGGTTAACAAATGTACGAATAGGCTACTGGAATTGCTGCACCGCTACCCAACGCGAAGTGATTCTCCAAAAATTGGTGTACAGTTTCGACATATTCGTGATCCAGGAGACCTGCTTGAAGGAGAATGTTACCATCAAGTGTCCAGGATACAGGTGCGACAATAATCCATGCGGGCCCGGTAAGCGGGGACTGGCGATGATTGTGAAGCAAGAGCTTCCCCATACATGGATTCATACTAGCACCTATAAAATTGAGGATGTCGAACTACAAGGGATTGAAGTAACAATCAACCACCAAGAATGGAGAATCTACAACGTATACGCTCACGTAGATCACCTCTTCGAGGACGTAAAGTGGGAATTTCTGCCGGACGTGTCAGTCTCAGAGCAAAAAGTGCCTCATTGCAGGTGACTTTAATGCTAGATCAAAGAAGTGGGGAAATGTCAATGAAAATAGGCAACGGGTCGCCTTGAGCCAGGCTTTAGTCCACACAAACCTCACTGTCGTGGATGACAGACGTCCAACTACAATAGCATCTCGACCGGGGGCTACGGACTGGTTCATCGACCTGGCTCTTATATCCAGTGATGTTGCTCCATCCACACGCTGGGACGTCTTAGGGGCACAAGAGATCGACCACCTGCCGTGTGCCCTACTTATACCCAGAGGAAAACACACCAGACACCGGAAAGCCAAACGTGTCTTCAGGTACACGCACGAACAGGATAATGTAGTGATCAAGCTAGGCCAGACGATCGGACGCAGGACCACTAGATCCCCAATTGTCCAACCACCCTGGTGGACTCAAGTTGTTGATACGGCCTGGAGCGAAAAGGAGGCAGCAACAAAGGATTGGCGTAAAACCAGAAAGAGAGCTGGTATTAATGTCGACGCGTTGAACGAGAAGGAGGAAGTAAAACGCAAAGCCACCAATCCCTTTAAAGCGTTAGCTAGGGAGTCCAAGAGCGAGAAATGGGAGGAGTTCATCACAGGTGTGGGTAATGATACCCTCCAGAAGTTCTGGCACATGCATCGAAAGATGAATGGAAAGACTACAAGCCAGCTTATCTCCAACATTTAAGACACCACAGGAAGGCTCCTGAAGACAGATGAAGAGAAGGCTCCTCTTCTTCTTCTTCATCCTCGTTCATCTTCAGACCTCAACTTCAATGACTCTAACGAAGGCAGCGGTCGACTCAAGGCTCTGTACGCTTCCGTACAGCTTCTCGTGGAAGGACACTGGCTGTTGCCAAATGCTACTTCTTTTATCGGTAGTAGTGGTTTTCGTTTCATAGCTGTCCGTGCCCTGGCTCCACAGCACGAAGGTAGGGGACCGCCAGTAGCGTTTGGTGGACCTTTCGAGGAGGGGGGGGGGGGTCCGGCACTCTTCCCACCTGGCGGGGGGTCCGGCACTCTTCCCACCTGGCGGGGAGTCCGGCACTCTTCCCACCTGGCGGGACTCCTTGGGTCGAGCACCATCTCGTTGAGTCATGTTGGTGTCCGTCATCATTAAACCTACTGCGTTGCACTGTGTTATGCGCCGTAGCCAAGTGCATCTGACTTCAGCATGCATTTGTTCGGGGCCACCTCCCTAGCCCTTGGCTGTCCCCAGCCTGCCTGAAGGGCAGCAGTTGTTTGGGTTCAGAGTTGTCTCTCCTAGGAAAGCTGTTTTCCACGACTATCGGACCTTCCCTATCCGATTTTTGATCATGTTTTCCCATCTCGTTGTGCGGGCGTCAGTCACGGATGTTGTGCGGGCGTCAGTCAGGGATGTTGTGCGGGCGTCAGTCAGGGATGTTGTGCTCCTCCCATGCATGATAGGATTTGCGCTCTGGTTTTTCTCCGCGATTGCTCATGTAGTTTAGCCGGCCAGACAAAGCCGTTGCCTGGGGGATGGCGCTGCTGTTTGTTAGGAGCCAAACGTGAGTTAGACAGGAGCGGGGGAACCAAGTAGTGTCCAGGCCATCCGTTTTTGTTAGGAAGTGACTGTCTCTTGCCGTGAGGTGCTATCCCTTGCACGCTCCTGCCCTACCCCCCCCCCCCCCCCCCAACCCCCCACCCCCCACCCCAGACAGAGAAGGGTCTACGTTTTTTTAGTCGATATGTTGCCCAGACTGACAAAGGCGACAGAGATGCCCGTCAGGAAACTCGGAAAGACATCTTTGACGCAGCGATCAGGGGAGAGGCTTATGTAGACATTATCACCGAGGCGGAGGTCGTAAATAGCTTACGTACAAGCAAAAACACAGCCCCAGGTCCTGATGGAGTACAGTATTGCCACATCAAGCAGTTGGATGAGACAGAGATAAGAAATATGGTGAAGGAGTTCAACCACACTATAGAGAAGTTATCTGTGCCTGAGGACTGGCTTCATAGCTATCTGTGCCTACTGCCTAAACTTGGTAAGAACTCCACGCTTCTCAGCAGCTATCGAATAATCACCATATAACATGCATTTGGCAAATTGCTCGAGAATATAGTGACCAGGAAAAAAATGGCCTACCTTGAACGGGAGCAGATTCTACCCGATACGCTGGCCAGTTATAGAACAGCGAAGGAGACCTGGGTTAATGCTGGAACTTTCACGTATGATGTGTACGAGGGATTTCAGTCAAAGCAAGAAACAGTGGCGACCTGGAAGACGCATACAACCTTGTCGATTTTGGGACCTTAATTACCTGTCTGCAGCAGTGTGGTTTAAACCCGTGGCTGGTTAGTTGAATATCAGCTGCCCTGGTGAAAAGAACTGTTGCACTACGCGTAGGATCGTGGACATCAGAACTGAGGCGAATATGTCCAGGACTGCCTCAAGGGTCTCCGTTCTCACCGGTGCCGTTCAACAGTAAAAGTGGCAAATTTTCAACCCACAGGGACAGGGCGGACGTTGACATTTGCCGATGACATCCTAATGTACAGGACTGGCTCAGATAGGCAAGAGTTGGTCAAAGACATCCAGGAAACCTTGCAAGCAATCTCACAGTGGTGCCAGTGGTGCGGCGACTCAAGCTCCAAGATCAATCAGAACAAGGACTGCATGATGTGGTGCTCTTTGAATAATTTCGTAGTAATAGCTGAACTTCCGGGCATCACTTTTAATGGTTGCACCATTGACAGGTGCGACTGGTTGAAATATCTCGGAGTGACATTTGATCGCAGTCTTTCCTATAACTGCCATGTTGACTACATCGTACAAAGATGCAAGAGAGGGTTAGGAGCACTCAAGACCATGGCTGCTGCCGACTTGGAACAACGCATCCTGTTCATCCTATTTCGTCAGGTCGTATTGTCTGTCATCGATTACGGACTAGGCATCCTCACACTATCAAGAACACAATGTGAAAGTTTGGACCGCATCCAGAATGAAGGTATGCGTCTGGTTCTTGGCTGCACTAGAGATACCCCGATTGTGATGATGCGGTACATGTTGGGATTGTTATCGGTGACATCCAGACATAAACTGGCACAAGTCAAAGCCTATGTGCGTGTTGCCATAGACACGCGCCACCCTCTGCACAGTAGTATCTCAGACATCAAGGGATCAAGAATCAAGAGAGGGTCATCATGCATGACACAGGCTGAGACAACAATCGGGGACGTCATTCCATCTGAGACGATAACCAAAGGGGAAGAATGGGTCCACACTGGTGATAGAATGAAATGGATATCTGAGACTTCTATAACAAAGGCAGTCATCGAAACAGACGCGCAGAAAGTACAAAAGGGATGGCTTAGGTACGAGTGGATAGTTGCTGTTGAGGCCTCAAACCTCCAGGCGCTGACATGGATCTACTGTCCTGCTCATGCCGGGGTTCAGGGCAATGAAAGAGCTGACATCTTGGCTTCACGGGCTCCCATCATGGGCACATTGGTGATCGACAGAAGTGACATTTTGAAATCAATTAATGACCGCCTTCTGGATGAGGACACCGCAATGGATGACGCATCAATCCACAGACTGCAAAGTTTCGACATTAAACCAGGTTCGAGAGGAGTGGGGCGCAGGAGCGTGTACAACCAGCGAGCTACAGGGACCATCAGCATCCATACATTACACCATTTGATGAGAGAGACTGAGCACCTATGGGTATGCCCGGAGTACAGTGACGTCGATTCTTAGAAACAGAACGGCGCAGCCGTTTCATTCTCTTTGTCGTTCTTGACATTTCTGATTATGTGTTCTATATAAATATTGAATAGATAATGTGAGAGTGTGCATCCTTGTCTTACTCCCGTGTTCACATTGAACCAGCCTGACCTCTCTCCAGCTAGCTTGACAGTTACCTGTTGTCCCTTATAGAGTAATTCGATCAGCATTATCAGATGTTTAGCGAACTCCATCTATAGAAAACATTTTCATGTCTAAATAATTGACATAGCATTTTTGGGGGGTGAAATCTGTCTTGTTGTATGTAGCGACCTCACACAAAATAAGGTAATCTGTCTTGTTGTATGTAGCGACCTCACACAAAATAAGGTAATCTGTCTTGTTGTATGTAGCGACCTCACACAAAATAAGGTAATCTGTCTTGTTGTATGTAGCGACCTCACACAAAATAAGGTAATCTGTCTTCTTGTATGTAGCGACCTCACACAAAATAAGGTAATCTGTCTTGTTGTATGTAGCGACCTCACACAAAATAAGGTAATCTGTCTTGTTGTATGTAGCGACCTCACACAAAATAAGGTAATCTGTCTTGTTGTATGTAGCGACCTCACACAAAATAAGGTAATCTGTCTTGTTGTATGTAGCGACCTCACACAAAATAAGGTAATCTGTCTTGTTGTATGTAGCGACCTCACACAAAATAAGGTAATCTGTCTTGTTGTATGTAGCGACCTCACACAAAATAAGGTAATCTGTCTTGTTGTATGTAGCGACCTCACACAAAATAAGGTAATCTGTCTTGTTGTATGTAGCGACTTCACACAAAATAAGGTAATCTGTCTTGTTGTATGTAGCGACCTCACACAAAATAAGGTAATCTGTCTTGTTGTATGTAGCGACCTCACACAAAATAAGGTAATCTGTCTTGTTGTATGTAGCGACCTCACATAAAATAAGGTAATCTGTCTTGTTGTATGTAGCGACCTCACATAAAATAAGGTAATCTGTCTTGTTGTATGTAGCGACCTCACACAAAATAAGGTAATCTGTTTTGTTGTATGTAGCGACCTCACACAAAATAAGGTAATCTGTCTTGTTGTATGTAGCGACCTCACACAAAATAATCTGTCTTGTTGTATGTAGCGACCTCACACAAAATAAGGTAATCTGTCTTGTTGTATGTAGCGACCTCACACAAAATAAGGTAATCTGTCTTGTTGTATGTAGCGACCTCGCACAAAATAAGGTAATCTGTCTTGTTGTATGTAGCGACCTCACACAAAATAAGGTAATCTGTCTTGTTGTATGTAGCGACCTCACACAAAATAAGGTAATCTGTCTTGTTGTATGTAGCGACCTCACACAAAATAAGGTAATCTGTCTTGTTGTATGTAGCGACCTCACACAAAATAAGGTAATCTGTCTTGTTGTATGTAGCGACCTCATAACAAAATAAGGTAATCTGTCTTGTTGTATGTAGCGACCTCACACAAAATAAGGTAATCTGTCTTGTTGTATGTAGCGACCTCACACAAAATAAGGTAATCTGTATTGTTGTATGTAGCGACCTCACACAAAATAAGGTAATCTGTCTTGTTGTATGTAGCGACCTCACACAAAATAAGGTAATCTGTCTTGTTGTATGTAGCGACCTCACACAAAATAAGGTAATCTGTCTTGTTGTATGTAGCGACCTCACACAAAATAAGGTAATCTGTCTTGTTGTATGTAGCGACCTCACACAAAATAAGGTAATCTGTCTTGTTGTATGTAGCGACCTCACACAAAATAAGGTAATCTGTCTTGTTGTATGTAGCGACCTCACACAAAATAAGGTAATCTGTCTTGTTGTATGTAGCGACCTCACACAAAATAAGGTAATCTGTCTTGTTGTATGTAGCGACCTCACACAAAATAAGGTAATCTGTCTTGTTGTATGTAGCGACCTCACACAAAATAAGGTAATCTGTCTTGTTGTATGTAGCGACCTCACACAAAATAAGGTAATCTGTCTTGTTGTATGTAGCGACCTCACACAAAATAAGGTAATCTGTCTTGTTGTATGTAGCGACCTCACACAAAATAAGGTAATCTGTCTTGTTGTATGTAGCGACCTCACACAAAATAAGGTAATCTGTCTTGTTGTATGTAGCGACCTCACACAAAATAAGGTAATCTGTCTTGTTGTATGTAGCGACTTCACACAAAATAAGGTAATCTGTCTTGTTGTATGTAGCGACCTCACACAAAATAAGGTAATCTGTCTTGTTGTATGTAGCGACCTCACACAAAATAAGGTAATCTGTCTTGTTGTATGTAGCGACCTCACATAAAATAAGGTAATCTGTCTTGTTGTATGTAGCGACCTCACATAAAATAAGGTAATCTGTCTTGTTGTATGTAGCGACCTCACACAAAATAAGGTAATCTGTCTTGTTGTATGTAGCGACCTCACACAAAATAAGGTAATCTGTCTTGTTGTATGTAGCGACCTCACACAAAATAAGGTAATCTGTCTTGTTGTATGTAGCGACCTCACACAAAATAAGGTAATCTGTCTTGTTGTATGTAGCGACCTCACACAAAATAAGGTAATCTGTCTTGTTGTATGTAGCGACCTCACACAAAATAAGGTAATCTGTCTTTTTGTATGTAGCGACCTCACACAAAATAAGGTAATCTGTCTTGTTGTATGTAGCGACCTCACACAAAATAAGGTAATCTGTCTTGTTGTATGTAGCGACCTCACACAAAATAAGGTAATCTGTCTTGTTGTATGTAGCGACCTCACACAAAATAAGGTAATCTGTCTTGTTGTATGTAGCGACCTCACACAAAATAAGGTAATCTGTCTTGTTGTATGTAGCGACCTCACACAAAATAAGGTAATCTGTCTTGTTGTATGTAGCGACCTCACACAAAATAAGGTAATCTGTCTTGTTGTATGTAGCGACCTCACACAAAATAAGGTAATCTGTCTTGTTGTATGTAGCGACCTCACACAAAATAAGGAAATCTGTCTTGTTGTATGTAGCGACCTCACACAAAATAAGGTAATCTGTCTTGTTGTATGTAGCGACCTCACACAAAATAAGGTAATCTGTCTTGTTGTATGTAGCGACCTCACACAAAATAAGGTAATCTGTCTTGTTGTATGTAGCGACCTCACACAAAATAAGGTAATCTGTCTTGTTGTATGTAGCGACCTCACACAAAAGAAGGTAATCTGTCTTGTTGTATGTAGCGACCTCACACAAAATAAGGTAATCTATCTTGTTGTATGTAGCGACCTCACACAAAATAAGGTAATCTGTCTTGTTGTATGTAGCGACCTCACACAAAATAAGGTAATCTGTCTTGTTGTATGTAGCGACCTCACACAAAAATAAGGTAATCTGTCTTGTTGTATGTAGCGACCTCACACAAAATAAGGTAATCTGTCTTGTTGTATGTAGCGACCTCACACAAAATAAGGTAATCTGTCTTGTTGTATGTAGCGACCTCACACAAAATAAGGTAATCTGTCTTGTTGTATGTAGCGACCTCACACAAAATAAGGTAATCTGTCTTGTTGTATGTAGCGACCTCACACAAAATAAGGTAATCTGTCTTGTTGTAAGTAGCGACCTCACACAAAATAAGGTAATCTGTCTTGTTGTATGTAGCGACCTCACACAAAATAAGGTAATCTGTCTTGTTGTATGTAGCGACCTCACACAAAATAAGGTAATCTGTCTTGTTGTATGTAGCGACCTCACACAAAATAAGGAAATCTGTCTTGTTGTATGTAGCGACCTCACACAAAATAAGGTAATCTGTCTTGTTGTATGTAGCGACCTCACACAAAATAAGGTAATCTGTCTTGTTGTATGTAGCGACCTCACACAAAATAAGGTAATCTGTCTTGTTGTATGTAGCGACCTCACACAAAATAAGGAAATCTGTCTTGTTGTATGTAGCGACCTCACACAAAATAAGGTAATCTGTCTTGTTGTATGTAGCGACCTCACACAAAATAAGGTAATCTGTCTTGTTGTATGTAGCGACCTCACACAAAATAAGGTAATCTGTCTTGTTGTATGTAGCGACCTCACACAAAATAAGGTAATCTGTCTTGTTGTATGTAGCGACCTCACACAAAATAAGGTAATCTGTCTTGTTGTATGTAGCGACCTCACACAAAATAAGGTAATCTGTCTTGTTGTATGTAGCTACCTCACACAAAATAAGGTAATCTGTCTTGTTGTATGTAGCGACCTCACACAAAATAAGGTAATCTGTCTTGTTGTATGTAGCGACCTCACACAAAATAAGGTAATCTGTCTTGTTGTATGTAGCTACCTCACACAAAATAAGGTAATCTGTCTTGTTGTATGTAGCGACCTCACACAAAATAAGGTAATCTGTCTTGTTGTATGTAGCGACCTCACACAAAATAAGGTAATCTGTCTTGTTGTATGTAGCGACCTCACACAAAATAAGGTAATCTGTCTTGTTGTATGTAGCGACCTCACACAAAATAAGGTAATCTGTCTTGTTGTATGTAGCGACCTCACACAAAATAAGGTAATCTGTCTTGTTGTATGTAGCGACCTCACACAAAATAAGGTAATATGTCTTGTTGTATGTAGCGACCTCACACAAAATAAGGTAATCTGTCTTGTTGTATGTAGCGACCTCACACAAAATAAGGTAATCTGTCTTGTTGTATGTAGCGACCTCACACAAAATAAGGTAATCTGTCTTGTTGTATGTAGCGACCTCACACAAAATAAGGTAATCTGTCTTGTTGTATGTAGCGACCTCACACAAAATAAGGTAATCTGTCTTGTTGTATGTAGCGACCTCACACAAAATAAGGTAATCTGTCTTGTTGTATGTAGCGACCTCACACAAAATAAGGTAATCTGTCTTGTTGTATGTAGCGACCTCACACAAAATAAGGTAATCTGTCTTGTTGTATGTAGCGACCTCACACAAAATAAGGTAATCTGTTTTGTTGTATGTAGCGACCTCACACAAAAAAAGGTAATCTGTCTTGTTGTATGTAGCGACCTCACACAAAATAAGGAAGTCTGTCTTGTGGTATGTAGCGACCTCAAACAAAATAAGGTAATATGTCTTGTTGTATGTAGCGACCTCACACAAAATAAGGTAATCTGTCTTGTTGTATGTAGCGACCTCACACAAAATAAGGTAATCTGTCTTGTTGTATGTAGCGACCTCACACAAAATAAGGTAATCTGTCTTGTTGTATGTAGCGACCTCACACAAAATAAGGTAATCTGTCTTGTTGTATGTAGCGACCTCACACAAAATAAGGTAATCTGTCTTGTTGTATGTAGCGACCTCACACAAAATAAGGTAATCTGTCTTGTTGTATGTAGCGACCTCACACAAAATAAGGTAATCTGTCTTGTTGTATGTAGCGACCTCACATAAAATAAGGTAATCTGTCTTGTTGTATGTAGCGACCTCACACAAAATAAGGTAATCTGTCTTGTTGTATGTAGCGACCTCACACAAAATAAGGTAATCTGTCTTGTTGTATGTAGCGACCTCACACAAAATAAGGTAATCTGTCTTGTTGTATGTAGCGACCTCACACAAAATAAGGTAATCTGTCTTGTTGTATGTAGCGACCTCACACAAAATAAGGTAATCTGTCTTGTTGTATGTAGCGACCTCCCACAAAATAAGGTAATCTGTCTTGTTGTATGTAGCGACCTTACACAAAATAAGGTAATCTGTCTTGTTGTATGTAGCGACCTCACACAAAATAAGGTAATCTGTCTTGTTGTATGTAGCGACCTCACACAAAATAAGGTAATCTGTCTTGTTGTATGTAGCGACCTCACACAAAATAAGGTAATCTGTCTTGTTGTATGTAGCGACCTCACACAAAATGAGGTAATCTGTCTTGTTGTATGTAGCGACCTCACACAAAATGAGGTAATCTGTCTTGTTGTATGTAGCGACCTCACACAAAATAAGGTAATCTGTCTTGTTGTATGTAGCGACCTCACACAAAATAAGGTAATCTGTCTTGTTGTATGTAGCGACCTCACACAAAATAAGGTAATCTGTCTTGTTGTATGTAGCGACCTCACACAAAATAAGGTAATCTGTCTTGTTGTGTGTAGCGACCTCACACAAAATAAGGTAATCTGTCTTGTTGTATGTAGCGACCTCACACAAAATAAGGTAATCTGTCTTGTTGTATGTAGCGACCTCACACAAAATAAGGTAATCTGTCTTGTTGTATGTAGCGACCTCACACAAAATAAGGTAATCTGTCTTGTTGTATGTAGCAACCTCACACACAATAAGGTAATCTGTCTTGTTGTATGTAGCGACCTCACACAAAATAAGGTAATCTGTCTTGTTGTATGTAGCGACCTCACACAAAATAAGGTAATCTGTCTTGTTGTGTGTAGCGACCTCACACAAAATAAGGTAATCTGTCTTGTTGTATGTAGCGACCTCACACAAAATAAGGTAATCTGTCTTGTTGTATGTAGCGACCTCACACAAAATAAGGTAATCTGTCTTGTTGTATGTAGCGACCTCACACAAAATAAGGTAATCTGTCTTGTTGTATGTAGCGACCTCACACAAAATAAGGTAATCTGTCTTGTTGTATGTAGCGACCTCACACAAAATAAGGTAATCTGTCTTGTTGTATGTAGCGACCTCACACAAAATAAGGTAATCTGTCTTGTTGTATGTAGCGACCTCACACAAAATAAGGTAATCTGTCTTGTTGTATGTAGCGACCTCACACAAAATAAGGTAATCTGTCTTGTTGTATGTAGCGACCTCACACAAAATAAGGTAATCTGTCTTGTTGTATGTAGCAACCTCACACACAATAAGGTAATCTGTCTTGTTGTATGTAGCGACCTCACACAAAATAAGGTAATCTGTCTTGTTGTATGTAGCGACCTCACACAAAATAAGGTAATCTGTCTTGTTGTATGTAGCGACCTCACACAAAATGAGGAAATCTGTCTTGTTGTATGTAGCGACCTCACACAAAATGAGGAGATCTGTCTTGTTGTATGTAGCGACCTCACACAAAATGAGGAAATCTGTCTTGTTGTATGTAGCGACCTCACACAAAATAAGGTTTGTGTTGTATCACATAATTGTTGTGTTAGCATGGTAACTGGTTGTTGTTGATTTATAGTTAATCTAAGCAGTGTTGATGACATGGAAAACTAGTCTGCACACTTCGTACAGACTGTATTGGCAATGTGTCTTTATATGTGCCAAATTTAAAAAAAAACCACCAACATGGCCACCCCAGCTTCCCTTTGCGTTTTCTAGTATTGTGGAAAATGAGGCAATAACGTATGTAGATGTGTGCAGTGAACTGTACTAGCAAGTGACATATATACTCACCAGCGCGTAGAATACATCCTCATGAAATCTGTCTAGATTCCCATCTAATGCAATTATGGAACTGAGGAAATTTGCTGTCCTGACAGCTAGTTCTGTGTATTGTATCCAAGGGCCATGATCAAAATTCAATACCAATGTCTCGCCTGTACCTCCACTGCAGGTACCAGCATTTACAGACTTGACATAGTCAAGTGCTTGTCGAACAGCTTTGATTTGATCTGAGAAGGACAATTTATTTTAAAAAATATATTATGAGTTTTCAACCCACACTCACACCTCACACAACACACCACACAACACCTGACACAACACAACGCCTGATACAACACAAAACCCCACAAAACACAAAACAGCTCACAACATTTGACACAACACACCACACCACACAATACCCCACACAACACCACACACAACACACCCCACACAACACATACAACACACACAATACCCCACACAATACCCCACACAATACACACAACAAACAACACACTCCACACAACACTACAAACTACACCACAACACACACAACCCAGCACACAACAAACAACACAGCACACAATATACCTCACAACATACCACACAACACACAAAATACTATACCACACAAAACAACACACCACACCACACATTACAGCACACAATATACCTCACAACATACCACACAACACACAAAATGCTACACACACCCCACACCATACCACACCACACATCATACCACACCACACATCATACCACACTATATACACCACACCATACCACACTATACACACCACACAACACACCACACATCATACCACACCACACATCATACCAAACTATACACACCACACCACACAACACACCACATATCATACCACACCACACATCATACCACACCACACATCATACCACACTATACACACCACACCATATCACACTATACACACCACACAACACACCACACAACACACCACGCAACACACTACACAACATATCATGCAACACACCAGACCACACACTACACCACACATCATACCACACTATACACACTACACAACACACCACACAACACACACAACACAACACACCACACAAAACAACACACCATTCCACACCACACACTACACCACACATCATACCACACTATACACACCACACAACACACCACGCATCATACCACACCACACATCATACCACACTATACACACCACACAACACACCACATATCATACCACACCACACATCATACCACACCACACATCATACAACACTATACACACCACACCATACTACACTATACACACTACACAACTCACCACACAACACACACAACACACCATACAACACAACACACCATACCACACCACACACTACACCACACATCATACCACACTATACACACTACACAACACACCACACAACACACCAAACAATACAACACACCATACCACACCACACACTACACCACACATCATACCACACTATACACACTACACAACACAGCACACAACATACTACGCAACACACCACACCATACACTACAAACCACACCACATAATACACTACACCACGCAACACACTACACCACGCAACACACCACGCAACACACCACACCACACCACGCAACACACCACGCAACACACCACGCAACACACCACGCAACACACCACACCACGCAACACACCACGCAACACACTACACCACGCAACACACCACACCACGCAACACACCACACCACGCAACACACTACATAGCACACCACACATTGCATACCACACCACACAACACACCACACATTACATACCACACAACACACCACACATTACATACCACACATTACATACCACACCACACACCACACATTACATACCACACAACACACCCCACATTACATACCACACAACACACCACGCAACACACCACACCCCACACCACACATTACATTCCACACCACACACCAAATAACTTACCACTTAACACACAACACACAGCACAGCACACACACCGCACACCACATAGCACATAACCAACATACACTACACAAGACACCCTACCCCACAACACAATACACCAAACTATATAAAACACACCACAAACCATACCACACAATCCAACACACCACATTATACACCACACACCCGACACAACACAACAAACAACACAACAAACAACACAACAAACAACACAACGCACACCACACCGCACAACATTACGCACAACAAACAACACAGCACATAGCACAACACACCCCCCAAAACACCACATAAAACACCATACCACACGAAGCAATACACAGCATAATACACAACACCACGCAGCACACCATACAGCACACCACACACCACACATTACATACCACACCACACATTACATACCACACCACACCCCAAACATTACATACCACACAACACACCACACAACACACCACACCCCACACCACACATTACATACCACACCACACATTACATACCACACATTACATACCACACCACACACCACATAACTTACCACTTAACACACAACACCACATAACTTACCACTTAACACACAACACCACATAACTTACCACTTAACACACAACACCACATAACTTACCACTTAACACACAACACCACACACAACACACAGCACACGACACCACACAACACACAGCACACGACACCACACAACACAAAACCCGACACACCACACAACACAACACACAACAAACACACAACAAACACACACATAACACAACACGCAAGATACAACACAAAACCTGACACAACACAACACACTACACACCACCACACAACACATAACCAACACACACTACACAAGACGCCATACCCCACAACACAATACACCAAACTATATAAAACACACCACAAACCATACCACACAATCCAACACACCACATTATACACCACACACCCGACACAACACAACAAACAACACAACAAACAACACAACAAACAACACAACGCACACCACACCGCACAACATTACGCACAACAAACAACACAGCACATAGCACAACACACCCCCCAAAACACCACATAAAACACCATACCACACGAAGCAATACACAGCATAATACACAACACCACGCAGCACACCATACAGCACACCACACATTACATACCACACCACACATTACATACCACACCACACCCCAAACATTACATACCACACAACACACCACACAACACACCACACCCCACACCACACATTACATACCACACCACACATTACATACCACACATTACATACCACACCACACACCACATAACTTACCACTTAACACACAACACCACATAACTTACCACTTAACACACAACACCACATAACTTACCACTTAACACACAACACCACATAACTTACCACTTAACACACAACACCACACACAACACACAGCACACGACACCACACAACACACAGCACACGACACCACACAACACAAAACCCGACACACTACACAACACAACACACAACAAACACACAACAAACACACACATAACACAACACGCAAGATACAACACAAAACCTGACACAACACAACACACTACACACCACCACACAACACATAACCAACACACACTACACAAGACGCCATACCCCACAACACAATACACCAAACTATATAAAACACACCACAAACCATAACACACAATCCAACACACCACATTATACACCACATACCCCACACAACACACCATACAACACAACAAACAACACAACAAACAACACAACGCACACCCCAACGCACAACATAACGCACAACACAACCCAACATACAACACAACACACAACAAACACCACATCACGCCACACAACACAACAAACAACACAACGCACACCACACCGCACAACATAACGCACAACAAACAACACAGCACATAGCACAACACACCCCACAAAACACCATATCACACCAAGAAATACACAGCATAATACACACCACCACGCAGCACACCATACAGCACACCACGCAGCACACCATACAGCACACCACACAACACAGAAAGCAACACACCACACACGACACAACACACAATTCACTACACAACACACAACGCAACACAACACACAACGCAACGCAACACACCACGCAGCACACAACACCACACAAGACACACCACAACATACAACACATAACACACCACACCCCACCACACCACACACACACACACTACCAAAGACACCACGTGAACAGAAACAAACGAGGGTTGATTGCTGTGGCCAGTTGCTCAAAATGTGTCGGTCGAAATATGTTGCCGACCATGGTGACAGTAGATGAGATTTGGGTTCACCATTATGAACCAGAATCCAACATTTCCAGTATGCATTGGAAAACCCCGGGCTCACCAACACATGTCAAGCCAAGAGCAAAGAAATCTGCAAGAAAAGTGTTGCTGACTTTTTAGGGACGTCAATGGTGTCATATTGAAAGATTACTTGCCTCATGGCAACACGGTTAATGGGTGATATTATGCAGACGTCTTTACCAAAGTAAGAAAGACTGTGACCAGAAAACGAGAAAAAGCGCACTTTAAAATTCTGCCTTTGCTTCAAGACAACGAGCCATCCCATAAATCAAGGCGTGTGCTGCAAACAGCCAACGATTTGAATATTTAAATTCTTCCACACACACCATATTCTCCGGATTTAGCTCTATCAGCCATTTTTCTTGTCCCAAAACTTTAAAAAAACAGCTGAAAAGAAATCATTTTGACAGTGACGGAGATGTCATAATGGCTTGTGCTAACTGGTTTAGTTCGAAAAATAGGTTATTTTTTTCTCAAGGTCTTTTCAAGGTCAAGCAGAGATGGCATAAATGTATACATTCAGGTGTTTGCTACATTGAGAAGGAATAAGTACTGTGCCAAATTTCAACTTTCTCCTTCTACTCCTACATGGTCAGGATAAAGACTTATGACAAGCCCATTGTAGTAGTCGAAGTGGTAGTAGTAATAATAAAATAAATAATAACTAGAAATCATAAACAAAGGTGAGCTAAGCTACGATCTTGGATAATAGTAGTAGTAATCGTAGTAGTAGTAGTAGTAGTAGTAGTAGTAGTAGAAGTAGTAGTAGAAGTAGTAGTAATAGTTGTAGTAGTAGTAATAGTAGTAGTAATAGTAGTAGTAATAGTAGTAGTAGTAATAATAATAGTAATAATAATAGTAGTAGTAGTAATTGTAGTAATAGTAACAGTAGTAGTAGTAGTAGTAGTAGTAATAGTAACAGAAGTAGGCTCTTTATGACTGACTAAAGGGTAGGATGACGCGACCTTGAAATGGTAACTCTCAACATACGTGTGTTGTTTTCTGTTACCTTCCGTCGTTATAATATCATTTTTCTGTACTGCAAACCATGGTCTTCGTTTTAATTTTAGGTTTCTGGGTTTCCCAGATGCGAGAGTGAGGCGATCAAATATAGCATCAGTTTATTTCTGGATATAGAGAGAGAGAGCTGGTCGTTCATGAGGGACCCCAATAATGCGAATTGGTGCACAGCTGCCACTTCATAATTATCGATGTTACGAATTGGCGACGCATTTACGTTTTGTGAGACAAAAATATGTGCACGTCTGGGGGATGAGATTTATCAATCTCTGAAATTCCTTCTAACTGTGGGTGACAATTTAGCATTATCATCGAAAAGTGACCTCCCTAATCTTCGTTTTGGTCTTGAGCCTTGCAAGGTTAAACAGCTGAAGATCAGATCATTCATAAAGAAGGTCCGAAGCAATTTTCTACTAAACTGCATGGGAGATTCAAATGATTTGTCGCATGCAGCCTTAGAATATCCATGGCGTTAAATAAATATTTTTTTAACTAAGCAATTTGATGTATATGTATATAGGGGGTAGGGCAGGAGTGCGTAAGGGATAGTACCTCACGGCTAGAGGCAGTCACTTCCTTTGTTAAAAGGTCGGCTTGAATACTATTTGGTTCCCCCACTCCTGCCTAACTCACATATGGCTCCAAGTGCCACCTCCCGGACAACAGCTTTGACTGGCTGGCTAAACTATGTGAGACAATCGCGAGGAAAAACCCAGGACACACCTGCTCAGGTGGCACATCCTGAAGTGAAGTCCCCCCACAAGTGTACGCTCAGCTGCTGGCCAAACGGGCGAATGATCAAACACAATGACAGCGGCCGCTGGGGCAGGAGCGAAAAAGGCATGGTATCGGGCTTAGGGCGCACCAGGTACTAAAACTGGTAAGCGACCAGAACGGGTCGAAAAGCAACGGAAAACTACCGACTGTATTACTGCCAATAAAATCATGACAGCCAAAAAAGAAAACTCAAAGGTCCGATGGTGAGACCCCCAGTCGGATCAAGTAAACGAGAAGAATGTCAGGGCAAGTACAAGTAATAGTGATGACGTCAAAAGCCTGACGGAAATACAGTGGAAAACCCTGGTGCTGGTCTAAACAAAAAACTCAGAATTGGAACCTGGAACACAAGGAAGTATGTACCAAGGGAAACTTCTTATGATTGAGAAGGAATTGGAGAGAACAAAAGTAGACATACTAGGAATCTCGGAACACAGGAAGGCGGGTCAGGGCCATTTCAGTACCCATACTGAGGACACTTTGTATTCTCGGGGAGAGAAAGGAGCGGTTATGGTGGAGTTGGTCTCCTTTTTTCGAAAAGATCGTCCTCAGCACTCCTTGGGTATGATCCAGTTAATGATCGGGTACTCAAGATCAGACTGAAGAGGAAAGGTTAAACATTACAATAATACAGGTCTATGCACCAACTGTAGCAGCAGCTGAGGAGGAGTTGGAAGAGTTCTACTATGTTCTACAAGAGACTATAAATAAAGTAGAAGAAAGAGATATCATGATAATAATGGGAGATTTAAATGCAAAAATAGGAAGCGATAGAGTAAAAGATGAAGAGAAAGTACAGGGGCCCTTTGGATTAGGGCACAGAAATGAACGAGCAGAACATCTAATGGCATTTTGTATGGAAAAAAATCTCTCCATCGCAAATACAACACCCCAGACGATTATATACATGGACGTCAGTAGACGGGACAAGCAGGAATCAAATAGATTAGATTCTGATCCAACAAAGATGGAGGTCAGGTGTATCTTCCGTGAAGACACCACCAGTTACAGATTGCGACTCAGACCACCAGTTACAGATTGCGACTCAGACCACCAGTTACTGATTGCGACTCTGACCACCAGTTACTGATTGCGACTCTGACCACCAGTTTCTGATTGCGACTCTGACCACCAGTTTCTGATTGCGACTCTGACCACCAGTTTCTGATTGCGACTCTGACCACCAGTTTCTGATTGCGACTCTGACCACCAGTTACTGATCGCGGACATCAAGATAAGATTGCAAAAATTGGTGAAAAGCACAAGACCAATACGCTACGACGTTAATTTTATTCCACTAGAATACACAGTAGCGGTAATAAATAAGTTTGAGATGCTCATGACGGTGCAAGAGGACATGACACCAGATGAACTCGCAACACAGGCAGGAAATATTCTCACCTCATCTGCAAGCAGTATTATACCTCGAAAGCAGCACAAACATCAAAGTTACATCACAGAAAAAAACCATGAGACTCACAGAAGAAAGAAGAAAGCTAAAACAATCTGGGATAGAACACAGTAAAGACACCTACAGAAACAGCACAAGAGAAATCAGAAGAGAGATCTGGAAGGACAAAAAACAACACATATTGGATACGTGTAGCAGAATAGAAGAATTACAGAAAAAGGGAAAGAAGGAGACGCCTTCAAAGAAATAAAAAACTAATTGGTGAATTCAAACCTGCATTGCATGTCGTACAAGATAAAGATGGCAGGACACTGACGGAAAGCAAGGATATACTGCATGTCGTACAAGATAAAGATGGCAGGACACTGACGGAAAGCAAGGATATACTGCATGTCATACACGATAAAGATGGCAGGACACTGACGGAAAGCAAGGATATACTGCATGTCATACACGATAAACTTGGCAGGACACTGACGGAAAGCAAGGATATACTGAATGTCATACACGATAAACTTGGCAGGACACTGACGGAAAGCAAGGATATACTGCATGTCATACACGATAAACTTGGCAGGACACTGACGGAAAGCAAGGATATACTGCATGTCATACACGATAAACTTGGCAGGACACGGACGGAAAGCAAGGATATACTGCATGCCATACACGATAAACTTGGCAGGACACTGACGGAAAGCAAGGATATACTGCATGTCATACACGATAAACTTGGCAGGACACTGACGGAAAGCAAGGATATACTGCATGTCATACACGATAAACTTGGCAGGACACTGACGGAAAGCAAGGATATACTGCATGTCATACACGATAAACTTGGCAGGACACTGACGGAAAGCAAGGATATACTGATGTCATACACGATAAACTTGGCAGGACACTGACGGAAAGCAAGGATATACTGCATGTCATACACGATAAACTTGGCAGGACACTGACGGAAAGCAAGGATATACTGCATGTCATACACGATAAACTTAGCAGGACTGACGGAAAGCAAGGATATACTGCATGTCATACACGATAAACTTAGCAGGACACTGACGGAAAGCAGGGATATACTGCATGTCATACACGATAAACTTGGCAGGACACTGACGGAAAGCACGGATATACTGCATGTCATACACGATAAACTTGGCAGGACACTGACGGAATTCAAGGATATACTGCATGTCATACACGATGAACTTGGCAGGACACTGACGGAAAGCAAGGATATACTGCATGTCATATACGATAAACTTAGCAGGACACTGACGGAAAGCAAGGATATACTGCATGTCATACACGATAAACTTAGCAGGACACTGACGGAAAGCAAGGATATACTGCATGTCATACACGATAAACTTAGCAGGACACTGACGGAAAGCAAGGATATACTGCATGTCATACACGATAAACTTGGCAGGACACTGACGGAAAGCAAGGATATACTGCATGTCATACACGATAAACTTGGCAGGACACTGACGGAAAGCAAGGATATACTGCATGTCATACACGATAAACTTAGCAGGACACTGACGGAAAGCAAGGATATACTGCATGTCATACACGATAAACTTGGCAGGACACTGACGGAAAGCAAGCATATACTGCATGTCATACACGATAAACTTAGCAGGACACTGACGGAAAGCAAGGATATACTGCATGTCATACACGATAAACTTGGCAGGACACTGACGGAAAGCAAGGATATACTGCATGTCATACACGATAAACTTGGCAGGACACTGACGGAAAGCAAGGATATACTGCATGTCATACACGATAAACTTGACAGGACACTGACGGAAAGCAAGCATATACTGCATGTCATACACGATTAACTTAGCAGGACACTGACGGAAAGCAAGGATATACTGCATGTCATACACGATAAAGATGGCAGGACACTGACGGAAAGCAAGGATATACTGCATGTCATACACGATAAAGATGGCAGGACACTGACGGAAAGCAAGGATATACTGCATGTCATAAACGATAAACTTGGCAGGACACTGACGGAAAGCAAGGATATACTGCATGTCATACACGATAAACTTGGCAGGACACTGACGGAAAGCAAGGATATACTGCATGTCATACACGATAAACTTGGCAGGACACTGACGGAAAGCAAGGATATACTGCATGTCATACACGATAAACTTGGCAGGACACTGACGGAAAGCAAGGATATACTGAATGTCATACACGATAAACTTGGCAGGACACTGACGGAAAGCAAGGATATACTGCATGTCATACACGATAAACTTGGCAGGACACTGACGGAAAGCAAGGATATACTGCATGTCATACACGATAAACTTGGCAGGACACTGACGGAAAGCACGGATATACTGCATGTCATACACGATAAACTTGGCAGGACACTGACGGAAAGCAAGGATATACTGCATGTCATACACGATGAACTTGGCAGGACACTGACGGAAAGCAAGGATATACTGCATGTCATATACGATAAACTTAGCAGGACACTGACGGAAAGCAAGGATATACTGCATGTCATACACGATAAACTTAGCAGGACACTGACGGAAAGCAAGGATATACTGCATGTCATACACGATAAACTTAGCAGGACACTGACGGAAAGCAAGGATATACTGCATGTCATACACGATAAACTTGGCAGGACCCTGACGGAAAGCAAGGATATACTGCATGTCATACACGATAAACTTGGCAGGACACTGACGGAAAGCAAGGATATACTGCATGTCATACACGATAAACTTAGCAGGACACTGACGGAAAGCAAGGATATACTGCATGTCATACACGATAAACTTGGCAGGACACTGACGGAAAGCAAGCATATACTGCATGTCATACACGATAAACTTAGCAGGACACTGACGGAAAGCAAGGATATACTGCATGTCATACACGATAAACTTGGCAGGACACTGACGGAAAGCAAGGATATACTGCATGTCATACACGATAAACTTGGCAGGACACTGACGGAAAGCAAGGATATACTGCATGTCATACACGATAAACTTGACAGGACACTGACGGAAAGCAAGCATATACTGCATGTCATACACGATTAACTTAGCAGGACACTGACGGAAAGCAAGGATATACTGCATGTCATACACGATAAAGATGGCAGGACACTGACGGAAAGCAAGGATATACTGCATGTCATACACGATAAAGATGGCAGGACACTGACGGAAAGCAAGGATATACTGCATGTCATAAACGATAAACTTGGCAGGACACTGACGGAAAGCAAGGATATACTGCATGTCATACACGATAAACTTGGCAGGACACTGACGGAAAGCAAGGATATACTGCATGTCATACACGATAAACTTGGCAGGACACTGACGGAAAGCAAGGATATACTGCATGTCATACACGATAAACTTGGCAGGGCACTGACGGAAAGCAAGGATATACTGAATGTCATACACGATAAACTTGGCAGGACACTGACGGAAAGCAAGGATATACTGCATGTCATACACGATAAACTTGGCAGGACACTGACGGAAAGCAAGGATATACTGCATGTCATACACGATAAACTTGGCAGGACACTGACGGAAAGCAAGGATATACTGCATGTCATACACGATAAACTTGGCAGGACACTGACGGAAAGCAAGGATATACTGCATGTCATACACGATAAACTTGGCAGGACACTGACGGAAAGCAAGGATATACTGCATGTCATACACGATAAACTTAGCAGGACACTGACGTAAAGCAATGATATACTGCATGTCATACACGATAAACTTGGCAGGACACTGACGGAAAGCAAGCATATACTGCATGTCATACACGATAAACTTAGCAGGACACTGCCGGAAAGCAAGGATATACTGCATGTCATACACGATAAACTTGGCAGGACACTGACGGAAAGCAAGGATATACTGCATGTCATACACGATAAAGATGGCAGGACACTGACGGAAAGCAAGGATATACTGCATGTCATACACGATAAACTTGGCAGGACACTGACGGAAAGCAAGGATATACTGCATGTCATACACGATAAACTTGGCAGGACACTGACGGAAAGCAAGGATATACTGCATGTCATACACGATAAAGATGGCAGGACACTGACGGAAAGCACGAATATACTGCATGTCATACACGATAAAGATGGCAGGACACTGACGGAAAGCACGGATATACTGCATGTCATACACGATAAAGATGGCAGGACACTGACGGAAAGCAAGGATATACTGCATGTCATACACGATAAACTTGGCAGGACACTGACGGAAAGCACGGATATACTGCATGTCATACACGATAAAGATGGCAGGACACTGACGGAAAGCAAGGATATACTGCATGTCATACGCGATAAAGATGGCAGGACACTGACGGAAAGCAAGGATATACTGCATGTCGTACACGATAAAGATGGCAGGACACTGACGGAAAGCAAGGATATACTGCATGTCATACACGATAAAGATGGCAGGACACTGACGGAAAGCAAGGATATACTGCATGGCATACACGATAAAGATGGCAGGACACTGACGGAAAGCAAGGATATACTGCATGTCATACACGATAAAGATGGCAGGACACTGACGGAAAGCACGGATATACTGCATGTCATACACGATAAAGATGGCAGGACACTGACGGAAAGCAAGCATATACTGCATGTCATACACGATAAACTTAGCAGGACACTGACGGAAAGCAAGGATATACTGCATGTCATACACGATAAACTTGGCAGGACACTGACGGAAAGCAAGGATATACTGCATGTCATACACGATAAACTTGGCAGGACACTGACGGAAAGCAAGGATATACTGCATGTCATACACGATAAACTTGGCAGGACACTGACGGAAAGCAAGGATATACTGAATGTCATACACGATAAACTTGGCAGGACACTGACGGAAAGCAAGGATATACTGCATGTCATACACGATAAACTTGGCAGGACACTGACGGAAAGCAAGGATATACTGCATGTCATACACGATAAACTTGGCAGGACACTGACGGAAAGCAAGGATATACTGCATGTCATACACGATAAACTTGACAGGACACTGACGGAAAGCAAGGATATACTGCATGTCATACACGATAAACTTGGCAGGACACTGACGGAAAGCAAGGATATACTGCATGTCATACACGATAAACTTGGCAGGACACTGACGGAAAGCAAGGATATACTGCATGTCATACACGATAAACTTAACAGGACACTGACGGAAAGCAAGGATATACTGCATGTCATACACGATAAACTTAGCAGGACACTGACGGAAAGCAAGGATATACTGCATGTCATACACGATAAACTTGGCAGGACACTGACGGAAAGCAAGCATATACTGCATGTCATACACGATAAACTTAGCAGGACACTGACGGAAAGCAAGGATATACTGCATGTCATACACGATAAACTTGACAGGACACTGACGGAAAGCAAGGATATACTGCATGTCATACACGATAAACTTGGCAGGACACTGACGGAAAGCAAGGATATACTGCATGTCATACACGATAAACTTGGCAGGACACTGACGGAAAGCAAGCATATACTGCATGTCATACACGATAAACTTGGCAGGACACTGACGGAAAGCAAGGATATACTGCATGTCATACACGATAAACTTGGCAGGACACTGACGGAAAGCAAGGATATACTGCATGTCATACACGATAAACTTGGCAGGACACTGACGGAAATCAAGGATATACTGCATGTCATACACGATAAAGATGGCAGGACACTGACGGAAAGCACGGATATACTGCATGTCATACACGATAAAGATGGCAGGACACTGACGGAAAGCACGGATATACTGCATGTCATACACGATAAAGATGGCAGGACACTGACGGAAAGCAAGGATATACTGCATGTCATACACGATAAACTTGGCAGGACACTGACGGAAAGCACGGATATACTGCATGTCATACACGATAAAGATGGCAGGACACTGACGGAAAGCAAGGATATACTGCATGTCATACACGATAAAGATGGCAGGACACTGACGGAAAGCAAGGATATACTGCATGTCGTACACGATAAAGATGGCAGGACACTGACGGAAAGCAAGGATATACTGCATGTCATACACGATAAAGATGGCAGGACACTGACGGAAAGCAAGGATATACTGCATGGCATACACGATAAAGATGGCAGGACACTGACGGAAAGCAAGGATATACTGCATGTCATACACGATAAAGATGGCAGGACACTAACGGAAAGCACGGATATACTGCATGTCATACACGATAAAGATGGCAGGACACTGACGGAAAGCAAGGATATACTGCATGTCATACACGATAAAGATGGCAGGACACTGACGGAAAGCAAGGATATACTGCATGTTATACACGATAAAGATGGCAGGACACTGACGGAAAGCACGGATATACTGCATGTCATACACGATAAAGATGGCAGGACACTGACGGAAAACAGGGATAAACTGGGAAGATGGAAGGAGTACTGCAAGGAAATGTATGGTAACATCTGAGGAGGCCCTAACTTAACACCTAAAGTACCGGAACCAGAGCCGGAACCCAGTAGAGCAGAGGTCCGTTCCGCAATCCAAGGGTTGAAGAAAGGGAAATCACCAGGTTGCGATGATATACACAGTGAATTTATTCAGGCAGGAGGAGAAGCCAGTGACCGCATCTACCACGCATTATGTAGAAAGGTATGGCACAGTGTAACATGGCCGAGAGCATGGACAAGATCTGTACCGCTCCCCAAGAAAGGCGATATGAAGCAGTGCACCAAGTACTGAACCATCGCTTTAATAAGTCATGCCAGCAAAATCCACCTACGAATCATCATCAAGAGGCTAGAAAACAAGCTGAATGAGGAGGTACATGAGGCACAGGCAGGTTTCAGAAAAGGGCGAGGCACGAGGGATCACATGCTCAACATAAGAAATATTATAGAAAAATGCAGAGAGTACAATGTTTACCTACACACTTGCTTCATAGTTTACACGAAGTCATTCGATTGTGTACAACACCAAGGGTTGTGGGAAATAATGAGAGAAATGGGGTTCCCATTGCACTTGGTTCAGTTGATCGAATCTTTATATCAGGAACAACAAGCAGGTGAAACGTCAGACTGGTTCGAGGTTCAATAGGTCGTAAGACAAGGATGCATGCTCTCCCCATATTTGTTCCCTATATGCCGAATCAATAATGAGGAACGTTAAGAGCGATGAAAATTATGACAAGTTCGAGCCATTAACAATCGGCGGAAACGAGATACCGGAGCTGAGATATGCCGATCACACAGTTGTGCTATCACGGAGCGCTGTGGGGGTGGAACAGATGATCCTATCGGTAAAACAACACAGCGAAGACCAGAATCTGTACCTGAATATAAGTAAACCAAGATAATGAGCACAGACAAGGCAAAAATCAAACCTAAAGTTATCCTGGAGCAACAGTAGATTGAGAATGTCACAAGTTTTGAGTACCTTGGCTCAATCATAAGCAACAATGGAGATTGAGAATGTCACAAGCTTTGAGTACCTTGGCTCAATCATAAGCAACAATGGAGATTGAGAATGTCACACGTTTTGAGTACCTTGGCTCAATCATAAGCAACAATGGAGATTGAGAATGTCACACGTTTTGAGTACCTTGGATCAATCATTAGCAACACTGGAGATTGAGAATGTCACACGTTTTGAGTACCTTGGCTCAATCATTAGCAACAATGGAGATTGAGAATGTCCCAAGTTTTGAGTACCTTGGCTCAATCATTAGCAACAATGGAGATTGATAATGTCCCAAGTTTTGAGTACCTTGGCTCAATCATAAGCAACAATGGAGATTGAGAATGTCCCAAGTTTTGAGTACCTTGGCTCAATCATTAGCAACAATGGAGATTGAGAATGTCCCAAGTTTTGAGTACCTTGGCTCAATCATTAGCAACAATGGAGATTGAGAATGTCTCAAGTTTTGAGTACCTTGGCTCAATCATTAGCAACAATGGAGATTGAGAATGTCCCAAGTTTTGAGTACCTTGGCTCAATCATAAGCAACAATGGAGATTGCCTGAAGGAAGTGAGAAGGAGAATGGCTATGGCCAGGCAGAGGTTGAATAAGATGAAGAATCTGTGGCAGAACTCTAATAAGATGAAGAATCTGTGGCAGAACTCTAATAAGATGAAGAATCTGTGGCAGAACTCTAATAAGATGAAGAATCTGTGGCAGAACTCTAATAAAATGACGAACATAAAAATTCTACGAACTTGCATCTTTCCGGTGGCAACATACGGATGTGAAACATGGACCACCACACAGACACTTAAGAAAAGGATTGACTCATTTGAACTGAAATGCTCCAGGAGGGTGCTCAAAATACCATGTATGGCGAAACGCAAAAATGGAGAAATACTAAAAGACCTTGACTTCGACGAACATTGGTTGGTAAACAACATCTTATCCAGAAAACTGAAATATTTTGGTCACATCAAACGTCATAATGGCCTAGAGAGAACAATATCGGAGGGTATGGTTCCTGGAAGGCGTGGCAGGGGCAGACCGAGAAGCAGATGGACACAAGACATCACGGAGGTCCTGAAGATGACAGCGACGGAGGCTGGCATTCTGGCCAGAGATCGAGAGTCTTACAGATCGGCTGTTGTGAGAGCGACGTTCTGCAAAGGACAAGCTACATGATGATGAATTTGATTTATTTTGACAAAATTATTAATTAGGCTATATTAAAAGCAACCTCACTGAATTTGAGATAATTTTAGTATGTATACGGCACACAGTCGTGCTGTTTAAAAAATATATGTTTTGACATTCAAATACGCTGAGTAAAAACAAACTCCTGATTTTTCCGTGCACAAATTAGACACTTTGTCGGGTACGGCAAACAACCAAGGTCATTTATGCGAAACTGTCATTCATCATAGGCGTATCATGATATTATAGTTTGTGGTGTCGTTATTGTGACAAATATAGTTGCTTTGTCAAAAGTTACATTGATATCAAATTCAAAATTAGATTGAAGTGTGCCTTTATAAACAATGCAGAAGGTTACCGTTTTATTATACCAGGCTTTCCGCATGGAATCTAAAATGGTTAATTTATATTGCGATATTTATGTCCCAGAGAAATGAACGAAATTGCCGCTTGGTCTGGATAGACCATCCTTTTAATGTTGGATTAAACAGGACAGAGTGCACTCATATCAAGCAAGGTAGGAAAAGGATATTTGACAATTTCGACAGAGATTTCATGAAACGGGAGATTTTTAAACTATTGACGAAAAATCTACTTGTTACTCTCCGGAAACTAAAATTAACATTCCAACCCGACTACAGTAAATTTGCAAAAGTAATCTTTGGAAAATTGTAAGAGCCGTCGGTTTTATATTCAGAAAAACTTCAAGCGGCAGTAATAAGTGAAAGATCACATTTGCTTGCTGCGAGAAACAAATACCTGAGACACATACCTGAATGGCGTAAGAAAGTCTATGATATTGTATACTTAGATGAATCCTGAGTCAATGCCCACCACACCTATGGCAAAGAATGGCAATCAGTTGACGGTGAACTTAAAAGACAAATTCCGAGCAGCAAAGCGCATTATACTAACGTATGCAGAAAGCAGTGAAAACGGACTTGTCCATGACATTTGAACTTGTTTTCCGAACGGAAAGTACCGACGATAGAGACTAGCACACTGAAATGAATGGACAAATTGTTAGGCACGTTATGACGAATGAACTGCTAACAATTCTGGATAGACCGGCATGCCTAGTAATGGATAATGCATCCTATCACAATGCAATATTAGAGGAAGACAAAGTACCAACAGTAACAAATACGAAAGCTGAAACTAGGACATGGTTAGCTAGGGAAAAAGTGAACTTCGACGACATGTATTTGAAGCTCGAGTTGATGCAGCTTGTGAGGAAGACAAATAAAACAAAGGTGCATTATATTGACAAAATCAATGAAGAGTTCGGGCACACTTCTTTGCGACTACCTGCATATCATGCGTATCTAAACCCTGCAGAGCTTGTGTGGGTTAAAGTCAAAGGACAAGTTGCCGAACAGAACAGGACATTTAATGTGTTTGATGCTGTAGTGCTGACTTTCAGTTCTGGAAGAAGTGTGTTGAACATGTGCTCCTTCAAGAAGAACAATACTGTTAACAAGATGGATTACAATTTGTCCAGTCATTTACAATTATCAACCTAGTTATTAATATCATCTGATGTGGACATACTGATTAGCAGACTTGGATAAATTAGCGTATGTTTATCAAAACAATTAAGTGTACAAACAATGACAACACATACATGTGAATATTCAAATGCTTTAAGCAACATAAAATTAGCTGCGCAGTTCATACAATCTTGGGGCATAATGGTGCCCGAAGAGCTGTACTAACTGTTGCATATTGGTACCATTTTAACGATTCTACATAAACGGCAACACAAACAATCAATTTGATCTATCAAAACATTAAAGAGATACGCATATGAATAAAATACGACGAGAAATTAAGCTGCATACTGTAAAATCTTAAATGCCATTTCTTTGCAATGGTCTTAAAAGATCAAAAGAATTCGCCGATGTGCATAGTTCTTAACGTCTAGTATAAATGCTTTAGCGTCAAGGATATTACATAGCTGCATGCGAAAAATCATCTGGATATGGCATGCAGTTTTGTAGAAAATTGCCACGTATCTTGTTGAAAAATTTAAGGAGGGACTATAGTATGAAGACAGATCCCTTCATGTTCATGACGAAATGCATGCTTCACTTCATGTTCATGACGAAATGCATGCTTCACTTCATGTTCATGACGAAATGCATGCTTCACTTCATGTTCATGACGAAATGCATGCTTCACTTCATGTTCATGACGAAATGCGTGCTTCACTTCATGTTCATGACGAAATGCATGCTTCACTTCATGTTCATGACGAAATGCGTGCTTCACTTCATGTTCATGACGAAATGCATGCTTCACTTCATGTTCATGACGCAATGCGTGCTTCACTTCATGTTCATGACGAAATGCATGCTTCACTTCATGTTCATGACGAAATGCGTGCTTCACTTCATGTTCATGACGAAATGCGTGCTTCACTTCATGTTCATGACGAAATGCATGCTTCACTTCATGTTCATGACGAAATGCATGCTTCAGTATCAGAGCCAAGAAAATTGAGAAAGTGTTGGGACCATGACCCAGCCCTGCTGAACACCACTTCGAATATCAAATTTCTTCTGATATGCCACTATCGAATTGAACTGTTCTTTTTAAGGCTTCATGGAACGATATTACAAGTCCTAGCAGTTTGTTTGAGTAGCTTATTTTATGGAGGATTTCACAGAGTCTACTCCTGCTAACCAAATCAAATGCCTTTGTCAGGTCAATTACGCGATAAATAGGGCAGATTCTGGTTGCGTGATTTTCCTGAAGTTTATGAAGAGGAAATTATCAACTTGATCGTTGATCCGCCAGAAGTGAATTCACACTGCGACTCTGGCTGTACTCAGAGTATCAACAACAACTCTACCATGCCTTCATTGACTTTAGAAAGGCGTTTGACAGGGTGTGGCATGCGGCGCTATGGTCAACAATGAAGCATTATAAATTCAACAGTGATATTGTGAGGGTAATTGCAAACCTTTATGAGCAGGCGACAAGCGCAGTCTCGGTAGAGGGAACGCTAGGCGATTGGTTCCGTACGACGGTGGGTGTGAGACAGGGTTGTATACTCTCCCCAACACTCTTCAATATATTCTTGGAGAGAATAATGGAGACGACCTTAAAAGGACATGTTGGCACGGTTAAAATACGTGACAGGCTTATCACAAACTTCCCCTTTGCTGATGATATTAATGTATTGGCAGGCACAGAAAGGGAACTCCAGGAGTTGATTGGTAGATTGGAGAGAGCGGCCCTGCGTTTTGGTATGGAAATAAATGCAGATAAAACAAAGCTCATGACCAATACCATAGCAGGGTTTAAATCTGTAAAAGAGGCAAATGGGCAGGAACTTGAGGTGGTAAAACGTTTCAAATATCTGGGATCATTGATAAGTGAGGAGGGATCGAAGCCAGAGGTAATTGCAAGAATAGCACAAACAACAGCGGCGCTGACTCGGCTGAAACCTATATGGCAAGACAAGCGACTCGCCCTCGGCATAAAAGTCAGACTACTGCGCTCTTTCGTGCTATCAATATTCTGTATGCATGCGAGACCTGGACCATTACAGCAGATATCCAGGGCAGGATACATGCAATGGAAATGAGGTGCTATAGAAAATTCCTAAATGTTACATATAAAGATCGTGTCACAAACGTAGAAGTACGTCAGAGAGTTGAAGACGCTATTGGTCCTTTTGAAGATCTGCTCACAGCTATCAAAAGACGAAAGATGGCCTGGTGCGGGCATGTCGCGAGGTCCAACGGAATTACCAACTCGATACTCTTTGGTTCAGTACCGGGACAGAGAGGACGAGGACGTCCAAGGAAGAGATGGGTGGACAACATCGCTGAGTGGTGAAGGTGAGATACGACAGGCGGCGACAGACAGAGAGGGATGGCGTTGGATTTTGGGAGTGTCTTCATGTGTACCCTAACGACCTGATGGGTTACGGGATGAACTGAACTGAACTCTGGATACACACCCTTACCCAATGAGCGAAGGCGTAGTACTCTTGGGAAGACTTTGTCTGCAACATTAAACAGAGAGACGCCTGGATAGTTAATACAGTCACAGCTGCCACCTTTATTGTTGAATAATGTTCCAATTTGTGCATCTCTATCTTAAGATAAAATGACCTCTTTCCAGCTTTGGTCAAATGTTATGAATAATCGAGTGCACCTTTACAGCGCTTGATCAAATTAGGCGAGATCTCGTCGCTGCCTGGTATTCCGCCTGGGGTCTAGTTGTGAATGTATTTATTAGATCTTCCAGAGTTAGTTCGATGTCTAGCTCGTACATACTGAGGTAGTTTTTGTCATCAAAGACGGCTGGAGTGACGATATTGTCACACGAGTATAGCTCAGATTAATGCTCGCTCACCGCTCTATTTGTTTTCCTTTGTCTGTCAGTGGTGGTCCTGAGTAGTATACCATCACAATTGTGTCTGATGCTGTCACTGAGTTGTAGGCAGTACTCATTTGCCCAAAGGCGAGCTTTTTGAACGGGGCTTCTGGGGGACATGAAGGTATGCAGAATACCTCATTTTGAAGCTGCTTGTATTTATTAACAGCAGATCGCTTGACTTGAATGACGGGTGTCATTGTTAAATGTATTATCCAACGTACGACATTCCACCTGTATCGATGCGTCACGTACCTTTCTTTCTGGTGATCGAACTTTTTTGGCCGCAATCTAATTATAAAATGACAGCAAACCAATGAATGACCGGTGTTGCAATCTGCACTATGGAGTACATCCTAGAGGAGAGATCTTCTTTCAAGATCCAGATCAGCTGATGCCAGTGCTTTGATCGTGTTGCATCTACGATACTTTATGTCCGGCTTTTGTCTGAAAATAGGAGTTAGTCACACATGACAGACAGTTCATGATAGATAGTTCATGACAGACACATAACTCTAAGTGCCGTTGGTCCCTTTAATTAATTTTACCAACTCCGAAATTGTGGAGACATGAAAGCCAGGAATCGGGATCAGCGCCTATTCTAGCATTGAAGTCGCATAGTACGATACGCTGTTCTTGACTGTGCATACTTCTAAACACTGCTGATAATCTTCATAGAACTCAGCTTTGACTGCAAGCGTGAAGCACAAAGTTGGTGCACGTGCACTGTTAAGGGTGACGGAACCTACCGTAGTATGCAGACGGAGTGTCAGTAGGCGCTCATTTATCCATTTTCGCCTGGTTGATAATTAAGAAAGTGGACATGAATCCCACAGTAAACATCAAAGTATTAGAGGCAGATATTGGAATGAGGACGCTCTTGTCCAACTCTTGTGCACGTTGGTGGTAACCGCTAGGTGCATTTCTCAGCTTAGTGGGTTGGGCTCGAGCAGAACAACTTTCTTTGGTCTTGTATGATTCCTATCTCAGGTTCAAGTCAGTTCTATCATGGACACGCGCAGTAGATGGCTAGCTTGTTCGTTTCAGGGAAGCGAATGTTGTGCAGATAGATCAAATCTTGTCATCGAGTTGGGGTGTGAAGGGTCTTTTAGGAGGTATCTTTTTGCCCCGCCGGTACCACATAGTAGTTGCTATGCTACATCGTTCGTCTCTGCTTCTGACTACATGACCAGCTCAGTGTTGCTTCGGGTGTTTGATTTGCTTGATGGCCTACTTGACGTGTGACATTGCCTGAATTTCACTTGTTCTGTTGCGTAAGTGATAGGCTCACGAGATGGTGCTCAAACGAGGCATATTGTTGTCCTTAGCTGATTCTCCATGGTTTTTGTCAGAGACCAAGCTTCACTTCAATAGCTTAGGCGCTGGTACGGCCACTGATACAAATAGGTCTGGTCGTAATCTGGTGTTTTTTGTAGCGCCTGTTGCCATCTTGATCGAGTTGAAGGCGACCCAGCCCGCTCTCGGGCAAATCTCAAGCTTCAGATTAATGTTCCTTTATGAGGAACGGCGGATGGTAGATGTATTTCACATCCTCCAGGAGTGTTTTCAGCATATTTGGCAGAAATTCGAAGATACGTTGTGGTTTTGTATTTCCTCCTCGAGAGGTAAGGTGTCCGCCTCGGGTGCCAGAGTTCGAACAACGATGAAGACCGGGATTTGTTCACGTGGATCTTCTGGTAAACATTCCCCTGACCTCTGGGTAGTGATATCGGACACTGACCCCTGACCTCTGGGTAGTGAGATATGACCCCCGTGTTTAGTGTCAAGCACGTTAAAAATTCATTTGCAGAAATCGAAAAGCGTAAGCCTCACGGCCGCTGCTCGTACACAATTCAAAATGCTCGTTAAAAATCTATCCAAATTAAGCCACATGAAGTTTTTAAATACTTTCTACGGATCGCCAATAGCCTTTTGCTACCTGGCAATAGACATTAATATGCCGGTTTGAATACCAGTAGTTACAGTATTTCATCCTCAGATGAGGGTAACTCAAGTGAAATTCCTCCATTCTTGAAATATGCCAGACATTCCTGCTATTCTGCGACCCAGACATGGTATAACAATGCCAAGACGAAAATCAACAAATGACAGGTCCAAATGATGGTAGAGGAAGTGCTTGCGCCTGCGTTACAACTGCCATTGTTTTTAGTGCTGACATACTTCGTTTGAACCTTTTTACAACGCGATCGACATAGTAATTACATGAAGTACATGTCAATCCTGTTACAGCACCATCCGTTGCAACGTTAATTCGCTGGTCACGCAATGCAATGGCGGCTTGAAATTTTCATACGCTAAAGTATGTTTTTAGTTAATAAACATTAGTAAAATGTCGATTTATCAAAGACTGATGTTGACATTTTGATTATTACGGATACAAGAAATTCATTCTAGTTTGACTCGTGTGGTCGTTTATCGTGAATGCTATTTGAAGTAGGCTAGATAATGACAAACCTAAAAAAGGAAAATCACCGGGTGCGGTGACATCCCAATAACTAATACAGGCAAGAAGACGGGAGGCCAGTGTTCACATTTATCATGTACTGTGCAAGAAGATCTGACACCCGTAGAGTGGCCAAAAACATGGAAGAGATCCATCTAAATTCCTCTCCTAAAGAAAGGCAAACTAAAGCTGTGCACAAATTACCGCACTAAATAACCAACCACGCTAGCAAGATCCTCGCTAGCTGATTATGTTGAAGATAATACAATTTGAATGCGACATCTTTAAGTGCAAGCATGATTGAGAAAAAACAGAAGGACCACAGATCACATATATAATATGAGGAAAACATCTATGGAAAATGTAGAGAGTATGAAGTATATAGGAATACATTCTTTATCGATTACCCCAACGCTGTTCATTGCGTAAAACATCATTTGTAGAAAATCATGATATAATTATTTGCCCAGATACTATGACAGCAACTTGTTGTTCCTGATATATATATATATATATAAACTTTGCCTACAACGCTCAGGAGCGAGATCCCTCTATAATGATTGCAGTCCCCGCCGTCACCTTTTGTTTTTGTAAATAGTCACAATGGTGGCGTGACGCATATTTTGGGGACAGCACCTTCCTCCCAGCAGAGGCATAGGAGATCGAACATCGGCTGTGCTAGTGCTGATTTCCCGCATTTGATGGCCTCGAGTGGGATACCATCTTCCCCTGGTGCTTTGCCATTTGAGAGGTAGTTGATAGCCTTATCAAGCTCATCCAGACTAGGTGGTCTGTCACGTCCCTCTATAATGGGCAGAACCTGTAGTCTGCACAGGGCCTCATCAGTGACCACTGTTTCCTGAGAGTAGAGTTCAGAGTATTGCTCCACCCATCTGGCCATCTGCTGGTAATGCACACCTGTCAGTGATTTCAGGGAAGCAGCACCTCTCTTAGTAGCGCCGAGTGCCATCTTTATGCCTCTATACAAATGCCCTGGATATTTCCCGTCTCTGTATTTAGCTGAATTTCTTCACACAGTTTCTGCCAGTACTCATTCGTGCATTGTCTAGCGGTTCGTTGGTTGATGCCTCGGCCCTTCTGGGGGCAGCAAGCGTCCTCTTGGACTTTTTTTAAATAATTGATAAACGCTTCTCACTTGGTCTCAATTACTGGTTCCATTCATGAGAGATGTGCATTGAACCAGTCGTGATTGGCCCGTTCCCTCGTGCCAAACGTAGGTAAAGCTGCATTATAGATGACACCTTTCATAACGTTCCACTTAGCTGTGGTCAGACACAAATCTCTCCGCCTTGAAAGGAATCACCATCTGCGTAGTGTTGATGCGTGGATGCCCCATTTGTTTGGAGTAGCATATTTTGCGAAGCTGCAAGCGTACCCTCCTACATACAAGAGCTAGGTCAGAGTCGCAGTCTGCACTGCGATAGCTTCTAGTAGAGAGGACCATGTTTAGAGCTGAACGTCTGGTGACAATCAAGTCGATTTGATGCCATCGATGTGACCTTGGGTGTTTCCAGGATACTTTATGTTGCGGCCTGCCCTTGAAGAAAGTATTTGTGATGCGTAGGCCCTGTTGAGTGCACAGCTCCAGCAACCTCTGACCATTGTCATTTATCTGACCAATAACATGATGGCCAAGATAGGTGGGCCATGCTATGTGGTCTCACCTACTCTAGCATTAAAGTCACCGAGAAGGATGAGTGCTTCTTCCCTGGGGCTGTTCTTGATCATTTCCTCCAGCTGTCCATAGAATTGAACCTTCGCTTCCTCCGGGGATGCCAGAGTTGGGGCATAGACGAGGAGGATATTAACAGGACTTGAGCGGCGATGAAGCGAATGGATTTCAGAGCCCTCCGAAGGAGGATCGACTTAGGCCATAAGTGTGTTTTTAATAGCAAATCCAACACAAGGCTGTCGAGATTTCTCAGGTTCACGACCTTTCCAGAAGAAAGTGTAGTTCTTCTCTCTTAGTGAGCCACTAGAGGCAAGTCTGGATTCCTGTGGGGCAGCTATGTCAACATTCAATCGAGAGAGCTCCCTATCAATGATGGCTGTTTTTCTGTCATCTCCAACCTCTCGAAGATCATCGGAGATGCCTGTACACATAGTACGCACCATCGGAGATGCCTGTACACATAGTACGCACCATCGGAGATGCCTGTACACATAGTACGCACCATCGGAGATGCCTGTACACATAGTACGCACCATCGGAGATGCCTGTACACATAGTACGCACTTTGCAGCTTGCAAATCAAGAGCTGGAGTCTTCTTTTTTAATTGTGGTTTTGTTTGGTGCAAAATTAGCATCCGCTTGTCATGCATGCAATACGCTCCAGGCACCCACTGGAGAAGGCAGATGTTGGCGAATCAGTACCCTACTGACCGGGAGCTGCCCCGCTTAAGACAGGCGGTAGTCGACCAATGGGATGCAATGATCCCTCCCACCGTCGTAGCTGACCCATGGCGCCCCTTCCCCACGCCAATCGATTGGGACTTATAACCCGTACACTGCCAGCTTCCGTGTTGTGTCCTCACTCAAGAGCGAGGATGGAGTATCTTCTCCCGGACGCAAGCCTGGGCGCTAAATTTGGAGACCCTTGGTTGCCCAAACTGCAGGTCCCCCCTCTCGGCTTCATTGGCGTAATCCAAAGGAATGGAAAGCATGACAATTTAGCACCAGTTCAGCTGCAGGAGCTGCCGGAATGATTTTGAAACCATCCGCCTTAGGCGCTACCACTCCGGATTTTCTGTCTGGGCTTACGTAGCCCAACCCTCCTCCAAGGTTTCCACAAGGCAGTGGAGTCGTTGCCCACATATGCTAATTACTCGAGACATCCGATGCTACTCTCATCGTCGCAGGACTAGCCAGAAGTTCATGAAACTTATGGGTTTAGAATCAGAGTTCCCCCTCTTCAAAGTGAATAGGCTAACGAGCTACGTCTACCCGGGTTTAGAGTAAGAGTTGACCTTATCTTAGATTGGCTGCCATTCAAGGCTAATGAGCACAAACTGCCTACCCAGTTATACCGCCAGGTAATCAGTCGCGCCCCACAGCAGGCCCTATAAGAAACAGGGATGCCGCTCATGAAGGTGCTGCTGGGGAAACAATAATGTAGGAGAGGCCACTGGCATGGAAATTTTTGCACGGCAAGCCGAACAGTGAATCCAGCGGCGATCTCTACATTTGGAAAGGAGAAGGTATAACAGATGCTTCACTTTCCTCTAGCGAGCGGGACATCCAGCGCAGACCTCGCTCCCCCCTCCCCCGAGCTAAGATACACAGACGATATTGTGATACTATCAAACATTATATATGGGTTATAGAGCAAATAATTGCAGCTGTAAGCAGATGGATCACAGATCAAAACCTCGTTGAAAACAAACAAAACAAAGAAAGTGACCACCGACAAAACAAGACGTCAACATCAATTCAACTTCGGAGGTGTGGAAATAGCAGATGTCACGAACTTCGAGTACCTGGGCTCCAGAGTTGACAAAAAATGGTGACTTCTGAGAGGAAATCAAAAGGAGATTGGCGATGGTAATGCAGAGGCTAAACCTTAGGAAACTATGGCAAACCACCAAAAGTAAAATTACGAGAACCTGTGTTATTCCCATGCCAGCATACGGCTGCGAAACATGGACAGCTACCAAAACTCAACGAAGATAATCGAGTACTTAGAGTCGAAATGTGATAGAATCGTATAGGTCCTCAGAATAGCATGGACCGAAAACAAGGAGAATGTAGACATTCTACAAGAGTTGGGCATATAAGAGAACTGGTCCATAAACCCCATCATCATCATCATCATGTAGCATGTCCTTTGTGGAACGTCGCTCCCATCACAGTCTGTCTGAAAGAAACTCGTTCCCTTGCCAAAACACCAGCCTCCGCCACTGTCATACTCAGGCATGTTTATGAACGGGTTTTGATCTTTACTATGTCCATTAACGGCTGAAAGTAGCTGCTCTAGCCCTTTTGCACTTCTTGATAGTTTCACTGTGTCATCTGCGTATCGTAACTCTGGAATCTCATACTCCCCAATCGTAAATGAGTCGAAACTTTCAATGTTCACATCTTCTCGAACATTTCTCATTATACATTCCGCAAACATGTTGTACAGATAAGGTGAGAAGATACATCCCTGTCGGACTCCCTTTTGTACTGCAAACCAATCCGATGTTTGCCCAGATAGTCGGACAGCGGCTTGTTGATCTTGGTATAATCTTTCAATGAGATGGACTATGTGCAAAGGAAACCCCATTTCCCCCATGATTCTCCACAGATTTTGATGTTTTACCGTGTCGAAGGCCTTAGTGTAATCAATAAAACATGTGTACAGGTCTACATTAAACTCTCTACATTTTTCATAGATATTCCTTAAATTGAATATGTGGTCCTGGGTCCCTCTGTCTATCCTAAAACCTGCCTGGACTACGTGAATTTCAGATTCAAACCTTTTTTATATCCTTCTTAACAGGATTCGCAAGAGTATCTTTCTAGCATGGTTGATCAGCGCGATAGTTCGGTAGTTCGTGCACAGCTTCAGGTTGCCTTTTTTGGGGAGAGGAATATAAATTGATTTCTTCCATGCTTCTGGCCACTCTGCACTGTGTCCCAAACCGAAAGGTCCTCGAACACTTCTCTCCTCTTCGGCTGTTTCCTCTCCGACTTTCGCATTGAAATCGCCAATGATGATCAATATATCTCTTTTTTCAACTTTGTCCATCGTTTCTTGCAAGGTGTTATAGAAATCATCCATTTCGCAATCGTCTGCTGCTGATGTTGGTGCATACACTTGAATTATTGTTAAATTTCTAGTCTTTGTCTTTAGTCTGATTACAATTATTCGGTCGTTGACTAGATTGTAACCGAGTAGTGAAGGTGCCGTTTTTTTTTGACAGAATAAAGCCGACCCCGCTTTTTCCATCCTTGTCCGTCTCAGAGTATATGAATGTTTCTCTTGAGAAGCTGGTACAGTGCCCTTGACCGGCCCATCTGTGCTCAGAGACTCCAAGAATCTCTATCTTGGTTCTCTTCATTTCTCTTCCAATCATGAATAACTTGCCCTGGTATAGGCTCCTGACGTTCCAGGTGCCTATTCTTAGTTTTGTTTTTAGTCCCATTTCAGAGTTGTCCACTGTAATGCAGTCAGGCTTTAGGCCGTCATCTCTTTTACTTGTACTGACTCTGAAATTGACCTCTTCCCCAGTTGGCGTCGATGATCTGCCTGGCCTGAGGGCCTCACCATCAGATCTTTGAGTTTCGTTTTTCTCGACTGTCATAAATTTCTTGGCATTTTACATCCAGTAGTTTGCCATTGCTTTCTGAACATTGTTCTGGCCGCTTACCAACTATGGTCTCTGGTGCGCCCTTAGCCCGATACCAGGCATTTCCAGCTCCCGCTTTCAGAGTCGTTGTCGTACAGGTCGATCTTCCGCCTCTTCCACCAGCAGCTGTGTGTACTTGTCAGGGGTGGACTCCCCTTCTTGTCGTTTCACTAACGTAGTTTAGCCGGCCAGCCAAAGCCGTTGCCCGGGGGATGGCGCCGCTGTACACAGGCAGACTCTAGGAGCCATACGTGAGCTAGATAGAAGTGGGGGAACCAAATAGGATCCTGGCCATCAAGGATGTGGCTGCCTCTCACCGTGAGGTACTATCCCTTACACACTTCTGTCCAACCCCATCACGACGAGAAAATTGAAATACTTTTACCACATCAAGTCACAAAATGACTCTGGAGCAGACCAGAGATTTTGCAAAAGATCGAGTTTCTTTCAAACGGACTGTGATGGGATCGTGCTTCTGCAAAAGACATGCTACATGATGGTGATGATCGTTTATGTGATAAACAATGATGACCTTCCTTTGAGAGGCGCTCGACATACTCCATACATTCCTCACGGCGCACGACGGTATGCGGGCGGAATTTTCAGAAGCAGTGTCAAATTATCATAGAATGCATCAATAACACATGGCTACATGATTTAAAATTACCAGTTTGGATTTCGCAAGGACAGAGGTACACAGGATGGCATCGGGTCATTGAGGCTTCTCGCAGAAAAAATGATAGATCAAGGACGACCACTATTTTTACGCTTCATTGACAAAGAAAAATATTTTATTGAGTCCTCTGGAGAAAATTTATCCAGATGTTACAACACATAGATATAGAGATACGACTCAATCCAGGACCTCTATGAAAACTAAGAGGCGATTATTTCAATCTCAGACGGTTTCCCAAATCCAGTTTCAGTAATTCAGTAGTACGAAAGGGTTGCTTAATTTCAGCGAGTTTCAATAGCTTATATTCTGAGATGATGATGGTAAATAATCTGAGTTGTAATAGGGGTGTCAAAGTTATTGGAATGAAAGTTAATGGAATGAAAGTTAATGGAATGAAAGTTAATGGAATGAAAGTTAATGGAATGAAAGTTAATGGAATGAAAGTTAATGGCATCAAATTTGCCGATTGCAACGTTACAAATGTTGTTTGAAAAAATTAAAAGCACTGCCAGAAAGTTTGGCAGGAAAATAAACACATTGACGACACAGACTTTTTAAATATCCAAGCAAAATAGGCAAATACATATAATTATTAATAAAGAAATAATCGAAAAAAGTACATAGATTTACATATTTAGGGCAAATCAGAACAGAAGATGCCCTCAATGAGACAACAATTTAGATAAGGATTGCAATGGTAGAAAAGAGTTTCAAGAGAAAAACAGAAATTGTTAACCTCAAAGAATATCAGAAACAGAAATTGTTAACCTCAAAGAATATCAGAAACAGAAATTGTTAACCTTAAAGTATATCAGAAACAGAAATTGTTAACCTCAAAGAATATCAGAAACAGAAATTGTTAACCTCAAAGAATATCAGGACAGAACTGAGGAAAAGAATAATCGTTATTCATACATGACCAAGTGCACTGTAATGGGCAGAAACATGGACTTAGCAAACAAGGATGAACAAAGTTGGACAGAAAGAAGATCCAATGACATAGTACTCACTGATGTGGACGAACAAATACAAATATTGAAAATGATAGAAAAACGTTGGTTCAGTTGGCTGGGTCACAATATGAGACATAAAAGTCTTCTACAGAAGATGCTAGAGGGTAAGATTCAAGGGAAGAGAGTACGCGGGCTGCCAAGACTCAAATATCTCAAACATGAACAGACATACGAACCTATGTTTAAAAGCAGAGAGATGCAGAGCACAGGGTCAATTGGAGAGATATGCTCAAACAATCTTACAACCGGTCTCATGACTGATCAACCAGAGGATAACTTGATTTATAAATTGTTATTCAATAGTACTGCAATTATCACGCGCAAATAAGCGTGAACAAAATTGATAGTGATTACACGTTAAATGCTAAAATGTGGCTAGAAATTGATTACAAGTATATATTGAATGGTGAGATGGCGCTGGAGATTGGTAACGCCAACCGCTTATTTTGGAAACTAATTGTTTGAACCAGGATAACCGTCTTAACTTAACGTCTTTATACTGGTTTAGAAGACTCTTATTGTGTGGCTGAGCTGTACTTCAATTAGTCAAGGATGAAAAAAAGTAGTTTTAACAAAATTAAATCACAGTAAGCAAAACAGTGGTAGAAAAATATGAGGAATTCAGCTGATATATAGCCAGCAGTAGGTGACATGTTCTGATATTCACCACGCCACCAGTGGGAACCAAGACTAGCCAGCAGTAGGTGACATGTTCTGATATTCACCACGCCACCAGTGGGAACCAAGACTAGCCAGCAGCAGGTGACATGTTTTGATATTCACCACGCCACCAGTGGGAACCAAGACTAGCCAGCAGCAGGTGACATGTTCTGATATTCACCACGCCACCAGTGGGAACCAAGACTAGCCAGCAGCAAGTGACATGTTCTGATATTCACCACGCCACCAGTGGGAACCAAGACTAGCCAGCAGTAGGTGACATGTTCTGATATTCACCACGCCACCAGTGGGAACCAAGACTAGCCAGCAGCAAGTGACATGTTCTGATATTCAATAAGCCACCAGTGGGGATCAAGACTAGCCAGCAGTAGGTGACATGTTCTGATATTCACCAAGCCACCAGGGGGATCACGTCTAGCGCCAGCAACAAGTGACATGTTCTGAGATTCACGAAGCCACCAGTGGGAACCAAGACTAGCCAGCAGCAAGTGACATGTTCTGATATTCATCAAGCCACCAAGACTAGCCAGCTTCACGTGACATGTTCTGATATTCATCAAGCCACCAAGACTAGCCAGCTTCACGTGAAATGTTATGATATTCATCAAGCCACCAAGACTAGCCAGCTTCACGTGGCATGTTCTGATCAAGCCGTCACCTGACATCCTCATCCTGGTGCCTAGAAACAAGTTGTGTCACAGCACTTTAGCCAACGAGGTAGGGATTGACACTAATCTCCATAGTGACAAGTTTACATGGAAGCTCGCATTGCACTACAGCCAGGATGACTTCGGCCCAGCTTTCTGAAGTACACATCGGGATGTAAAAAGAACTTCCAAATGTGTATCCGTATCATTATCATCAAAAACGTCATAAAGGTCTTTTATTTTCATCAATGATCGACTGTGAGTGGTCGTGGCACTACTGGTGTCAACTTTAGGACTCTTACAAGACTTAGTTGTGTTGTTTGGAACAGAAAAAGTCATCTTCAACTACTGTTTCTACAACTATATGCTGCTCACATTTCATTTCATCTGGATATAACTGTCTTTTTTCACTCGTAAACCTATTTCCATGAAATTTGCGCTTCCTGGATTGGTTAGAATACTTGTTATCACTTGACATTGTTGAGAATTTCAGTGATCAAACAATATTTTTCACATCAAACAAAATGTGTTACTTCATGGGCGCATCCATTTGCAATTAGAGTTACCTGATTTGGGGAGCGTTCATTAATTAAAAGAAATCTAATGAGGTACTAATTGCAGCTACATAGGCAACGTGCAATGTTTGTAGAGAAGCTGTCTGGTCGGTACTGAAATCGTATCGTTCGAATACCGGTTTGCTTCTATCTTAATTGAGTGTCTATTGCCTCAATCTTCCTAGGAAGAACCTGTTCAATACGTTTCCAGGTACCAATGTCATCCTCTATAACTAGAACACTGTAGGGATAACCTGTCTCCAGTAAATTTATGATCAAGTAAGGACTAACAAATCTTAGTTGAAGTATTTACATCCTCCTTAATTATCTCTGCCCAGAAAGAATTCGGGTCAGTGGCTTTACCGTGTTACTAATGTCACATAGCTATCTGAATGTCCTCTATGCTCGGTTTCTCGCAATTCATCCATTAATTTATGGCAGAAGGCGGAATGTTCGGTGGATTTTTATGGGTTTGTGGGGGCTGGGGGGGGGGGGTGTTATGAAAATGGGGGAAATTTGAAAGGGGGGAGGGGGGTGTCGGTGCACTATTTAACAGCTCTTGGAAATGTTCATTCTACTTCTTCGTATGACCATTCGCGTCGGCAATCACTGGAACCTCCATTGTTAAAACTAAAACCATTCGTCCGCTTATATTTCTCAGTAAGTTTTGTCTGTGTTGCCTAACAGGTATTTTGCATGGCCTAGTGCAGCCGCCAACTCCACAGCGTTTACCAACCCATCAATATATTTGCTCTTGTCGCTTCTGATCTACCATTTAAGGTCATACAGTAGCCGCGGTACTTAGTTCATCAGTTATGACAGTTACCCTTCAGGTTATGAAATTCTTCAAGTGGCCATTTTTCAACGTTTTATCCACCTCAACCTTCTCCAGGGTGTACGATCTCATTTATGCTTTGTGTTGACGTTCTTTCTCTCTCCGTATATTTATATAATCTTTCATCTCATTCCATCTCCTTTTATTTCACGTTCCTCTGCGTTGTGGCTTCTACTGTTGCAGCATCTGGTACATGTGTGAAAAGATGATTGAATATGTGTCCCATAACCTTGAGGAAATCGACGTTGTTGAAAAGGTGCCTCCTAATAACAGTGGCGAACCTTTTAATCGTCAGCCTTATTTTGTCAAAAAGAAGATGGAGGTCAGATCTGCCCATCTACATACTTTGATATTCAATAATGATGACCTAAACTCCTTATGTACACAAGATCATCCTAGCAAACGCTTTGTGAAAAAGTTGCAGCCATAATTAAACAGAATGATGTACTTCCTGGGGAGAGACTGCTCGCAAAGTGAGGACCTCAAACGCACAATCTTCTTCGTGAGCCTCACCAAACTAGAACCATCGCATCGAAGAAGAAGAAGAAGAAGAAGAAGAAGAAGAAGAAGAAGAAGCAGAAGAAAAAGAAGAAGAAGAAGAAGAAGAAGAAGATTAAGAAAAAGAAAAAGAAAGAAAGAAGAAGAAGATGACGAAAAATAAAAAGAAAGAAAGAAGAAGAAGCAGAATTAAACAAAATACATTTCTCTACCGTGTAAGTGAGATTTACGATTACCCCCCAGATAGAATACGAGAGATAAAGAGGGTAATAAAAAACGGACAATCGCTAACATTCTTTACAACACCAGAAATACTGACACAATTAACATACACATGTACAGAACCAGTTACTCTCAGACAAGCAGCTCAAAAAAACTATTGATGTGTAACCCAATGACTGGATAAATGTTGACATTGATGGATCCACATTCAAGTCCACCATCAAAGTAGATTTATGATGTTTAAATTGAATGCCCAGATCCTCTAATAAAGTGTTTCATTCTTGCGTGGATGTTTGCTCCAACTGTGGCGCTGAAATCATTCAACTTGAAGCTGCCTTGTAACATATGAATACGGTTTCAGATTATTTTCCCTAAAGGCCCAAAACATTGTTATTGTTATTTCAATCTTTAAAAGAAAATAAATCGGTCGTATCAAAATAGCCCTAGACGACGAGCGCATGTAGATAAAATAGTTGTGAAATGGGTTCAAGTCACAAGATTCTTTCACAGCAAAGAATGTGTTTATTACATACATTTTATTTTGTGAGCAGAATTCAAGCATTCTCTGGTCATTTTCGTTGATGTTTTTAACATGTTATCATAGACATCCTGGCCAGGAACTGTCCTAACATCAATTACGTACGTTCAGGTCAACTAGTATATACAGTGGCTCTTTCCCTGGAGACGAATTGATACCATTCTGCAATGACTCGTTAAACTTGATTTTTCTCTGCTGTAGTTGTTGCTAGCGTTAGGGCAGTTGTTGTTAGCGGTAGGGCAGATGTTGTTAGCGTTAGGGCAGTTCTTGCTAGCGTTATGGCAGTTCGTGCTAGCGTTGGGGCAGTTGTTGCTAGCGTTAGGGCAGTTGTTGCTAGCGTTAGGGCAGTTGTTGCTAGCGTTGGGGCAGTTGTTGTTAGCGTTAGGGCAGTTGTTGTTAGCGTTACGGCAGTTCGTGCTAGCGTTGGGGCAGTTGTTGCTAGCGTTAGGGCAGTTGTTGTTAGCGTTAGGGCAGTTTTTGCTAGCGTTAGAGCAGTTGTTGCAAGCGTTGGGGCAGTTGTTGTTAGCGTTAGAGCAGTGGTTGTTGGCGTTGGGGCAGTTGTTGCTAGCGTTGGGGCAGTTGTTGTTAGCGTTAGGGCAGTTGTTGCTAGCGTTGGGGCAGTTGTTGTTAGCGTTAGGGCAGTTGTTCTAGCGTTAGGGCAGTTGTTGCTAGCGTTAGGGCAGTTATTGCTAGCGTTAGGGCAGTTGTTGCTAGCGTTAGGGCAGTTGTTGCTAGCGTTGGGGCAGTTGTTGTTAGCGTTGGGGCAGTTGTTGTTAGCGTTAGGGCAGTTGTTGTTAGCGTTGGGGCAGTTGTTGTTAGCGTTAGGGCAGTTGTTGTTAGCGTTGGGGCAGTTGTTGTTAGCGTTGAGACAGTTGTTGCTAGCGTTGGGCAGTTGTATTTAGCGTTAGGGCAGTTGTTGCTAGCGTTAGGGCAGTTGTTATTAGCGTTAAGGCAGTTGTTCTAGCCTTAGGGCAGTTGTTGCTAGCGTTAGGGCAGTTATTGCTAGCGTTAGGGCAGTTGTTGCTAGCGTTATGGCAGTTGTTGCTAGCGTTGGGGCAGTTGTTGCTAGCGTTGGGGCAGTTGTTGTTAGCGTTAGGGCAGTTGTTGTTAGCGTTTGGGCAGTTGTTGTTAGCGTTAGGGCAGTTGTTGTCAGAGTTAGGGCAGTTATTGCTAGCGTTAGGGCAGTTGTTTTTAGCGTTAGGGCAGTTGTTGCCAGCGTTGGGGCAGTTGTTGTTAGCGTTGGGGCAGTTGTTGTTAGCGTTAGGGCAGTTGTTGTTAGCGTTGGGGCAGTTGTTGTTAGCGTTAGGGCAGTTGTTGTTAGCGTTAGGGCAGTTGTTGTTAGCGTTGGGGCAGTTGTTGCTAGCGTTGGGGCAGTTGTTGTTAGCGTTAGGGCAGTTGTTGTTAGCGTTAGGGCAGTTGTTGTTAGCGTTAAGGCAGTTGTTGTTAGCGTTGGGGCAGTTGTTGCTAGTGTTGGGGCAGTTGTTGTTAGCGTTAGGGCAGTTGTTGTTATCGTTAGGGCAGTTGTTGTTAGCGTTAGGGCAGTTGTTGCAAGCGTTAGGGTAGTTGTTGCTAGCGTTAGGGCAGTTGTTTTTAGCATTGTGGCAGTTGTTGCTAGCGTTAGGGTAGTTGTTGCTAGCGTTAGGGTAGTTGTTGCTAGCGTTAGGGCAGTTGTTGCTAGCGTTAGGGCAGTTGTTGTTAGTGTTATGGCAGTTGTTGTTAGCGTTAGGGCAGCTGTTGTTAGCGTTAGGGCAGTTGTTGCTAGCGTTAGGGCAGTTGTTGCTAGCGTTAGGGCAGGTGTTGTTAGTGTTGGGTGCAGTTGTTGCTAGCGTTAGGGCAGTTGTTGTTAGTGTTATGGCAGTTGTTGTTAGCGTTAGGGCAGCTGTTGTTAGCGTTAGGGCAGTTGTTGCTAGCGTTAGGGCAGTTGTTGCTAGCGTTAGGGCAGGTGTTGTTAGTGTTGGGTGCAGTTGTTGCTAGCGTTAGGGCAGGTGTGTTAGCGTTAGGGCAGTTGTTGTTAGCGTTGGGGTAGTTGTTGCTAGCGTTATGACAGTTGTTGTTAGCGTTGAGGGCAGTTGTTGCTAGCGTTAGGGCAGGTGTTGTTAGCGTTGGGACAGTTGTTGTTAGCGTTAGGGCAGTTGTTGTTAGCGTTGAGGCAGTTGTTGTTAGCGTTAGGGCAGTTGTTTTTAGCGTTAGGGCAGTTGTTGTTAGCGTTAGGGCAGTTGTTGTTAGCGTTAGGGCAGTTGTTGTTAGCGTTAGGGCAGTTGTTGTTAGCGTTAGGGCAGTTGTTGTTAGCGTTGGGGCAGTTGTTCCTAGCGTTGGGGCATATGCGCTGACAATGTACATATACCCACCATTTGTGCATAACCGGAGGGACATTATGCGTTCAGATATAAGCTATTGGTGTGCTGAGAGTTAACAATGTTTTCCCTAACAAAACTGACTCCATACAGTCGAGGTTAGCTGAAAGCCAGGAAATGGCCGAAGAAAGTGTAGAGTTTTCCTTTACTAATCCGTACTTTGATAGTCTTGATTCCTGGAGGGCAGCAATACCACTTGCAGCTGTTTGAGTTCCTTTTTGATCACTGATGATTTGATAATTTCTAGCACGCGTGTAAGGTCCTCATTGACAAGACCTGTATTTCTAGCACGCGTGTAAGGTCCTCATTGACAAGAGCTGTACACATTGTTCTTACCTTACAAAATCGAAATGGAGTAGGTTTTGTTTGCTGATCTCGGGCAGATAATATGGGGACTGTGCCTTACCAATTTTGCACAGACCGCCTCTCGTTCCTTTAGTTGTATTCCAAAGGATGGACAAAGTCCGTACGTTTGAAAAAAAGCAGAGATAATAATGATGCATAATTATGAAAATCTTAAAAAAAAATTCAGAAACCAAAACAAATATAAGATGAGTTGAGATCGGAGTAAAGTGAATGTGGGTTGAAGAAATCTACGGTTTGGAGAGGGAAGATTAGGAGGGGGAAGAGATTGTCTTGTAGAAGAGTGAGAAAGCATTTATTAGTTAAACTGTCTCTTCATATTGTACTGTCGAATGACGGGCAGATAACCTGCACGTGTCTGCTAGTAATAATATGTGAAGATAAATACTGTTGACGACAAAACATCTGCTGTGTCATCACCTGTTCTTAACCAGGCGCAAGTGAGTAACGATCTCTCTCTGTCAGCTGAGATTTGTTTAAATACTCAACACAGTCGTGTTGCTATTGAGGATTTGTACTTGTAGTTACCCAGCTAGAGTGAGAGACCAGGTCGTTGCTGCGGAGTGGGACATACACGTCAATAATCTCCAGTTTGAGAATGGTGATGGAAGCAATGACTTCAGCTTTAAGATAGCTATCTGGGACTCCTTTAACAAGTGCAATCATCGTAACTGACGCGCACGCCGTACTCCAGAACGTACAGAAGGGATAGCTGAGGTACTAGTGGATAGCAGCTGCTGAGGTCTCAAACCTCCAGGGGTTGACATTAATCAACTGTCCTGGTCATGCTGGGGTTCATGGCAACGAAAGAGCTGACATCTTGGCTTCACAAGCTTCCATCATGGGCACGTTAGTGATGGAAAGGAGTGACATTTGAAATCAATCAACGACCGTCTGTTAGATCAGGATACCGCAATAGATGAATGAGCAATGCCCAGACCGCAAAGTTTTGACATCAAACGAGGTTCCCGCGAAGTAGGGCGCATGAGAGGACGGAGCAGGAGAGTGTACAGCCAGCGAGCTACAAAGACCATCAGCATTCAGACATTGTACCATTTGCTAGGAGACTGAGCACCTATAGGTATGTCCGGAGTGCAGTGACGTCGATTCTTTTAAACAAAAACAAGCAATCCGCATAAATAAATAAATCGAAGATCAGGGGGTGCTGAAGGTCATAATACGATAAAAACATATTTGCTCAATTACCGCATCAGGACAAACACAAAACAAAACGTACGTCACAGCCACGCGGTATTAGTCAAGGACAAACAAAGAACCGGATTTCTAACATAAATAGTTTTTCTGTTTTTGTTTTTTTTATCGTTCCCAGCGAACGCCACGTGGCTGTAACGTTTCCTCTAGCTGTGTACACATATTGCTTAAATAATAATAGCTGAACAACTGCTGCAGTGGTGTCCAGTATAAGAGAAACAAAACAACAATGGCCACCAGCTGTATGACATGTAACAGTGACCTGAAGCTGACTACAGGAGCTCAAGTTTTCTGTGTGGACAAGTATGTGCCAGCAGCCAGTCTTGTCAAATGACCTTTACTGGATCATTTATCCATCTACCAGGCCATCTGACATGCGCTGTAACATGTTCTTCTTATGCTATATGGGTAGTTGATGACGTTTACTGTAAAATGGCTAAGTTATAAAATGTATACTAAAATCCATAAATACATGATGTTGTTGGTGTTGAGGTGTAAGATCTAAATTACAAATACTTGTAATACCCGTGCCTAAGATCTAGCCGTCAATCGAACCGCAGAATTTGAAAGAAACAACAGCATTTCATATGTAAAGGATCTCCATTATCCAGCACCCCTCGCCTACCTCAAACTACCCTCCCTCCAACACTCCCATCCCCTTTGGCACTTCTTCCTTCTCACCCTACATGTCCTCTCTCCCCTTACGTGTCCTCTCTCACCCTACGTGTCCTCTCTCACCCTACGTGTCCTCTCTCACCCTACGTGTTCTCTCTCACCCTACGTGTCCTCTCTCACCCTACGTGTCCTCTCTCACCCTACGTGTCCTCTCTCACCCTACGTGTCCCCCCTCACCCTACGTGTCCTCTCTCACCCTACGTGTCCTCTCTCACCCTACGTGTCCCCCCTCACCCTACGTGTCCTCTCTCCCCCTACGTGTCCTCTCTCACCCTACGTGTCCCCCCTCACCCTACGTGTCCCCCCTCACCCTACGTGTCCTCTCTCACCCTACGTGTCCTCTCTCACCCTACGTGTCCCCCCTCACCCTACGTGTCCTCTCTCACCCTACGTGTCCTCTCTCACCCTACGTGTCCCCCCTCACCCTACGTGTCCTCTCTCCCCCTACGTGTCCCCCCTCACCCTACGTGTCCCCCCTCACCCTACGTGTCCTCTCTCACCCTACGTGTCCCCCTCACCCTACGTGTCCTCTCTCACCCTACGTGTCCGCTCTCACCCTACGTGTCCTCTCTCACCCTACGTGTCCCCCCTCACCCTACGTGTCCTCACTCACCCTACGTGTCCCCCCTCACCCTACGTGTCCCCCCTCACCCTACGTGTCCTCTCTCACCCTACGTGTCCCCCCTCACCCTACGTGTCCCCCCTCACCCTACGTGTCCTCTCTCACCCTACATGTCCTCTCTCACCCTACATGTCCTCTCTCACCCTACGTGTCCCCCCTCACCCTACGTGTCCCCCCTCACCCTACGTGTCCTCTCTCACCCTACGTGTCCCCCCTCACCCTACGTGTCCTCTCTCACCCTACGTGTCCTCTCTCACCCTACGTGTCCCCCCTCACCCTACGTGTCCTCACTCACCCTACGTGTCCCCCCCTCACCCTACGTGTCCCCCCTCACCCTACGTGTCCTCTCTCACCCTACGTGTCCCCCCTCACCCTACGTGTCCCCCTCACCCTACGTGTCCTCTCTCACCCTACATGTCTTCTCTCACCCTACATGTCCTCTCTCACCCTACGTGTCCCCCCTCACCCTACGTGCCTCCTCTCACTCTACGTGCCCTCACTCACCCTACGGCCCTCACTCAACCTACGTGCCCTCACTCACCCTACGTGTCTCTTCTCACCCTACGTGTCATCACTCACCCTAGGTGTCCTTACTCACCCTACGTGTCCTCACTCCCCCTACGTATAGTCACTCACCCTACGTGTCCTCACTCACCCTACGTGCCTCCTCTTACCCTGCGTGTCCTCACTCACTCTACGTGCCTCTTCTCACCCTACGTGCCTCCTCTCACCCTTACGTGCCTCCTCTCACCCTCCATTTCCTTACTCACCCTACGTGTCCTCACTCACCCTACATGTCCTCACTAATCTTACATACCTCCTCTCAGCCTACGTGCCCTCACTCACCCTACATGCCTCCTCTCACCCTACGTGTCGTCACTTACTTTACGTGCATCTTCTCACCCTACGTGCCCTAACTCACCCTACGTGTCCTCTCTCACCCTACGTGTCCCCCCTCACCCTACGTGTCCTTTCTCCCTCTACGTGTCCTCACTGACCCTACATGCCTCCTCTCACCCTACGTGTCGTCACTTACCCTACGTGCCTCTTCTCACCCTACGTGCCCTAACTCACCCTACATGCCCTCTCTCCCTCTACGTGTCCTCTCTGACCCTGCGTATCCTCTCTCCCTCTACGTGCCCTCACTGACCCTACATGCCCTCACTCACCCTACGTGCCTCCTCTCACCTTACGTGCCCTCCCTCCCCCTAATTGTCCTCTCTGACCCTGCGTATCCTCTCTCACTCTGCGTGCCCTCACTGACCCTACATACCCTCATTCACCCTACGTGCCCTCTTTCCCCCTACGTGCCCTCTCTCCCCCTACGTGCCCTCTCACACCCTACATATCCTCACTCACCCTACGTGCCTCCTCTCACCCTACGTGCCTCCTCTCACCCTACGTGCCTCCTCTCCACCTACGTGACTCATCTCACCCTACGTGCCTCCTCTCACCCTACGTGACTCATCTCACCCTACGTGTCTCCTCTCACCCTACGTGCCTCCTCTCACCCTACGTGCCTCCTCTCACCCTACGTCCCTCCTCTCACCCTACGTGCCTCCTCTCACCCTACGTGACTCATCTCACCCTACGTGTCCTCTCTCACCCTACGTGTCCTCTCTCACCCTACGTGTCCCCCCTCACCCTACGTGTCCTCTCTCACCCTACGTGTCCTCTCTCACCCTACGTGTCCTCTCTCACCCTACGTGTCCCCCTCACCCTACGTGTCCTCTCTCACCCTACGTGTCCCCCCTCACCCTACGTGCCTCCTCTCACCCTACGTGACTCATCTCACCATACGTGTCCTCTCTCACCCTACGTGTCCTCTCTCACCCTACGTGTCCCCCCTCACCCTACGTGTCCTCTCTCACCCTACGTGTCCTCTCTCACCCTACGTGTCCTCTCTCACCGTACGTGTCCCCCCTCACCCTACGTGTCCTCTCTCACCCTACGTGTCCTCTCTCACCCTACGTGTCCCCCCTCACCCTACGTGTCCTCTCTCCCCCTACGTGTCCTCTCTCACCCTACGTGTCCCCCCTCACCCTACGTGTCCCCCCTTACCCTACGTGTCCTCTCTCACCCTACGTGTCCTCTATCACCCTACGTGTCCCCCCTCACCCTACGTGTCCCCCCTCACCCTACGTGTCCTCTCTCACCCTACGTGTCCCCCCCTCACCCTACGTGTCATCTCTCACCCTACGTGTCCTCTCTCACCCTACGTGTCCTCTCTCACCCTACGTGTCCCCCTCACCCTACGTGTCCTCTCTCACCCTACGTGTCCTCTCTCACCCTACGTGTCCCCCCTCACCCTACGTGTCCTCTCTCACCCTACGTGTCCCCCCTCACCCTACGTGTCCCCCCTCACCCTACGTGTCCTCTCTCACCCTACATGTCCTCTCTCACCCTACATGTCCTCTCTCACCCTACGTGTCCCCCCTCACCCTACGTGTCCCCCCTCACCCTACGTGTCCTCTCTCACCCTACGTGTCCCCCCTCACCCTACGTGTCCTCTCTCACCCTACGTGTCCTCTCTCACCCTACTTGTCCCCCCTCACCCTACGTGTCCTCACTCACCCTACGTGTCCCCCCCTCACCCTACGTGTCCCCCCTCACCCTACGTGTCCTCTCTCACCCTACGTATCCCCCCTCACCCTACGTGTCCCCCTCACCCTACGAGTCCTCTCTCACCCTACATGTCTTCTCTCACCCTACATGTCCTCTCTCACCCTACGTGTCCCCCCCTCACCCTACGTGCCTCCTCTCACTCTACGTGCCCTCACTCACCCTACGTGCCCTCACTCAACCTACGTGCCCTCACTCACCCTACGTGTCTCTTCTCACCCTACGTGTCATCACTCACCCTAGGTGTCCTTACTCACCCTACGTGTCCTCACTCCCCCTACGTATAGTCACTCACCCTACGTGTCCTCACTCACCCTACGTGCCTCCTCTTACCCTGCGTGTCCTCACTCACTCTACGTGCCTCTTCTCACCCTACGTGCCTCCTCTCACCCTACGTGCCTCCTCTCACCCTCCATTTCCTTACTCACCCTACGTGCCCTCACTCACCCTACATGCCTCCTCTCACCCTACGTGTCGTCACTTACTTTACGTGCCTCTTCTCACCCTACGTGCCCTAACTCACCCTACGTGTCCTCTCTCACCCTACGTGTCCCCCCTCACCCTACGTGTCCTTTCTCCCTCTACGTGTCCCCACTGACCCTACATGCCTCCTCTCACCCTACGTGTCGTCACTTAGCCTACGTGCCTCTTCTCACCCTACGTGCCCTAACTCACCCTACATGCCCTCTCTCCCTCTACGTGTCCTCTCTGACCCTGCGTATCCTCTCTCCCTCTACGTGCCCTCACTGACCCTACATGCCCTCACTCACCCTACGTGCCTCCTCTCACCTTACGTGCCCTCCCTCCCCCTAATTGTCCTCTCTGACCCTGCGTATCCTCTCTCACTCTGCGTGCCCTCACTGACCCTACATACCCTCATTCACCCTACGTGCCCTCTTTCCCCCTACGTGCCCTCTCTCCCCCTACGTGCCCTCTCACACCCTACATATCCTCACTCACCCTACGTGCCTCCTCTCACCCTACGTGCCTCCTCTCCACCTACGTGACTCATCTCACCCTACGTGCCTCCTCTCACCCTACGTGACTCATCTCACCCTACGTGCCTCCTCTCACCCTACGTGCCTCCTCTCACCCTACGTGCCTCCTCTCACCCTACGTCCCTCCTCTCACCCTACGTGCCTCCTCTCACCCTACGTGACTCATCTCACCCTACGTGTCCTCTCTCACCCTACGTGTCCTCTCTCACCCTACGTGTCCCCCCTCACCCTACGTGTCCTCTCTCACCCTACGTGTCCTCTCTCACCCTACGTGTCCTCTCTCACCCTACGTGTCCCCCCTCACCCTACGTGTCCTCTCTCCCCCTACGTGTCCTCTCTCACCCTACGTGTATCCCCCTCACCCTACGTGCCTCCTCTCACCCTACGTGACTCATCTCACCATACGTGTCCTCTCTCACCCTACGTGTCCTCTCTCACCCTACGTGTCCCCCCTCACCCTACGTGTCCTCTCTCACCCTACGTGTCCTCTCTCACCCTACGTGTCCTCTCTCACCGTACGTGTCCCCCCTCACCCTACGTGTCCTCTCTCACCCTACGTGTCCTCTCTCACCCTACGTGTCCCCCCTCACCCTACGTGTCCTCTCTCCCCCTACGTGTCCTCTCTCACCCTACGTGTCCCCCCTCACCCTACGTGTCCCCCCTCACCCTACGTGTCCTCTCTCACCCTACGTGTCTTCTATCACCCTACGTGTCCCCCCTCACCCTACGTGTCCCCCCTCACCCTACGTGTCCTCTCTCACCCTACGTGTCCCCCCTCACCCTACGTGTCCTCTCTCACCCTACGTGTCCCCCCTCACCCTACGTGTCCCCCCTCACCCTACGTGTCCTCTCTCACCCTACATGTCCTCTCTCACCCTACATGTCCTCTCTCACCCTACGTGTCCCCCCTCACCCTACGTGTCCCCCCTCACCCTACGTGTCCTCTCTCACCCTACGTGTCCCCCCTCACCCTACGTGTCCCCCCTCACCCTACGTGTCCTCTCTCACCCTACGTGTCCCCCCTCACCCTACGTGTCCTCTTTCACCCTACGTGTCCTCTCTCACCCTACGTGTCCCCCCTCACCCTACGTGTCCTCTCTCACCCTACGTGTCCCCCCCCTCACCCTACGTGTCCCCCCTCACCCTACGTGTCCTCTCTCACCCTACGTGTCCCCCCTCACCCTACGTGTCCCCCTCACCCTACGTGTCCTCTCTCACCCTACATGTCCTCTCTCACCGTACATGTCCTCTCTCACCCTACGTGTCCCCCCTCACCCTACGTGCCTCCTCTCACTCTACGTGCCCTCACTCACCCTACGTGCCCTCACTCAACCTACGTGCCCTCACTCACCCTACGTGTCTCTTCTCACCCTACGTGTCATCACTCACCCTAGGTGTCCTTACTCACCCTACGTGTCCTCACTCCCCCTACGTATAGTCACTCACCCTACGTGTCCTCACTCACCCTACGTGCCTCCTCTCACCCTGCGTGTCCTCACTCACTCTACGTGCCTCTTCTCACCCTACGTGCCTCCTCTCACCCTACGTGCCTCCTCTCACCCTCCATTTCCTTACTCACCCTACGTGTCCTCACTCACCCTACATGTCCTCACTAATCTTACGTGCCTCCTCTCAGCCTACGTGCCCTCACTCACCCTACATGCCTCCTCTCACCCTACGTGTCGTCACTTACTTTACGTGCCTCTTCTCACCCTACGTGCCCTAACTCACCCTACGTGTCCTCTCTCACCCTACGTGTCCCCCCTCACCCTACGTGTCCTTTCTCCCTCTACGTGTCCTCACTGACCCTACATGCCTCCTCTCACCCTACGTGTCGTCACTTACCCTACGTGCCTCTTCTCACCCTACGTGCCCTAACTCACCCTACATGCCCTCTCTCCCTCTACGTGTCCTCTCTGACCCTGCGTATCCTCTCTCCCTCTACGCGCCCTCACTGACCCTACATGCCCTCACTCACCCTACGTGCCTCCTCTCACCTTACGTGCCCTCCCTCCCCCTAGATGTCCTCTCTGACCCTGCGTATCCTCTCTCACTCTGCGTACCCTCACTGACCCTACATACCCTCATTCACCCTACGTGCCCTCTTTCCCCCTACGTGCCCTCTCTCCCCCTACGTGCCCTCTCACACCCTACATATCCTCACTCACCCTACGTGCCTCCTCTCACCCTACGTGCCTCCTCTCACCCTACGTGCCTCCTCTCCACCTACGTGACTCATCTCACCCTACGTGCCTCCTCTCACCCTACGTGACTCATCTCACCCTACGTGCCTCCTCTCACCCTACGTGCCTCCTCTCACCCTACGTGCCTCCTCTCACCCTACGTGCCTCCTCTCACCCTACGTGACTCATCTCACCCTACGTGCCTCCTCTCACCCTACGTGCCTCCTCTCACCCTACGTGACTCATCTCACCCTACGTGCCTCCTCTCACCTTACGCGCCTCCTCTCACCCTACGTGCCTCCTCTCACCCTACGTGACTCATCTCACCCTACGTGCCTCCTCTCACCCTACGCGCCTCCTCTCACCCTACGTGCCTCCTCTCACCCTACGTGACTCATCTCACCCTACGTGCCTCCTCTCACCCTACGTGCCTCCTCTCACCCTACGTGACTCATCTCACCCTACGGGCCTCCTCTCACCCTACGCGCCTCCTCTCACCCTACGTGACTCATCTCACCCTACGTGCCTCCTCTCACCCTACGCGCCTCCTCTCACCCTACGTGCCTCCTCTCACCCTACGTGACTCATCTCACCCTACGTGCCTCCTCTCACCCTACGCGCCTCCTCTCACCCTACGTGCCTCCTCTCAATCTACCCGAATTGCTATCCTTCAGCCATTACTTATGTTTCCCCTCAGAAGGTACTAGCTTTCAAACGTAACTAGCATTTTCTTTGCCACTAATTCTTTTCAGTTTCTTCGTTTATCTCGCTGCTATCTCGGTGCCATCTCGGTGCCATCTCGGTGCCATCTCGGTCATCACTCGCCTATGCACTCTCAATATGCTCTGTAATTAAAAATAACGATTCAATTGTCAGTTCTATTACACAAACCGAAAACCTGACACATCTTCTTTGGATGTATAACATAATAACAATATAATGACAGAAATAAAAGCACCCAATTCGTCTCTTGTTCTCAAGTCGCGTCTGGTAGTCCTCAAATTTGGTTTTTTAAAATATTTTTAGTTTATTTTCGTTTTGAAGCTACAATCCAACATTGCAGATGCAATAATAAACTTAGTGTAATTTCAATGTTCCATAGATATCGGTCCAAAGGAAAAAGTTCTGTCAGAACAAAAACTGTGTTTGATAATTATTAAACATCAAATGAAATCAGCTGAGTTGTCAAATGTCACATTGAAACAATGCGTTACTAAGTGACGTAAATACTACATAATGTTTGGGAATTCGTGATAAAGATTTGTGAGAGTATTTCACATTAATTGATAACATATCTGTCACTGGTCCGTCACAAATGATGTATATAGCTATCCCGAACTATCTCCATTCGTCTTGACTTTGTCCTGCTACTGGTTCCGGACAGTTTTGGAACGAGAGAGTGAGGCTGACAAATGCGCACCTTTCCCTCACTATAATCCAAATTCAGCGATAGCTACAGCGTCAGACCACATGCAAGCTCACATACATAAAAACAAATGAAGAAGCTCAAAAATGAAGAACCTCACACTCGGCGCGTGGAACGAGCGAACGCTACTCCACAACTCTAGGACAATCTGAGAGACAATCTGCACTTGTGTCCAGAGAACTGGCCCACTAGGGTGTTGCCATAGCTGCCCTAGGGGAGGCCAGACTACTCGATGAAGGTCAACTATCTGAGGTGGGTGGAGGATACACCTTCTTCAGGAGTGGGAAAGACAGTAATGAACATCGCGATTCTGGAGTGGTTTCGCCATCAAATCTACCCTTGCACACGAGCTCGCAAGGCTTCCAATGATATAATTATGACTTTGCAGATCCCAATGGGAAGAAACCTGCATGACACCCTGATCAGTGTCTACGCCGCACCGACGATGACCAACTCAGATGACTGCAACGACAAATTATATGAAGAACTTGACACTGTTCTCTCGCTGGTCCCAAAGTCTGAGAAGCCAATCCTCCTCGGCGACTTTAATGCCAGAGTGGGGACCGACCATTGGATCTAGGATGGAATACTTGGTGTGCATGGTACAAGCAAGAGCAATCGTAATGGTCTATTATTGTTTTGGCTATCTGTAGCCCACGACCTAGCAATCACGAATACAGTGTTTCGCTTGTCCACAACAAAACAGCATGGATGCATCCCAGATCAAAAGCAATGGCATTTAAATGATTATGTTATCAGCATGAGGACTGACAGACGTGATGTAAGAGTGACCAGATCTGTGTGTGGTGCAGAGTGCTCATCGTGTCCAAACTGAACTTCTACATCAAACCCAGGAGGCGGTATCAGGATGGAAAGCAAAGTAGAAATCAGTTAGACACCACAAAACTGCAAAGCATGATGATCACTGAAGGACTTTTACGGGACCTAGATGGAAAACTAAAGAATCTGCAGCTCGGTCAGACCAATGTAGATGAAGACCGGGCCGCCATTAGAGACTGTATACTCCTCCGACACATTGGATACACGACACGTAAACATCAAGACTGGGCCGCCATTAGAGACTGTATACTCCTCCGACACATTGGATACAGGACACGTAAACATCAAGATTGGTTTGATAAGAATGACGCAGAAATCATGTCCCTTATTATGGATAAAAGGGAAACACCGTCATCAGTCAAAAAGATGACGTTGACCACCAAACGAAGAGTGGTCCAAGCTCATGAACATGAAGGACACGTGGTTGATGAAAGGCAGATGAAATTCAACTGACAGAAACGACACAAAACACTTCCATGCCGCTTTAAAGACTATTTGTGGGCCTCAATCGTCGTTTGGAACTCCAATTCTGAATCCAGATTGCTCAGAACTGCTGACAGACAAACCGAGATTACTGGAACGCTGGGCAGAACACTTCCGCACGGTCCTCAGTCAACCACCCTCCGTCTGCGAAGAGGCACTTTAACGCCTGCCTCAGATATTCCTGAACAATGAACTGGACAATCCTCCAAATATCGAGGAGGTCAGAGCTGTAATCAACCAACTATCAAATGGGAAGGCTGCAGGTATGGACCTAATACCGGCTGAGATCTACAAGTAGGTACCTATGTCCTAACACAGAGACTGTGACACAGAAAGTGGATGTACAACACAATATCGATCACTTATACTCTTCCACAAACTGAAGGAAGCTACCATGTTCCACTTATTCGGGTGAAAGGGAAACCGTCAATCCTGTGATAACCACAGAGGAATCTCCCTCCTATCGACTGCTGGCAAGATACTTGCACGAGTTCTCTTCAACAGATTGTTAGTTTTCCTAAAACATGGTCTTCTTCCAGAAATCCACTGTGGCTTCAGATCGGGTCGCGGAACTATGGAAAGGATATTCGCGGTAACTTCAAGAGAAATGCAAAGAGAAGCAATTTGGGTTGTACATGGCTTTCGTGGTCCTGGCCAAGGCTTTCGATACCGTCAACAGAGATGCACTTTCGAAGGTCATGGGCAAATGCGGCTGTCCAAGCAGATTCACCAAGATCGTCAATCAATTCCATGAAGGTATGAACGCTCATGTGCTGAGTGATGGGGAAATGTCAGATGCCTTTCCTGGGACAAATGGCGTCAAGCAGGACTGTGTACTAGCCCCAACAAATGACGTCAAGCAGGGCTGTGTACTAGCCCCAACAAATGGCGTCAAGCAGGACTGTGTACTAGCCATAACAAATGACGTCAAGCAGGACTGTGTACTAGCCCCAACAAATGACGTCAAGCAGGGCTGTGTACTAGCCCCAACAAATGGCGTCAAGCAGGACTGTGTACTAGCCCCAACAAATGGCGTCAAGCAGGGATGTGTACTAGCCCCAACAAATGGCGTCAAGCAGGGATGTGTACTAGCCCCAACAAATGGCGTCAAGCAGGACTGTGTACTAGCCCCAACAAATGACGTCAAGCAGGACTGTGTACTAGCCCCAACAAATGGCGTCAAGCAGGACTGTGTACTAGCCCCAACAAATGACGTCAAGCAGGACTGTGTACTAGCCCCAACAAATGGCGTCAAGCAGGACTGTGTACTAGCCCCAACAAATGGCGTCAAGCAGGACTGTGTACTAGCCCCAACACTCTTCAGCATAATTGTTGCTGCGATTCTCAGCGTTAGCTATCAGGGTTGGAACCAAAACGGAGTGGAAATAAAATACAGAACTGACGGAAAACTCTTCAATCACAGGCGACTGCAAGCTCACAGCAAGGTTAATGACACAACTATCTCAAACTTGCTTTTTGCTGATGACTGTGCCCTCACTGCCAGCACATAAAGAGACATGCAGACATATGTGGACAAGTTCTCAACAGCCTGCGACATGATCGGTTTTACAATTAATACCAACAAAACCAAAGTTATTTTTCAGCCTGCCCGGAGTGACGCATATCGCGACCCAGATATCAGGGCTAGGAACGAGCGCCTCGAATTTATAGACAGTTTCCATGGAAACTACTATTGACTGCAAGATCAGTAACAGAATCTCAAAAGCCAGTGTTGTCTTTGGGAGGTTGCGCAACAGTGTCTGGATTCGGAGAGGTCAGGCTTGATACAAAACCCAAAGCCTACCGAGCCGTAGCGCTTCCCACAATTCGGTATACCAGTGAGACGTGGACTGTGTACTGCAGGCATACTAGGAAAAGAAACTCCTTCTATACAAAGAAATTTTGCCTCCGTAGATTGCTCAAAATAAAGTGGCAGAATAGGGTACCAGACACCGAGATCCTCATGAAGGCTAAAAATGCAGAGCATCCACACACTGTTGCAGAATACTCAGATCAGGTGGACCAGCACGTCTTGCGCATGCTAGACAACCGCATCCCAAAACAACTAATGTAGGGTGAGCTGAAAGATGGCCTGCGTCAAGCCGGTGGCCAAAAGGAGCTTTTCAAAGACTCCCTCAAAGAATATCTGACATGCTTCAGCATCGATGCAAACGCATGGGAATGTCTCTCACAGGACCGCAAGGCATGGCGTAGAAGCACCATCAGAGACACCTCCATTGCCGAGGAACGCCGGGCCTCCGAAGCACAGAAAAAACGCACTTTGCGTAAAGATAAAACAACTGATACTCACATGTCCAATTCTGACATTAAATGCTACCCATGTGAAAGGATTTTCTGTGCCAGAATTGGACTATACAGCCACCTCCGAACTCACTGGTGAGGTGCAGCACGACATGTCTGACAGCTGTTGTCATCATCGCTTGAGATGGACGGCCATTATTATTTGTATTATTATTTGAATTTTATTTGTTAGGAAACCAAGAGTAGAGAATTATGTTAATGAATAGGAAAGAACAAAGCATGGTGGGGGTATGCGGCCAGGTTTCGTAAATATGCATTTACATACATATGACCTGTCATATTATATAAAGAAGAGACGTCATTTAAAAAATAAAAAATAAAAAAAAGGGTACATGTCAGCACAAATAAATTAAATTTCTAGCTGCTCGAAAATGGTTTTTCAACAAATGTATAAAACTTTGGCAATGTGAGGTAGAATTAGCATACACTAGAGAAAAATAGGATGACAATGACGCAAACCGACCAATGATTGGACGACAGGAAGAAACAGAAGTGTAATGCAAGTTTTATATATCAATAGTTGACAACAGAGACGCTAACCAAGCTGTTGGGTACAATCCTCAAACACTTAGTTTCCGCAAAAGTATCGCAACATACACATATACCACATACACATACATATACACGCACACGCACACACACACATACAAGTGTATGTGTGTATATATATATATATATATATATATATATATATATATATATATATATATATATATATATATATATATATATATATATATATATATATATATATATATATATATATAAGGGGACGGCGTGGCCTAGTGGTTAAGTGACACGGCTCACAACCAGAAGGTGCTGGGTTCGATCCCCATCACAGCACCGGTCGTTATCCCGGGGAAGCAAACCCTTATAAAATGCAGGAGGAAGCAGACCCTTACATAAAATGCATGCTGTAGTCGGATGCACTGGGCCGACAGGCGCAACATAAAAACGCAGTGCAACGCACACCGCCTTGGGGATTAGAGAAATAAGGCGAACGCAAAACAAAAACAAAAAAAAAAAATATATATTTATATATATATATATACCAAGGGCACTCCGAAAGTAATGCATCCTATCTTATTCCATGGAAATCATAACATATAAAAAGACCACAATAGCGCCATTTGGCAGAGTAATGTCATGCCTTAACAAAACTATGTTTCAACATAGTCACCAACCTTGGCTATACATTTTCTCCAACGATGAACAAGAGCATACATGCCCCCCTTGTAAAAATCTGCACCAGCTTTTTTACAGCTGCTATGGCGTCTTCTGCGCCTTCATCAGGTTGGGGGAAGTCTTTAGCCGCTGAGGAACTATCTGTGAAGTTACTTGTGGGCCGGAGTTTCATTGTCCCGCCGTACGAAATCACCAAACAAATAAACTCGGCGGCGGTCTAGGTTCTCCGAGGTTTGAGTGGTGGCCTGTTTTAGCAAGACCGCCACGTTGCGGATAAAGTCTAAAAGAAATAGTTGATAAGTGGGACATGCTTCATATAGGAAATAGTTAACATTGGTAACGTAAAAAGTCAAAGTTGTCCATAACAGATACTGCTGTTAGGGATGAGTTATTCGTGACGCCATTCTACGAGATCTTAACTTATTCGGAGGTAGGCTTAACCAGCTCATTTCCAAACTGCCTTTGCTTTCTTACCTGCAAGGCAGGTACCAGTTTACAGCTGGATAGGCTGGATTGTGTTGAGAACAAAGATTTAGCTGTATTTTTGCTACATGAGGCAATAGCTCTACCCGTTCTGACGCTCTGGCTCTTATGGTAGTAATTTCCAGTAAAAATGACGTCCCTGGTTACTTGAACAGAGATTACAAGCAAATCACTGAATCCCGGAACGGGAGGGAAGTCGACATGATAAACATGTTCAATAGACCGTTGTTTGCATGAGTGGGAACACTAATTATGTTACATGAGTGAGAACACGTATTATGTTACATGAGTGAGAACACGTATTATGTTACATGAGTGAGAACACTTATTATGTTACATGAGTGAGAACACGTATTATGTTACATGAGTGAGAACACTTATTATGTTACATGAGTGAGAACACGTATTATGTTACATGAGTGAGAACACGTTTATGCTGTATTACAAAGAAACAATGCTGTCGTGTGAATGCGAGTTATTTATTAGTTGGTTTATGCTATACGGTTTTATAGTATAGCATATCCCATTTCATGGATAGGTAAAATGATTATTGAGGGCGTGCATGACTTTTCTTTTATGTTGTAAGAAATGATTTGAGAGGAGGGTGTCCGAGCAGTTAGGAAACATGCGTTCGAATCTCAGTAAGGGCTTGTATTTGTTCTTTTTGGGATTATAACCTTACACTGAATAGTGATGGCTACTATGGTGTCAGACGACCTTTATTCCTTAGCCCTATAAAACTCCAGCAATGGGAATACAAGTGATTAAAAGTTATTTTAAAATGAGAAATGAAAATGTGCTTTTTTTTTTATTAAACCTGACATACATTTTTAGCAGGATGTTCGAATCCATTATGTGGACCAGAAAATAACCACTTACGCTCCTTGTACATGGGTGTCCTGAGATTTTAGTACTCGTAGAGACACCAGATTAAGGAGTTCCACAAGGATTAATGGTAGGATATTATCGCTGTGTTGAAATGTAAATTTGGTGAAAAGGAAGAGTGCTTTGTGTCTTAGTTTAGTTGTGAAAAAATGTAGCACCGTCATTGTGTGACCATAAAATACCCGGATTGGTATAAAAACTCCGGAACCCTGACAGACAACTGAAAGTTGCTTGACGCTGGCCTCACTTAATAAAAAAGCAACAACCAATCAACAGTGTACTTAGTAATCGCATCACTCTACATACATCAAAGTACTAATTAACTCTAATGTGGTAGTGCGGTTGACAATTGTCCCCTATCAGTTTTTTAATTACTTTTACTTTTCGTTATTTTTCATCTGAAACCTTCCTGTGCTCAGTACCTTTCAAGATATGTCAATTTCTGGAGTTCTGTGACGGTTGAGCGCCAGTTTGTATCGACAAAACAGACTGAAACGACATAGTAGTTGACACGACATAGTAGTTGACACGACATAGTAGTTGACACGACATAGTAGTTGACACGACATAGTAGTTGACACGACATAGTAGTTGACACGACATAGTAGTTGACACGACATAGTAGTTGACACGACATAGTAGTTGACACGACATAGTAGTTGACACGACATAGTAGTTGACACGACATAGTAGTGTGCTAGTTGAGAGCTGTTTCCCACACGCCCATTCACGTAACTATGATTTAGGTACGGGTACTAATGCACGATCATGCCTTGCAATAATAATAATAAAAAACAAGAATGATCAATTACAAAAACTGATTAATTATTCGAAAAGCCAATGCCAATACATCATCAAAATGGCCGATTATTTGCAGATTGATCAGTGCAACTCTAACAATCAATTTAACAAGCGACTAAGGGAGATGGTGAACCTTATCCTGTACAACAACACACAATGGAAATAACCCATGTAGGTATCATCAATACTCCTCAGCAGGTTTCCTATAGGAAAGTCAGCTTGAGTGGTGTCCCAATGAACCTATTGGAATGATAGGAAAGAATGTCACGAGCTGTGATCAAAATGCTTCCAGATTGGCATCATAATTGCGGAACCGCAGGATACAGCCGATGGTTGCTAGGAACAGGCTCAACTCTGAACCTCAAGCGCGTCTAGCCTAATGTACATGTCACACCTGCACTCTTCGCTTAGTGTAGGGGCCGACGATGCAACACAGTGAATGAGCTGACAGCAGCGAGCGAGTCTAGCTGCCTGCATCAGAGTCAGCAAACCCCAGCTGATCAAAACCGCATTCCGCTTCCAAGCGGTGACCCTGGATACAGGCTGCACTAATGTAGTCTGGCAAAGTGAATAAGGATCTCAGTTGGAAGGCAAAAACCTGGTACTCAAGAAGGCAGCTGAAATAGGATGTGTTGGGCCGAAAGAAGCAGATTCCACATCCTCGCTGTAATCAAACGCCGAAAAAGAACATAATCGGCATAACGTGCATTTCACATCTGTACTGCTCGTCTGGTTTATCTTCACATCTGCACTGCTCGTTTGGTTTATCTTCACATCTGTACTGCTCGTCTGGTTTATCTTCACATCTGTACTGCTCGTCTGGTTTATCTTCACATCTGCACTGCTCGCCTGGTGTATCATCACATGTGTGAAACGCATTCACCACATTGCAATGGCAAGAAAAATGGATGATTTTGTTTTTTAAAAACTTGGCAAACATGTGAAGGTGTAAAAAGACATACTTAAAGCCACAATCGGTCTACAGAACGGACTGTATGAGTCGTACATATATTTATGGGTGGTAACAATGCTGATCTCGTTAAAGTGTTGAAAGAGTTTAGAGGTCAACCAAGTCCTAGCAACTTTCAGTTGTATATATATATATACTAAATTAAAGAATTGTTTTTAAAGCGGGGCCAAAATTGCAGCACAGCGAATAAGCTGACAGCAGCGAACGACTCATAGCTGGCTGTTTGCATCAAGATCAGTGAACCATAACTGACCAAGACGCCATTCTGCACCCGAGCTGCGGCATTGGATTCAGGCTGCATTAGTGTAGTCTGGCTAATAGAAGAGTGATCACAGTGGGATGGCAAGGCCGGTACCCAAATAGGCCAGCTGAAATCAGATGTGTCGGACCGAAAGGCGCAGATATCGCAGCCTCACTGTAAACTACGACACAACTTCACAACGTCCATTAAGGACGAACTTTTCATTAAGACGAATATTCTCTATGCTGAGGATCCACCGGGAGAATGTATAGGACTAAGAAATAAAGGCCATTTGCCCGTGCTGTCACAACACAAATTTACAGAGGCAGCGTAGCGCAGTTCTGAGCAGTTTGCAGTGAACATATACAATCTTGAGTAACACATCCGTTACATCTGTTCACACGGACGAACGTTCATATTTTTGATGTTGACGATAGTTAATATGGTTGTAAACAAGAGCGAAGAACGCTTATTGACATATTTGTTATGTTGACGATAGTTAATATGGTTGTAAACAAGAACGAAGAACGCTTACTGACAACCATAAGCATCTTTAATGTGGTCCGATTCGATGTGTCTCTAATGCTGACTGAATGTATTACATAAATATTGCTCGCCTTATAGTTGTATAAATGTTGACGCATTATGGACAAGAGTATTAAAAACACATCTTCCAATGGCATTCGCCCCATACTTGGGGCGACTCCACCCATATAACTTGGTACGCACTGTACGGTTGTCTCCTGTATGTGCAAAACAAGTGGCGCTGTCATTAGCTCAGTTTTGTTTGCTAATAACTTCAGTTCTCTGCATATCTCCCGAGAGACTTTCTGTTGTTGAGTTCACTGGCGCTTGCTATTGTGCACTTAATTAAGGACAAATGGTATATTTGTGTCTTTCTCTCCTGTAACGATGACACCTTTGAGTACATAGATAACAATATTGTTTTTATGTTAATGTCTGTCGCAAAGGACCACATTTTTGACATGCAATTATGTGAGTTTTGTTGTTGTTGTATGTTTGCCGGATGCGTATTTGTAACCATGGAGATAAGTCAATACACCATTTGAATTCACAGCAGCGAGAATCCAAACAAAGCAGCAAACAATTACATCAAAAGCTACTAAAATAAACAGCGATCTAGAATATGAGTCGCCTGAATGAACTAAATGCCTTTGATGGTTGTGTTGTTGTATAACTGAATTGAAATAAACTGAGTTGAATTATGTGTCTTTCGTGAGAATGACATTAGTAGACATCGATAGTAATGCAAATATTCGCAGGCCTGTATTTCCTACATAATGTGTCATGTATATCTGCCCAATAACATACTTTTTACAATGTTTTTATGCAAAAATGTAGTTAATTTTACTTTGAACATGTACACTTGGACGCTTTCAACTTGTACATCTTATCAAAAGAAGGCTGTCCAACGTACATACTGCTAATGACAAGTATGAACATCATATCTGTCAAATAGTCATTCATGTAAAAAGCGTGAAATTGTTGATATCAATCAAAGCCCGTCTCTCCTCTCGGTGTGTAGACCATTAACAACATACACTGTCCAGGCGTGCTGTTTCTGCATTTATCCATGTCTACTAATTGAATCCTAGTTGCTTCTTATATTCTCTTCAACATGTATTGTTTGGTCTCTCTCTCTTCCCTTGAGGATTTCATGTAAGAGTCTTTCTGCATATGTTGGACTGTGTCTTCCCCAGCATATGTCTGATCCAGTCCTATTTTCTTCTCTTAATGTGTTGTTCCAGTGGCTGTTGTTGGTTCCTTTCCCACAAGTCTTCATTCCTCAACCGCCTTGCCACTTTATTCTCATTATCCTTTGTAGGCATCTGTTAACGAAGAGCTGGAGTATTTGTTTGATGTCTTTAGCCGTTCTCCATGTTTCAGCTGCATACAGCGGACATTGACACTGACGTTGAATATTCGAACTTTGTTGTAAACATTGATTTCTCTTGATCTCCATATGTTGTCAAGAATGGCCGTCTTGCCTTTCCAATTCTGATCCTTACATCTGTACATCCTGGTGTGTCAATTGTGCTGCCCAAATAGGTCAAGGTATCCGCTTGTTCCAACTGCTCTCGGTCCAGCATGACTGGTTCCTTGTTGATAGTGTTGAGTTTAGGGAGCTTGGATTTCTTCAGGCTGACATCCATACTTTCACTGTATTTATTTTACATCTACACAGAAAATGTCATGTGAAACAGATGACAGCTATTCGAATTTTGATCCATTCACAATAGGGGGGGGGAAGGAGATTCCAGATCTAAGATATGCTGATGACACAATCATGCTGTCAAACAGAGCCAAGGGCCTGGAACGACTGCTCATGTCCGTTCAGAAGCACAGTAAAGCACATAACCTTTTCCTGAAAATTAAGAAAACTAAGATAATGTCCAATGACAAAACAGGACTGCAACCCCGATTGCTAATAATAATGAAGAAATTAAAAAATATCACACATTTTGAATTCCTTGGCTCTACGTTATCTAACGATATCGAACGTGCTTAAAAGAAATTAGAAGACGTTTGGCCATGACGATGCAGAAGCTAAACAACATGCACAATTTATGGCATAATACTAACAAGCAACTAATACTGAAGATCCTGAGTACATGCATATTCCCTGTGGCAATGTACATGTGCGAGACATGGACTATGACACAAGCAGCAAGAAAGAAAATTGGAGTCTTCGAAACAAAATGTTACAGAAGAATCCTAAAAATTCCTTGAATAAAGAAAGTGACAAATAAAACCATTCTAGATGAACTGAATGTTGAAGAAAACTGACTCATAAACAATGTTATGTTTCGGAAATTGAATTGTTTTGACCAGGTTAAACGTCATGACAGACTGGAAAGAACGGTCATGGAGGGGATAGTACCTGGAAGGCGAAGCAAGGGTCAACCAAGGCAAAGGTGGATACAAGATATCAAGGATAATCTAAACATGAACATGGAGCAGGTGGAAAGATTGACTGCAGACCACAGTGATTCATATCGGCTTGATGTGATGAGAGCGAAGTTCTACAAAAGACATGCAACATGATGATGATGATATTCAGTCTCAATTTGGCTGTTTGTTCTTTCATCCTATTAAGTTTCACTTGCGTTTGGCCATGACTGTGTGACAAAAATGCCAGATCATCCAATTGTGACAATAGTGTCCAGTAAAGGCAAATTCTTTCCCCCAAAATTGATGCCTTCATTATCCAATCTATAGCCAACAAAAACTGGAAAGAAGAGAGCAATAATCTTTTTCTAACCCTTGTTTCCACTCCGAAGCTGTCAGTCAATGCTCTTTCATATACCGCTCTACTAACTGAATCTTTGTACATTTTCTTAATGAGGGTTATGCAATTCTCTAATATCCAATAGTGTCTCAGCAGTTACCATAGCTGTCAAACGCTTTTCATAGTCGATAAAATTTGCGAATGGAAATGATATCATTCAATACTTTGTTCTACTATGATACGCAGAGTATCTATTTGATCAATGCATGATCTTTCCTGGCAAAATCCTGTCTGTTCCGCTCAGAGCTTTTTGTCTACTTCCGCTTTTAAAATTATGTCCAAAATAACTTGAATATCTTGAATGGCACTGACAGAAATGCAATCCCCGTACAACTATTGCAATTTGCCATGTCCCCCATCTTCATGAGATGTCCTTCTTTCCATTCTGTGAGCACTTTCTATTCTTGCCATCACTACCAGTTCCGTGACCTTGAAGGTCGTTGAGGTACCGTTATTGCCGTTTGTCGAACTAATTTTCGCCCTTCCTCTCCATTATTCGTCCGGGTATTAATTTCAGCTGTAGACCTTCACGTCCACTTTTATATTGTCCTCCCATCGCTTTTTTGGTTATCCTCTCCCACGCTTCCCAGGCACAGTGTCTTGCAGGATGGTCTTGGCCAGCCCCACCGATCGTGATATATGTCCATACCATGTCAATTGTCGTGTTTTTACTATAGTCATTTGAAGACCTCTTGGCAACTATCGAAAGAAGGAAACTCAGTTAGTACGGTAACATATCGAGATTAAATGGTCTTGCAAATACGATTCTGCACGGAAAGATGCAAGGCAGACGACGAAGAAGCCGTCCCAAAAATAGACATTAAAAAATGGACCAATCTCCGACCAGAATAGGCACAGTCAGCGGCCGCTGGCAGTGAAGGGTGCCGTGGGGTTGTGAGGATGGCTGCATGTGTGCGCCAACGACCTCACCAGTTACGGGATGACTTGACTTGACCTGACCTAACTATAGTCAATAGGTTTTTATATTGAAATAACTCCTTCCTAACAATTTCAAGAACACTCCTGTTTGAAACGCGATCCAAATATGAAATGCCAAGAATTCTTCGCAAGTAACCTTTTTCCATTGCGCAAATTGTACGTTCTATGGCAGCCGTCAGAGTTCGTTTCACACGCATAGAGGTATACCGAGGTACCCAATGAATACATTAAGGTCAGCTTCGATTTAAGGCTAATATTTTTATATTTCTAGATCATTCGCAGTCTGGTCAGGGCGACCACGGTCATCGCTGTTCTTGACTGGATCCCTGCTCTAGACCCCTCCGCTTTCATTTCTACTCCCAGATGTTTGAACAGCGCAACACTTTCCAGAGGTTCACATGTGACTATAATCAGGTTTTAAATACTCTCTGGGGCGTTGACCATGATCTTACTCTTCTCTGCACATATTTCCATCCCACATTTATGGGCAGCATTGTCCAGGTTTGCAACATGCTCGCAAGTTCAGGGTCTGTTCCACCCAGAGCCTGAAATGTCGTCGGCAAACCGGTTGGTGAGTATGCGTCCACCTATACTGACCGTCCGTACGTGTTCATCCAATGCTTCTGACATAATGCGTTCTAGAAAAACATTGAGAAGTGTCTGAGACAGGAGACAACTCTGACACACGTCGACTGTCACGCGGAACGATTCACCTGTACTCCCGTTGAGGTAAAATGCATTGCTGGAATCTGAGTAAAGTTTCTCAATGACGTGGGTGAGCCGCCATCCTATCTTGTACTTGCGCAGAGTTTCCCATAGGCCCTCATGTCCCGACCTATCAAAAGCCCTTTTAAAGTCAATGAAGACCTGGTACAATTTCTGTTTGCGATGAGTGTATTTTTCACTGATCAAGCGCAGGTTAAAAATTGGATCTATTGTGATTCGACCAGCTCTGAAACCTGCTTGTTCTTTCGGAACAATTTCATCTGCTCGTGGCTGCAGGCTGTTAAGGATAAACTTGTGCATAACTTTACTGGCGTGGCTAATCAGACTGATAGTTCTGTAGTTCTGACACTGTTGGAGGTTACCCGTCTTTGGTATCACTATGATCAATGATTTTGTCTAGCTTGTGGGCCATTCTCCCGTCTGCCATATCATGTTTCAGATTTTTGTTAGAAAATTGATCACCACTGTTCCTCCAAGAATTAATCGTTCGCCTGGTATGTTATCCACTCCGGCCGCTTTACCCTTTTTAAGAGATCTAACCGCCAACTCAACTTCTTCCCGCATGATGCTAAAGTTATCTTCCTCTTCTTGTTGGTCTGCTGGGGTTACATCTCTAGGATCCCTAGGGGACCATATTGTACCATCTCTCCATGACATCCTTATCCGCAGTCATGGTATTCCCTGCCTCTTCTTGAATTGTTCTTATTGTGGGCGTGAACTTCTTTGTCAGGTTTCTAACTATCTGGTAAGCTGTTCTACCATTGTTCTTGACAATGCAGTCTTGAATTTGTGCGCAGTGATCTATTATCCACTCCTCCTTTGATCTCGCCATGTCCTTTCTTATATTCTTGTTTATAGCTCTGAATTTTTCGCTCCGAGTGTTGTGGTTTTCTTGTATTTGACAGCTCTCCTAGTGTCACATAGTAGTAATATCTGTTACGAGACCAAGGGTTTATACCTCCGTTTGCACCTTCCAGTATTTTCTCGGCCGTGTCTTTGAGTAGGGTGTTGAAGTCTTCTAACATAGACTGTGCATCCTGATGTTCTGTATCGCGAAATGCTTTCAATGTTAGTGGGTCTTTCAGTATATCAAGATCATACATAATTTGTTGTTGTTGTGGTCTGGTTATGTTCTTTAGGCTAAGACGAAATGTAAGCATAAGCTGATCATGGTCTCTGCCTCTGTTCTTGTTTGGGCCTTATTGATACTGGAGAGAAATCTGGTTTGTACCATTATGGAGTGTATCTGGTTATGGTGTTGTCCACTGGGTGAGTGCCATGTGGTTCTCCTAGGCATGTTATGATTCTCCAGCGTATTCGCAAGCACAAAATGATTTTATTCGGCAAACTCCAGTAACTTATGCCATCTCATGTTTGAAACTCTGTTTACAAAATGGTCCGCATGTGTCCGACCAAGTTTCTGACGCGTCATAGCCAACTTTTGCGTTCCATTCACCCTGCACTATGAGGATGTCTTTCTTGTGGGTTTTGTTGATGCACGTCTGTAACTGGTCATAAAAACACTGAACCTCATCCTCCTCGTAGTCTGTTGTAGGGGCATATGCATGTATCACCGTTATGTTAAAGGGTGATGCCTTTAATCTTATAGTTATGTTAAAGGGTGATGCCTTTAATCTTATAGTTATGTTAAAGGGGGATGCCTTTAATCTTATAGTTATGTTAAAGGGTGATGCCTTTAATCTTATAGTTATGAGTCTACTGGATATGGGGTGGTATTCTAACAGTGTTTCTGTTCTTTTTATGGACCATGAACTCCACACCATGTAGATAAGTACTTTCCTCATTGCTATGGTAGAATATGTGACCCTTCTCAGTGCTGTCTCTCCAAAACCAGTCCATCTTGTCTCGCAAACACCTAGTACGACCCATCTATACTTACGCATTTCTCGTGAGAGTTCGTTTAGTCTGTCCACCTGTCTTAATGTTCCAGCAATATTGCATTGTTGTTCTCCCTAACCATTTTCTGCAATAATGACATGTCTTGGGCCGCTACACACCTGAGGGACCCCGTCACTCTCCAGGTGGCCCGATAGGGAATTTGATCCTGTGTACAGCTCTCAACATTTTGATACTGTGTACAGCTCTCAACATTTTGCATTCGTCCATGTCGTTACATTCCGCAGAGTTTCATCGTGATTGATTCACCATGTCTCCCGCGTCTACTTCTCTCACGCCGGTCATGTACAACATACTGATCAGACATGTTAGTCAGGGTCAGGTACAACATACTGATCAGACATGTTAGTCAGGGTCAGACACAACATACTGATCAGACATGTTAGTCAGAGTGAGGTACAACATACTGATCAGACATGTTAGTCAGGGTCAGACACAACATACTGATCAGACATGTTAGTCAGAGTGAGGTACAACATACTGATCAGACATGTTAGTCAGGGTCAGGTACAACATACTGATCAGACATGTTAGTCAGGGTTAGGCACAACATACTGATCAGACATGTTAGTCAGGGTCAGGCACAACATACTGATCAGACATGTTAGTCAGAGTGAGGTACAACATACTGATCAGACATGTTAGTCAGGGTCAGGTACAACATACTGATCAGACATGTTAGTCAGTGTCAGGCACAACATACTGATCAGACATGTTAGTCAGGGTCAGGCACAACATACTGATCAGACATGTTAGTCAGGGTCAGGTACAACATACTGATCACACATGTTAGTCAGGGTCAGGCACAACATACTGATCAGGCATGTTAGTCAGGGTCAGACACAACATACTGATCAGACATGTTAGTCAGAGTGAGGTACAACATACTGATCAAACATGTTAGTCAGGGTCAGGTACAACATACTGATCAGACATGTTAGTCAGGGTCAGGCACAACATACTGATCAGACATGTTAGTCAGGGCCAGGTACAACATACTGATCAGACATGTTAGTCAGGGTCAGGTACAACATACTGATCACACATGTTAGTCAGGGTGAGTTACAACATACTGATCAGACATGTTAGTCAGGGTCAGGTACAACATACTGATCAGACATGTTAGTCAGGGTCAGGTACAATATACTGATCAGACATGTTAGTCGGGGTGAGTTACAACATACTGATCAGACATGTTAGTCAGGGTCAGGTACAACATACTGATCAGACATGTTAGTCAGGGTCAGGTACAACATACTGATCAGACATGTTAGTCAGGATCAGGTACAAGATACTCATCAGACATGTTAGTCAGGGTGAGGTACAACATACTGATCAGACATGTTAGTCAGGGTCAGATACAACATACTGATCAGACATGTTAGTCAGTGTCGGGCAAAATATATTGGCCAAGATCCTCATCTCGGCTTCCTCGTAGCTCTCCCTGGAAACGGGCTGCCTTCATGGCAGCCTGGCTAACAAGGTGAGGGATCGACGTGATCCCCGTAGCAGTAAGTGACACGTAGATAAAGCCAAGAATAGCACAACCGCGTGGAGGGCCCGGATCGACCTTCATCAGCACGCTCGGGGTGTGAGGAAAGCTACTGCAACCGTCCACTTAACGTCTTATTCAGGGCACACAAAAGAGTAACCTACTCATTGTAGGCCTTACGCAAAAAACGCAAACTTCTCACACGTCCTCACGATCGTTTCTTTGTGCTCTGATTGGTTGGTGTGTGTACCAACCACCTTTTCACCCGTTTCCCATATCTTCTTTAATAATCCTCGTAATTTATCTGTGGCCGTATCTATATCCGTTACTATAGTTTCTGCTGCTATTACATCTGATTCTGCGGCTTTCCCTTTCTTAAGTTTAGATATGGCTTTTTGGATTTCCATCTTGTCTGGTGGGTTGCAGTCCAAGTTTAGGCTCCTCTGCTGGTAGGATGTTTGGTGTTTCTTGTTTCTTGTGGTGCGGGTCTGCTTAGATTTTCTTTGAAATATTCAACCTTATCGTTTAAATTGTTCCTCCGAGGATGTCAATACCGCACGGGCTCAACCTTTGATTGGTTTGTCTCTGTATTATATCTGTTTGCCATTTTCTTTGTTAACGGGCAGAGATCTCTCATATTTCTTCTTTCTGCTGCCTTTTCTGTGCCAACTTGTCAATATATTCCTTTGTATTTGTATGATGTCGTTGATAATCGCAGCCTCAGTCCAAGTGCACGTACTTTGTTCAGTTGAGTTCATCCCGTAACCTCTTGAGGACGTTGATATGCCCCTGCTAACACCGCCACAATCCTGCGCCATCCATCTCTGTCTGCTGTTGATTTGTGTGCCTCTTTGGGTTGCAGGCTAGTCCATTCATGTATGTTGTCTTCCCGTCGTTTTGTCCGACGTCCTTGCCTTCGCTTGCCATGTAATGTGCCCTGTAGTATGGTATTTGCAAGGTCCTTGAACCTCGAGACGTGACCATGTTTTGCCTTTTGATCGATTTTAGGAGGTCGTCGTACAGTCTACTTGCATCCTCGTCTCTTCGTTGTATCTCATCATTTGTGAATCGGTCTATGTAGGAGACATTTAGTAGTCTTCTAACCCGTCTAATCTCCGTGGCCTTGGCTCTTCTCTGGAGGTCTGCTATAATGGTCCGTGCTTCGCAGGCGTAGAGAAATATCGCAAGAACCAGTGAGCGCATTAGTCTGACCTTTATGGCGAGGTAGAGTTGTTTATCTTTCCATTTATGTTTGAATCGTGCAAGCCCTGCCGTTTGTGCTATACTTGCCAGGACATCTGTTTTTGATATATCATCACTGATCGTTGAACTTAGACCCTTGAAGCGGTTCATTGTCTCAATTTCCTGTCCATTTGCTTGGATCGCAGCGATGATTCCTTGTTGTCGGTCGTCAACTTTGTCTTTTCTGAGTTTATCTCCATGCCATAACCCTGTGCACATTCAGTCTTCGGATCAATTCTCAAAGTCTTTTCTCCGTCCCCGACAGTCCGTAAATGTCATTCGCAAAGCGAAAGTTGGTAATTGTTCTGTCTCCTATCCTTAGGGTACCAACATGACCTTTAAGGGCCTCACTCATAATTATTTCTAGTAATATATTAAAGAGTGTCGGGGAGAATATACGTTCTTGTCTTCTTCTTCTCGTGCGTACGCAGTCAGACAGTAACCATTATTTTTTCGAAAAAAGTGGCGGTTATCCTGAGGCTGTCGACACTGCCATAGAGCTTGTCTTGCAGTTCCACTGGTGATGGCCACATCTGCTCTCTCTGATCCTCGTATGTCGGGCAGTTCTGCAGCAGATGTTCAGTGGTCATTTTACCGGTACCGCACGGGCATTCGTCGGTACCACCTATCTTCAATTTGTTGAATAGGTGGTACCTCAGTCTATTGTGGCCAGTGCGAAGTCTGAAGACAACGACCTGCTCTCTTCTGTTCAACTGGTAATAGGCATCGTTTTTTGGTGTAACCAGTATGTTCGGTTTCCCATTTGGTCATGTATCTGGCTTTGATAAGCCGTTTTGACTCTTCGTATGTCATACTAGTATCTGTTTGTGGTAGTTTTGCACCTTCTTTTGCCAGTCTGTCTGCCTCCTCGTTGCCTTGGATGTTGCAGTGTGATGGGACCCACTGTACCACTACCCTTTTTGGTGCGGTCTGCTGGCACAGTTGGCAGAGTGCTGCTCTTAAGTCATTAACGTTCTTGTCTGACTCCGATAGATGTGCGGAAGGATTTCACTCATTTGTTGTCCATCTACAAAGACTGTGGTTGTTGCACAGATTATCGATAACTCTCACAATGTTACTGTTCATGTTATATATCTTCATGGTTGCCTATTGAGCATCATGCCAGACTCTATCAAACGCCTTTTGAAGTCGATAAAACAAATGGTATCGGTGTTGTTGGTGTTCCAAATACTTCTCGTTTAGCATTCATAGATTGAAGATCCGTTCGATGGTGCTTCTTTCGGTTCGAAAACCCGCAATGATGTTCTAGGCTTGAGGTTCTCGGCAATGATGTTCTCGGCTTGAGGTTCTTCGCAATCATGTTCTAGGCTTGAGGTTCTCGGCAATGATGTTCTCGGCTTGAGGTTCTTGGCAATGATGTTCTCGGCTTGAGGTTCTTGGCAATGATGTTCTTGGCAATGATGTTCTAGGCTTAAGGTTCTCAGCAATGATGTTCTCGGCTTGAGGTTCTCGGCAATGATGTTCTCGGTTTGAGGTTCTCGGCAATGATGTTCTAGGCGTGAGGTTCTCGGCAATGATGACCTTGGTTTTGAGGCTCTCCGTTTGAGGTTCTCGGCTTGAGGCTTCAGTCTGTCGAGGATTATTCTGAGCAATACATTGCTGGGGTGACCAATGACACTGATTGTTCTATATTTTTGACAAAGCTTTCAGTTTCCTGACGAAGGTATCGGGAAGACCATCGATTTTGGATGGATGTCATGATGTTAATTATTGCACCACCACCCACCTGTATGGGGTTTGCCGGAACATTATCCACTCCAGCAGCTTTCCTCTTCTTCAGCGTCTTTACTGCCACAGCTATCTCTTTTATAGTTGTTACACTCAGCCAATCTAGTGTTGTTACACTCAGCCAATCTAATGTTGTTACACTCAGCCAATCTAGTGTTGTTACACTCAGCCAATCTAGTGTTGTTACACTCAGCCAATCTAATGTTGTTACACTCAGCCAATCTAGTGTTGTTACACTCAGCCAATCTAGTGTTGTTACACTCAGCCAATCTAATGTTGTTACACTCAGCCAATCTAGTGTTGTTACACTCAGCCAATCTAGTGTTGTTACACTCAGCTAATCTAGTGTTGTTACACTCAGCCAATCTAGTGTTGTTACACTCAGCCAATCTAATGTTGTTACACTCAGCTAATTTATTGTTCTTACACTCAGCCAATCTAATAGCGATGCGCCTTAAACGAAGCTAAAAGAAAACTCTTGGACAGAAATACGGTTCAAACCTTTAGTCCAGGTTTGCATGGAAGTATCGGATATCAAACAAGGAGGAATAACTGGCAAAAATGAAACCTGACCAGTGGAGATAATCAAAAGCGTTAGGTTACACAGTTAAATGGATAAGAAGCGGATATGCCAAGTTTCAAACGCTGTTGATAACAGTCGTTGTAAAGAGAAGCCAGGCTCGTCTAAAGTTTGACAGGCATATACTGAGCAGGCGTTCGTGGTCTGGACGCGTTGATTATCACAGAATCGGGTGAAGAGAGATTCACCAAGAGACGTCCGAAAAGTTGGTGTGGAGATTCACATAGGCTAGCTTGTAAGTCATCCCTGAAAAAAGTTTGTGGTATTCGAGACGTTCAAGGAGATTCAACGATTGATTCATCTTGAGAGAGAGTCTTGAGTCGCGAGAAATGTTTGATAACAGACAAAGAACAGACTGGAAAACACATTGGACTTTGTAGGCGAAGCAAAGTTGGGCAAGAAACGAAGCGTAAACGACACATGGAAACTAACCGAGGTTGGACAGAAACGAAGCAATCATAAACGAAACAACTGGATGGAGCCAAGTAGAACAAATCTGAGAGCTTAGTCCTAGACTAAATCAGAAAACTAGGACAGTCCTAGAGCAGATCTGAAATCAAGGTCAGGAAATATATTTGAGAATATTTCACGGTATTCAGATATAATAGAGAGAAGCTTTCAAGCCTTTTCAGAGCGCCTTTCATTAAGGCCGCTGTCAAAGCAAAGTATGAGGGCAATAATGAAGTCGATAATCCAATAATCACGCATAAATTGATTGATAGCTTGTTGAAAAAAACCCGTGAAGATCCATCAGCGAGACAGGGAATTATCTTTAAAGCAGTTCGTGTATGAACAAAGAAGTGGCCGCTGACTTTGTTATAATAGATTACTAATTAGCAGGCAGAGGACATTTCGTTACCAGATTAGTCAAACGTGTGTTAGAAGTGATAGTCATTTCAATATATTGACCATAAGATACAAGAAGATACTGTGGAGTTGCGTCCTGTTCCTGTGTACACAATCCCGGATAATAAAGAATCAGTGGCTAGGTCACGAGATATTTACTTTAGTTATAACATAAATTGTTGTGAGATCCTTAATGTTTTAGCTTTTATTTTGAGCCATAACAGAACAAGCGCACCTTCAATTGTATATGCGACAGTCTCATTTATTTAGAGTACAAGTGTGTATGGACGATTACTAAAACTTCTAGACAAAGAATCAAATCCTTCGAGTCCAAATGTTTCAGAAAGATCCTCAGAATACCATGTACAGGGAAAAATACAAATATAGACATTCTGCAAGAGTTTAAGATAGAGGAAAACTGGTTTATAAATTCCATTTTAGTCAGAAAATGTTAATATTTTAGTCACATCAAGAGACACAACGGTCTTGACAAAAATGTATGGTGCCAGGCAAAAGAGGCAGGGAGTAGACCAAGAAGACGATGGCACCAAGAAATCCAGAAATATCTGCGTATGACTGTGGCGGAGGCTGGAGTTTTGGCAAGGGAAAGTTTCTTTCAGACAGACTGTGATGGGAGCGACGTTCTATAAAGGACATGCTACACGATTATGATGATACGTGTGTATAGATAAGTAATAAGGTGGTTCGACAGCTGCCCCGTCCAGGAATTCTCTGAGACAGCATTCTAGGACATGTAGATAGTTGATCCATTCGCTGCTGCATTCTAGGACATGTAGATAGTTGATCCATTCGCTGCTGCATTCTAGGACATGTAGATAGTTGATCCATTCGCTGCTGCATTCTAGGACATGTAGATAGTTGATCCATTCGCTGCTGCATTCTAGGACATGTAGATAGTTGATCCATTCGCTGCTGCATTCTAGGACATGTAGATAGTTGATCCATTCGCTGCTGCATTCTAGGACATGTAGATAGTTGATCCATTCGCTGCTGCTTTGGAAAATCAAAAACAGATATTAAGAAAGACTTGTGAGAGTCCTAGGTACCAAAAGCCTACACACGAAGAAGTGAACTCTATCGTAGTTTGAGAATGTTCGAACGGATAACTTTAGAACTTGTGTATTACTCATCGGGGGTCAAGGTTAGCTTGAAGGCAAGAGTAGCATTTTATATCAGCAACAAAGGAACGAAAAGTTACACAGCCGTAAATGATATAAATACAAACAACGCTGGTCACAGCCACTTTGACCTGCAAATCTAGCTATGTGTGCCGAAAAGGGCGGAGCAAAGATATGTATTTAGCTTAGGGATTAGTTATCTGAGCCAGCAATTGTTTTGGTTAAGATTTGACATAGAGAAGGATGGGTGTAGCAATTTTAGGAAGAAGCGGTTTAGATCCACTGACAGCCACGGACGGGCATTCGGCGTAACAAATCTATACACGTGACATCCACAGGCGTATATGATTCGAGAGTGAGTACTTGTGCGTGGTCTCCGGGAGTACAAGAAGTGAAAGTAACCCGGAGAAGAGATTATTCTTCATTCCTGATTTGAGACTTGCAAATTTATCTCTAGGTAAAGACTTGGTTTGGGTAGAGGAGTCGATGACGTGAAATAGGACCGATATATTTGACAACAGACTCAACGGAAACCCAGTTACGTGGATAGATCTGAGTCCTTGACTGGGGATCTGACTAGAAAAGAAAACGCAAAATATGTAGACGAAATACCAGAGGAAACAAGTCATGAGGACAACAATTACAAACTGAGTCCTAGAACTAGAACCATATACAAGCGTGTGTCCAAACAGATTTTAGAAGCAGATCTAAAAGCTTGTGTCCAAATAGATCTTAAAAGCAGATCTAAAAGATTGTTTCCAAATAAATCTTAGAAGCAGATCTAAAACATTGTGCCCAATTTATGTTTATTTCACTCCAAACATGACATCACTGTTTAAAAAAAGAACACGTTAAAATCGGAATGTTCCAGATGTGGAAGAATGTGCACTTTTTGAGCAGTTTAAGAATATTGTTTAATACGTCTCCAAACAATAGACGTGCTTAGAGAGTATAACGTGCCTCGTCCCTACAGTAGAATCCATGACCAGGCAGACAATAACAATGAAAATGGAAACGGTTCTAAAGTTGAACCATGCATTTGCCAAGCAATGAAATGTCTATTCGAACATTAACAAGTCAAATGAAGACACAATAAACGCAAGTTACTTACTAAGGGACATGATTGGAAAATCCTCCAAACCATTTACAGAAGGTCCATTTGTTAAAGATCATATTTGAAAGCATCATCTTCTCCATTAATACTGACTGGTGCATGAAGAATTACTGAACTATCAAGTAAAGCAAAGGAACAATTGATTCGACAGTTTAAAAACGTGGAACGATTTTCAATATCTCTTGACAGATGTATTTGATACCGCGCAGTGTGCAGTGTTCCTAGACGGTATAGATGCCAGTTTCAATATAACTGAAGAGTTGCATGACATGTTACATGGACTCGAAGAGTGACACGAAAAGGCTGCATTACCTTGGCACAAACTCGTATCTATGACAACCGATCACGCACCAGAAATTTGCTCTGAAAAAATGGGTGTCTTTGGGTTAATTAAACACAAAACTGAAAAGTCTCATTTAGTGCCATGATTAACTTCACAATCTTTCATTGTATTTTACATCATGAATTTCTGTTCGGTAGAAGTCAACAAATGAAGAAAGTTGTGGACATTATTATTGAAATTGTCATTTTGTTTGTTTGTTCAAGAAGATTAAATTTCACACAGTCCACCTCTTTTCTAGAAAGAATCGTAAGAATTTTCGAATTGCGTTGAAGTTGAGTGAAAATGTTTTAAAACGGTATTTTATCACTTAAGTAGAAAATTGATACCTTCATGAGAATGAAATGCATGCAAGTTTCCCTAATCTCTGATCAAAACGTTATTTGCAACTTTCATTTTTTAAGCATACCTAGTTCATTACGATAAATATTTAATTTGAAAATACACAGTGTCAAAATGTGGCGGTAATACATATGTGTGATTGTGTGAGGTCATTCAGGGTCAAGCTCACTTTGATACAGAAACAGCTGATCAGCCTGACAGCTTGGCCCACTTTCCCACTCTGGGTTACCTTGTTTAAATCAAACTCTGGAAGGAATGCGCATATATGATCTATGGCTTAAACACAATTTGTTTCCCGATTTTAAAAGACTTTCAAGCTCGAACTACAGTTTCTTATTGTGTTCAAAATCCTAGTCTTGTTATTCCGTGGTTACTACGTGAAGCCAGTTTTCCTTTCTCTTGTTATTCCGTGGTTACTACATGAAGCCAGTTTTCCTTTCTCTTGTTATTCCGTGGTTACTACATGAAGCCAGTTTTCCTTTCTCTTGTTATTCCGTGGTTACTACATGAAGCCAGTTTTCCTTTCTCTTGTTATTCCGTGGTTAATACATGAAGCCAGTTTTCCTTTCTCTTGTTATTCCGTGGTTACTACATGAAGCCAGTTTTCCTTTCTCGTGTTATTCCTTGGTTACTACGTGAAGCCAGTTTTCCTTTCTCTTGTTATTCCGTGGTTACTACGTGAAGCCAGTTTTCCTTTCTCTTGTTATTCCGTGGTTACTACATGAAGCCAGTTTTCTTTCTCTTGTTATTCCTTGGTTACTACGTGAAGCCAGTTTTCCTTTCTCTTGTTATTCCGTGGTTACTACATGAAGCCAGTTTTCCTTTCTCTTGTTATTCCTTGGTTACTACATGAAGCCAGTTTTCCTTTCTCTTGTTATTTGATTATGTGTCACTTTTCATCATTATCATCATCATCATCGTCTGGTTAATCAGTCCGGGGACTGGTGTTGAAGTCTTCTGCTAAGGTCACGTCACTGTCCTCTGTTCCCAACCGATCTCTTTAGTTCAGTATATTTGCACCCCAATGATCTTGCATCCATGTGTGATGTAAATGTTTATTGGACGTCTTCTTCTTCTTTTCTCCTGAATTTTTCCCGTCTACTATTTTCAACAATAGACCTCTGCGTCTCATGTTGTGACCAATCCAAGATGATCCACCTTTTGTATATTTGTCCTCAGTTGTCTCTGTACAGCTGAGGTTCAAAGACGCGTGTACGCGGCACATGAAGGAGCTGAATAGGGAACTGACATCTTGGGGAGACATACCTAAAGACCAATCCAGGTGAAGTTGCAACTTCAATTTAACTTAATTATACTGGTTGAGAAGGCTCTGCAGAGTTTGTAAACAACCAGTTTATTCCACTCCACATATTAAAAATAACTGTGAGCAACCAATCTATTGTTTATACATTAACTGACCCTGTCTCCACCACATCCTGTGGCAATGAATCCCAAAAATTTACCACTACAACTAAAAAAATATTTTCTAATATCTAATCTGGATCTGTCATTAAACAATTTGAAGCTGTGCCCTCTTGTTCTTGTAGTCGGCTGAACTTGGACAAAGTTGGTATAGTCTAATATATAGTCATTCCGTTGATTAAATTATAAACTTGTATTTAATACTCGAATTCTTCTCCGTTCAAACACTGAAGATCAGTTTTTCCGAGTCTTTTCTCATAACTATAATTCTGAAATCCCAAGATCATTTTTGCAGCTCTTCTTTGTATCTTTTCATGCATGATAAGGACTCCACACTTGAACACAGTATTCCAACTTAGGTCTCACCAATCATTTACATAGTTTGACTATCAGTTCCTTGCTTTTATGTATAATGTTTCTTTCAATAATACCCAGCATTGCATTCGCACTTTTCACTGCCACCTGGTCTTGCTCCCGCACCTTACATGTATGCTCTATTATAACAACCTAGGTACCTTTCCTTTTTTATTGTCCTAATATTGTTCTCTCCCATCCTGTAATTATAATCATTATTGGATCTTCCCATGTGGATGTCTGTAAATGTTTCTACAATACACTACCTGTCAGCTTTCAGCCCATTTTTTTAATCTGATCTAAACCAGATCTCAATAGAACCACCTTTGTCAGAGTAGAAACGCTGCTGCATAATTTGGTGTCATCCGCGAATTTTGTAATCATGGAAAGCATTGTCCAAATCATTTATATATATATCAAGAACAAAATTTGTCGCAAAACCGATCCATGATCCACTAAATATATCAGACCAATCAGAGTACTCCTTATTTATGCCAACTTTATGCATACTCATTGTATGCATTCTGTCCGTTAACCAATTTTATATCCAATTGGCAACTCCACCACCTGTACCTTGAGATTGTAAGTTCCGAAAATAATCTTTGATGACGTACTCTATTAAGACTAGATAATAAAGGCCTTTGCAAAATCCAGATAAATAACACCCAACATGTAACGTTTTGGTAACCTCATCCATAAATTCTAATAGATTTGTTAAGCACGATCGTCCTTTAGTAAACCAATGCTGACTCTTCCTGATTAGATTAAAATTGTCCAAATGCATAATTTGTTGACTTTGATAATTGACTAAAATTTAGCAGAGTATGCTTGTCAAACTCAATGGTCAATAATTGGCTGGAGACTTTTTGCCCTATTTTTAACAAAGTGATCACACACCTGCATCTTTCCAGTTTTGCTAACCTGTCTCTGGGTTCAAATATCGATTGTGGATGAATATTGTCTTGACCAGAACATTTATCCACTTTCAACCTATCCAAATGCTTAAAAATCATTTCCGCAGTAATACATAACGATCGTAATCCCTCTGTGTTCTTGTCCCTTTAGAAAATATATAAGGACTCTGGGATCTTGGAGCAGTCTTCTTTCGTGAAGACTGAGCTAAAGTATTGATAGAGTAGATTTGTAGCTTCAATATTGTCACGTATTATTCTTGCCGTATTATCTTTGAATGAGTTTACGGTGTCCTTCCTTTTCTGTTTATGTCGAACATAAGAACAAAGCTCTTGTTATCAATGCTCATCTCTTGATAAACAATTTTTTTCAAAGTCAGCTCTTTTCCCTTTAGTGTTTTGAATGTCCAAATATTGTAAGTATGTTGCATTTAATTTACTAGCCTCTGTATATTTTTTTCAAAGCTTTGTTAGCGCTTCTACACCACAGAGCTAGTTATTCATTTTTGTTTGTTTGGGGTTCAATCTTCTACATGAAACACATTCCTCTCTTCCAGGTGCTCCAGAATAGATTTCAACGCAACCCACTTCTCTTCGACATTTCTGCTAGTGAAAATATCTGTCCAGATTGCGTGGCTTACTGTTTCATCATCTTCTATTCATCTGTACTAGAGTAGTCGTAAGCTAGTGGACATATTTTATCATCTTTCATAACATACAAGATCCCAACGAACAATTTGATGATCGCTCTTGGCAGTTTCTTGTCGCGCTTGACATGCGGAACGATTCACCTGTGGTCCCGTTTGGGGTAAAATGCACTGCTGGAATCGGAGTGTAGTTTCTCGATGATGTGGGTTAGTCGCCATCCTATCTTGTACTTTCCCATAGGGCCTCATGTCCCAACCTATCAAAAGCCTTTTTAGAGTCAATGAAGACCTGGTTCAATTTCTGTTTGTGCTGAGTAGATTTTTCACTGATCAAGCGCAGGTTAAAAATGTGTTCTATTGTGCTTCGACCAGCTCTGAAACCTGCTTGTTCTTTCGGAACAATTTCATCAGCTCGTGGCTGTAGTCTGTTAAGGATTACCTTGAGCATAACTTGACTGGCGTGGCTAATCAGACTGATGGTTCTGTAGTTCTGACACTGTTGGAGGTTATCCTTCTTTGGTATCACTATGATCAATGATTTTGTCTAGCTTCTGGGCCATACTCCTATCACTATGATCGATGATTTTGTCCAGCTTGTGGGCCTTTCTCCTATCACTATGATCAATGATTTTGTGGGCCATTCTCCTATCACTATGATCAATGATTTTGTTTGGGCCATTCTCCGATCACTATGAACAATGATTGCGTGATCCATTCTCCTATCACTATGATCAATTTTGTCCAGCTTGTGGGCCATTCTCCTATCACTATGATCAATGATTTTGTCCAACTTGTGGGCCACTCTCCCGTCTGCCATATCATGTTACAGATTTTTGTTAGAAAATATATGACCACTTTCCCTCCAAGAATGAATAGTTCGCCTGGTATGTTATCCACTCCGCCACTTTACCCTTTATAAGAGATCTAACCACGACCTCAACTTCTGCAAGCATGATGCTAAAGTTATCTCCCTCTTCTTGTTGGTCTGCTGGGGCTACATCTTGTGGTCTGGCTATGTTCTTTAGGCTGAGACGAAATGTAAGCATACACAGATCGTGGTCTCTGCCGATGTCCGCCCTTGGATAACTTCTTGTTTGGGCCTTAGTGATGCTGAAGAGAAATCTGGTTTGTACCATTATGTAGTCTATCTGATTATGGTGTTTTCCACTGGGTGAGTGTCATGTGGTTCTCCTAGACATGTTATGGTTCCCCAGCGTATTCGCAAACACAAAATGATTTTATTCGGCAAACTCTAGTAACATATGCCCTTTCATGTTTGAAACTCTGTTTACAAAAGGATCCACATGTGTCCGGCCAAGTTTCTGACGCGTCATAGCCAACTTTTGCGTTCCATTCACCCTGCACTATGAGGATGTCTTTCTTGTAGGTTTTGTTGATGCACGTCTGTAACTGGTCATAAAAACACTGAACCTCATCCTCCTCGTAGTCTGTTGTAGGGGCATATGCATGTATCACCGTTATGTTAAAGGGTGATGCCTTTAATCTTATAGTTATGTTAAAGGGTTATGCCTTTAATCTTATAGTTATGTTAAAGGGTGATGCCTTTAATCTTATAGTTATGTTAAAGGGTGATGCCTTTCTTCTCAAAGTTATGACTCTACTTGATATGGGGTGTTTTTGTTCTTTTTATGAACCAGGAAGTCCACACCATGTGGATGAATACTTTCCTCCCAGCTATGGTAGAATATTTGACCTTCCTTAGTGCTGTCTCTCCAAACCCAGTCCATCTTGTCTCGCAAACATCTAGTACGGCCCATCTATACCTCAGCACTTCATGTGAGAGTTCGTTCAGTGTGCCCACCTGTCGTAATGTTCTCATATGCCCCGTGGCATTAATGACATTGTCACGTGTTCTGAATTACTGTCTAGACGGGTTGGTCTTAAAGTCGTGCTTGTGTCGTCCTGGCAATATTGTCGTATTGTTGTTCTCCCCAACCGTTTTCTGCAATAATGGTGTGTCATGGGCCGCTACACACCTGACGGAGCCCATCTCTCTCCAGGTGGCCTGATAGGTAACTTACTTAACCCTGCCATCTCTCTCCAGTGGGCCATGATAGGTAACTTGACCCTGCCATCTCTCTCCAGGGGGCCTGATAGGTAACTTACTTAACCCTGCCATCTCTCTCCAGTGGGCCATGATAGGTAACTTGACCCTGCCATCTCTCTCCAGGGGGCTTGATAGGTAACTTGACCCTGTCATCTCTCTCCAGGTGGCCTGCTAGGGATCTTGACCCTGTCATCTCTCTCCAGGTGGCCTGATAAGGAACTTGACTCTGTCATCTCTCTCCAGGTGGCCGGATAGGGAGCTTGACTCTGCCATCTCTCTCCAGGTGGCCTGAGAGGGAACTTGACCCTGCCATCGCTCTCCAGGTGGCCTGATAGGGAACTTGACCCTGCCATCTCTCTGCAGGTGGCCTGATAGGGAACTTGACCCTGCCATCTCTCATCAGGTGGCCTGATAGGGAACTTGACCCTCCCATCTCTCTCCAGGTGGCCTGATAAGGAACTTGACTCTGTCATCTCTCTCCAGGTTGCCTGATAGGGAACTTGACCCTGCCATCTCTCTCCATGTAGCCTGATAGGGAACTTGACTCTGCCGTCTCTCTCCAGGTGGCCTGATAGGGAACTTGACCCTGTATATAGCCCTCAACATTTTACATTCCTCCTTGTCCTCCCCATTCGCAGGGTTTCAGCGTGCGCGATTCACCATGGCTGCTTCGTTTACTCCTCCCTCGACCTCCTCGTTTCCGTCTTGATGGCTTCTTTATGCTCAGACTGGTGTGTGTAACCAACTGCCTTATCACGAACCCTGTTAGTTAACAGACACACGTCACTGTATTTTAATGAGTTAAATGGCGATTTAGATTGTGTGACAGAAGATTGTAGTGACAGAAGATTGTAGTGACAGATGATTGTAGTGACAGAAGATTGTAGTGACAGATGATTGTAGTGACAGATGATTGTAGTGACAGAAGATTGTAGTGACAGAAGATTGTAGTGACAGAAGATTGTAGTGACAGATGATTGTAGTGACAGAAGATTGTAGTGACAGAAGATTGTAGTGACAGAAGATTGTAGTGACAGATGATTGTAGTGACAGAAGATTGTAGTGACAGAAGATTGTAGTGACAGAAGATTGTAGTGACAGAAGATTGTAGTTAGTGACAGAAGATTGTAGTGACAGAAGATTGTAGTGACAGAAGATTGTAGTGACAGAAGATTGTAGTGACAGAAGATTGTAGTTAGTGACAGAAGATTGTAGTGACAGAAGATTGTAGTGACAGAAGATTCTAGTGACTAAGATTGTAGTGACAGAAGATTGTAGTGACAGAAGATTGTAGTGACAGAAGATTGTAGTGACAGAAGATTGTAGTTAGTGACAGAAGATTGTAGTGACAGAAGATTGTAGTGACAGAAGATTCTAGTGACTAAGATTGTAGTGACAGAAGATTGTAGTGACAGAAGATTCTAGTGACAGAAGATTCTAGTGACAGAAGATTGTAGTGACAGAAGATTGTAGTGACAGAAGATTGTAGTGACTAAGATTCTAGTGACAGAAGATTGTAGTGACTAAGATTGTAGTGACAGAAGATTCTAGTGACAGAAGATTGTAGTGACAGAAGATTGTAGTGACAGAAGATTGTAGTGACTAAGATTCTAGTGACAGAAGATTGTAGTGACTAAGATTGTAGTGACTAAGATTGTAGTGACAGAAGATACTTCCTTGAGTATGGAATTCTCTTTCTCCTTGTCTTACTCCATATATTTGACGCCCCAGCCATAATTTTGAACTGTGACAGAAGACGATGAAAGAAAACCCTGTACTTGGTTCTACCACCGGAAATGACCTATGACCAGTGAATGTAGTCGATATTCGGGTGGTCTACACCAGCTTGTACGTAAGATGGAACATTTACTATGTACTATTTGTCAACAGTTTATCTATGGAAACTCCTTACTTCTCTCGCACATTTATATCCCAAAAAAGAATCGGCAAGCCACGATTGCACACTAGAGAATCACAGCAAAATGCAAAATATGTTGAGACTGAAAACGATCCCAGCTATCTCAGCGCAGGAACCAGAAGTCTAGATATATATCTAATATACCATTTATTATTTCATTTATTATACCCTTTATTGTACCATTTATTGTACTATTTATTTATACTATTAAATGTATTTTCCAAGTGAACAGTTCATAAAATAATAATAGAGTTGTTTGTCCCATCCACAGACTGCTCTAGACTAGTTATGAGTGTAGTTTTTGTATGTGCCCGAAGTAACACTTTCTTGAATGTCATTTTTAAATGTTAACACTTTTTATATGGTTTATATTTTTATAATAAACCAGAGGTAACTATTATAATGATGTACCTTTGATTGGGTGTCACGAGATTTGACAACATCAATATAACTTTTGTTTACAATTACCTTCTGCTTCGAGTGTATTCTCTGCTTGAATAATCGAAACTCGTTGCGGTTGTCTTAATCCGAGTGCTCGGAAAAATGAACACAGACAAACCAAAAACAATGCACATATCGTGTACATATCTACTGAGCTATGCCACACATTTGTTTTTGTGTTTTACAGTCAAATTTTAACACCTGGTCCCCAACGTGTGTTTAAAAGTAGCTTCTCGACATCCATGTAGTGTCGGTCCAGGTATGTGTATTACAAGATTACATACTTGCCAACAGAAGCTCTAAATTTACAACAATAAACCAGAATAAATCCTTAGATAAAATATTTTCTTAAAGCAACACCGACATTTTAAACTTAGAAGAATGGTGAAAAATTCTCAAACATCCCCGACATGTTTGCTTATAAAATACATTCGATGCTATTTGGAGCAAACGAAATCCAAATTTGGTATTATAGTATCGTAATATAACCAGAGAATAGGAAACATTCGTCTTCCAAAACTAGTGTCAATACATATAACGGTTGGCTCGAGCTCTCTCACGACAGCATCCCACTACGCGTCCATTAAGTTTGTTGACACCACTCTCGGCAGTCCAGGAATATACAAACCCTAACGTCTAAATCGATTCATACTAAAAGCTTCAAATACCGATAGCATGCGGGCTTCTTTGTTGTGAACAATGATTTTAGGACAAGACAAGGGAACTCATCTGTTTCGGCTATATACATATCATCATCTCATTTGTCCAGTTAATCGTTACAGATATACATTACTTCAGCCGTCCGTATATGGGCGCCCTTGCAGGGCATGTTACGTAAGATAGAACGGTGCGTGCTAAGAAGGAAGTAGGCCTCTCTTCTGAACAACTCTGGTATACAGGGTGTCACATGGATCTACTGCCAGGGACATGCAGGCGTCTGGGACAACGAAAGAGCTGATGAAGTGGCGAAACGCGCTGTGGTGAACGACACGTGATGACGAGACAGGGTTGAGTTGATAAGGGCAGTCATGGACGATAGATTGAGGAGTGACGATGGGAGAAGGGAGAATGTGTGTTCTTTCTGGAAAGATCCGAAGAACACGAGATCAACACCTGACTAGAAATCTGAGTATATGCTTGGCTGGCTGTTTGAAGGGAGAACGGAGCACTTACAGGAATGTCCCCTAGTGATCATGTTGGTTCCTAGAATCAAGAATCAAGCATTGATTTCTGAGGAATACTATTTGGTGTTTGTCACGTCACATGGCCAAACCATTTGGTTTGTTATCTCTTGATGATGTCTAGCACTGATGTTGTACCTACTTGTTTCCTAATACCGTATCTTATTTTTCTGATTCTACCACTTCTTGTTACTCCAAGCATTCTGAGTAAACATTTCTGTTGTTAAAATGTGACTTTTATCTTTGCTTGTCAAGGCCCAATTTTAGCACTGATAACACACAATGTGGGTAGAAATTGCGCGATCTGTTTGTATCCATTGTCCCGTGCTGACATTGTGCGAGATATCGGGGACATTTGCTCAATGATTTTTTTTTTGTTGCGTTCGCCTTATTTCGGTGTGCGTTGCACTGTGGTTTTTATTTTGCGCCTATCGGCCCAATGCATCCGACTCCAGCATGCATTTTATATAAGGGTCTGCTTTCTCCTGCATTTTCTAAGGGTTTGCTTCTCCGGGGTAACGGCCGGTGCTGTGATGGGGATCGAACCCAGCAACTTCGGGTTGCAAGCCGTGCACGCCTTCCCCGCCCAATGATTTGACTTGCTTTATTGCATCTGTATTGGATTTCAGTGTCTTCTTTGCCATCTGCTGAGATTATGATACCAAAGTACGTGAAGTGTAAGGGTGCTAACTGAGAACTTTAATAATAATTATCTTGGAAATGTGAACCTTTATAAAGATAACTTCTTGATTAATAATCCCTTTTTGGAAGATGTAAAATCATGCGCACTTTATCCTCGTGAAAAAGAAACGCTGATCGAGTTGTCGTCTAATGTCACTCTGGTGTCCAGACATAGAATGAAATCATTGTCATAGTTTTGGATATCACTCAAAAAAACAATATCCATCACTGAGTTATACAGCTAACAAAATGTTGGTCGTTTTTTCGACTACCCATTTGTGTGAACAGAGTTTTCAGCCATGTCAGTAATAAAAACCAAACAGAGAAATCGAATTGATGTTATGTCAGTGCTTCGTCTCTCGGAAACAGCACTCCAGCCACGCACATCAACTTGTCTGACCTCTAACAACTGACAATTTTATAACGTTGTATTGAATCCAAAAAAAGTACTATCTACATTGGCTTTTGCTTTTTTTTGTCTCAGCCGTCAGCCGGTTCGCAAAATATTTATTCTGTGGTTGCGGGTGTACAAAGGTTGAAGAACGCTGTTCTAGACCTAGGTTATGTTGGACCTACGTCATGTTGGACCTACGTTATATAAACCTACGTTATGTTGGACCGATGGTATGTTGGAACTACGGTATGTTGGATCTATGCCATGTTGGACATACGTTATGTGGACATACGTTATGTTGGATCTACGTCCTGTTGGACCTACGTCATGTTGGACCTACACCATGGTGGACGTACGTTACGTTGGAGCTACGTTATGTTGGACCTACGTTATGTTGGACCTACGTCATGTTGGACTTACACCATGGTGGACGTACGTTATGTTAGAGCTACGTTATGTTGGACCTACGTTATGTTGGACCTACGTCATGTTGGACCTACGTCATGTTGGACTTACACATGGTGGACGTACGTTATGTTGGAGCTACGTTATGTTGGACCTACGTTATGTTGGACCTACGTTATATAAACCTACGTTATGTTGGACCGATGGTATGTTGGAACTACGGTATGTTGGATCTATGCCATGTTGGACATACGTTATGTGGACATACGTTATGTTGGATCTACGTCCTGTTGGACCTACGTCATGTTGGACCTACACCATGGTGGACGTACGTTACGTTGGAGCTACGTTATGTTGGACCTACGTTATGTTGGACCTACGTCATGTTGGACTTACACCATGGTGGACGTACGTTATGTTAGAGCTACGTTATGTTGGACCTACGTTATGTTGGACCTACGTCATGTTGGACCTACGTCATGTTGGACTTACACATGGTGGACGTACGTTATGTTGGAGCTACGTTATGTTGGACCTACGTTATGTTGGACCTACGGTATGTTGGACCTACGTTATGTTGGACCTACGCCATGCTGGATCTTCGTTATGTTAGACCTACGTTAGATAAAAGTAATACTAATATTTGTAAAAGTATATTGTGCACCATGCTGTGAACTTCAATCCAATCATTGTGACAGTATGACGTGTGACAGTGTGACGTGTGCTTGTATGATCTGGATCTGGATCTTGATGACCTGTGCCTCAGCGTAGGTGCGGGCCACAACTTCGTCTTCAGTGGACCATGGAAGTCCAATGCGCGTTAATTGCTTCTCTAGAAGCATCTTGGGTGCTGCAGCGTACAGCAAGAGTGTCTGAACAACGCATTGGAGGTCTTCCCTGCGGTCTCTTTTTACCTCGTGGGTACCAGACTGCTGTCGCTGTGCTCCATCGACCATCGTTTCTTCGCAAGCTGCTTATCTATGTTTTGTCCTGTCTGCATGGATTACCGCATCCTTCACCAGGAACAATCTTCTTATGTCAGAACAATGGAGACCTTGCACACGTTGGTTCCGGGGAGTGATTCCGACCAATCATCTCTTAAGGGAGGCTTGGGTCACTCTCAATTTGTCCTCTAGTGATGTTATTAGTGTCCCCGTCTCAGCACATTAGCAGGGAGTAAGTACAGTGTACTTCCGGTACCCAGCAATATGGCTGCTTTCTTTGTTTGCTTAGACGGTTTCATATAAAATTCACATACATATGAACGCCATTTCGACTAGAGGTAGGTTCTGCTCGGCGCCAAACACCCTCCCCCCTTCCCCCACCCCACCCCGTCAGGTATTAGTATATATCTGGCTATGTACAACTTCGACAACGGCCCTAGTCTTCTGAAGTCCGTCTCTACTAATCGGTCCGGTAACGCTAACACAAGCTACGCGCGTAAATAAAGGCGCCCTACTCTCGGGACCAAATTCCATTTCCATCCTCATACTCGCGACACCCACCTAACAGTGTGCCCCTACAACTGGCGATCCATACACTCTGCACCACAGCTGAGCCACCTCATGGACGAGAGTAGTAGATTGAGTTACGACATCATTGTCATCTCAGAGACCAAACGAGAAAAAAGAACTGTCAGCGATTTGGAATGACGGAAAGGGAGTTTACATCGGCGTCCTCAAGGCCAACTACATCAGGAGGAGTTGGTTTCCTCGTCGTTCCCGGCATCGTCAATCTCGTTCAACAGATGAAATTTGTAGACCATCGTCTGGCTTTCTTGGACATCATGTTCTCCAAACGCCTTATTGTTACCATAAAGAACAAGAACATGCCGATTTCTATGACAACCTTCATGAAGTCGGCGACTTTATTGCCAGAATAGGGCCTCGCCAACATGGTGAAACCTATGTGGGACCACACTCTGGAGAAGCAAAGACCGACGCAGGTGACAGACTGGCCACTTTTTGTGAATCAAATCGACTGTTTCACTTAACAGCTTTTTCTAGAAGTCCATCCACAAGAGGTACACATTTATAGGACCCAGGGGACTTCATCACCATGAAATTGACTATGCCTTGTCCAATCGTAGATCGGGAACTGATTTCTCAGTGGATGGTTTCTTCTGCACTGGAAGCGACCATTGCCTCTTTCGTGTCCGTTTCCACTTCGATCTCAAACTTGACAAGTTTCAGCAGCAGTGATCATACCGTGGTCCAGAGACGCTCATCAACCCATTGATTGCTACCACCCTCGCTGCTAGCAAGCAGCTCGGAACTTCTATCGACACCGACATCGATGCTGACTATGCAAATCTGATTGTTTGATATGTAGTTTAACTCATACATAGATGTAGTTTTCAAACAAGTGTGTTACAAGCAACAAAACGCATGGATTAACAGTCTTAATGTGATAAGTTTGATATGTTAATTGTTTTTGTCGTGCAGTTTTGTTGTCTTTGTTGTATGTTTTTACTGCATTATTAATTGACAAATGGAGATATATTTATATTTTCTTAATGCTCATGCAATCCTCTTCCCTTCTATAGGAAACACGACCACATGATATAAAATACAGTAACACTAACTGTAACACTAACTGTAACACTATATGCCATCTTAGAGTGACAGGAACTGTTATGTATCAATCAATGGATTACTGCATCATTGGCATTACCCGATACAGCCTACTTTCAACGGTTTCGAAGAAGTTGCCAAAATAGCAAAGGAGCTGCTTTAAGGACTCCCCGGATTCTCTCCTTCTCCCTTCTCCGGGCTTACACCTTTAAGCCTTATCTATGATCAAGTATCCTGCAACGTAATCTATTAGAATTCATGGATGAGGTTACTAAAATCATAGATAAAGGGGAGCCAGTGGACGTTATTTATCTAGACTTTGCAAAGGCCTTTGATAGAGTACCCCTCATCAAAGATTATTTCGAAAGTTAAAATCACATTGAATAGGTGCGGAAGTTGCCAAATGGATTGAAAACTGGTTAACGGGAAGAAGGCAGAGGGTGGGCATAAATAAGGAGTACTCTGAGTGGTGTGAAGTGAAAAGTGGTGTGCCACAGGGCTCGGTTTTGGGACCAATTTTGTTCTTGATATATATAAATGATTTGGACATTGATATGGGATCCATGATTGCAAAATTTGCTGATGACACAAAACTATGCAGTAGTGTCTCATCTAAAGCGGAAGTGGATATATTGATGTCGGATTTAGATAAAATTCGAGAATGGTCTGTAAGCTGGCAAATAGAGTTTAATGTAGATAAATGTACAGTCATCCACATGGGTAGATCCAATATGGAACATAATTACAGAATGGGAGAGAACAATATTAGAAAGATAGATAAGGAAAGGGACCTAGGGGTCATAATATATCATACAGGAAAGGTGAGTGAGCAGGCTAGCAGTGAAAAAGGCAAATGCAATGTTAGGTATGATAAAAAGAAATATTAAACATAGGAGCAAGGAAGTGATCGTCAAACTGTATAAAGTTTTAGTTAGACCTAGATTGGAGAAATGTGTACAGGTGAGGAGTCCTTATCATAGAGGGGACATAAATATGCTGGAAAGAATACAAAAAAGAGCGACAAAGATGATAGTGGGATTCCAGAATTTCAATTATGAGGAACGACTCAGAAAAACCGGCCTACAGTGTCTCGAAGAGAGAAGAATTCGTGGTGACTTAATACAGGTTTATAAGATGATCAGAGGAATCGATAAATTAGACTATAACAAATTTATTTTTAAAATACAGCCACCCACAATAACACGAGGGCATAGCTACAAGCTGACTAAAGAGAGGTCCAGATTAAATATTAGGAAATATTTTTTTAGTCAGAGAGTGGTGTCTGCTTGGAATGCATTGCCAGGGGAGGTAGTGGAGGCGGGGACAGTAAATGCATTTAAGAATTAACTGGATGCACATAGCTTTTAGAGCAAGGTGATGTAAATGTAACTGGTTGTATACAGACTCTGCAGAGTCTTCTAAACCAGTATAAAGACGTTAAGTTAAGTTAAGTTAAGTAACGTGATCTGTGACAGGCAATATGATTTCAACAGCACCTGACAGCAGTTCGGTGCGCTCTTTCGTAAGAGATGAGTTGGTACAGTATTCGTCAAAGCAAGCTTGTTGTAATGGTGAAAGCATAGCAGCGCATTGTTCTGGCTTTATAACAGAATAATTAAGGTCAGAAAAATGTGTGGTAATTTCTTGCTTTTTTTACATGTCATTCTAACTCCTAAGGAAAGATTGATCTGTGTATTGTATTATCATTTTAATTCCCACAGAAAGATTTATCTGTGTATTGATTTATTTGTGTATTGATTGATATGTATATTGATTGATTTCTGTATTGATTGATCTGTGTATTGATTGATCTGTGTATTGATTGATGTGTGTATTGATTGATATGTGTATTGATTGATATGTGTATTGATTGATATGTGTATTGATTGATATGTGTATTGATTGATCTGTGTATTGATTGATCCGTGTATTGATTGATCTGTGTATTGATTGATCTGTGTATTGATTGATCTGTGTATTGTATTATACAGTAGTCAGGAAGGACGTATAAAACGATAATAATATAACTGGCTCCCTAGCTGTCCTTCTCATTAAGGTGTTACTGGTTTCACCTTGGTGAGTTAAGACGATAATCAAACAAGAACGTTTTAAAAGGGCATACACTGCACATAATCTGTAACTGGTATCTTTTTAAAGGCAATATCTATTCTGAAACTTGTTAAATGATTGTTTATGTTTAATAACTGTAGAACTCAAAGTTGTCTTTCCCACTTATGTTAAGCTAATCCTATCTAAAGTGGAAACACTATTATTTGAAATTCTACCTAAAAATATGGTGGCTGCTAAACCGCTGTGCATACATTTTGTTTAATTATGTAGTTCACTCATAAGGCTCCAATTATGTAAGTTCATCCATAATCTCCAATTATGTAATTCACACAGAAGTCTCCAATTCAGCTGAAATATGCAAATGGCTAGATTGTATATAATAGTCTACTAGCAAATTATAATAAGTTCTCTACCAGATAGTTTCTTGCTATATTTTCTGAGAATATGTTCAACAGTACACAAACATCGATAGCACAGTTTTTCTTGTTTGATCAGCTCTGTATACCAGTAGGGAATAATTATAAGTATCTCATCTCATAGGCATCTCATTCTTTGCAGATCATGCACGTGGCACCCTGTGAGTAGCCTCTCAGGGCGCAAACCTGGGCGCTGAATATGGAGATCCTGGGCTGTCCAAACTGCAGGATCTCCATCTCAGCCTTGCTGGTGCAAACATAAGGAATGCAAAGCATGACAATTTGGCACCAGCTCAGCTGCAGGCAGGAGGTGCCGGAATGAGTTCGCAATTTTGAAACGAAGAAAGGAGTTTGACTAACAGTTTGTTGCAGTTTGAATAATCCCAGTAACTATCCTTCTTTTTATTTGACAAGTAGGAATAATCCCAGTAGCTATCCTTCTTTTTATTTGACAAGTAGGATAACGCTGGTCAAATCATACAGATATGCAAGAGGGTCTGTCACCACTAAAGACAATGACTTCTGCCAACCTGGAGCAGCCGTTCATTTTAATTCTATACAATCATTTGGCTGTGTCAATTATCTAATGGATTGACTATCCTCACATTGTCAAGGTCACAGAGTCAACGGTTGGACGCATTCAGAATGAAGGGATCCGATTGGTCCTTGGGTGCACCAGGATTAAATCCCCACCCACCGCCCCCCCTCCCCTCCCCTCCCGTCCGAATGGAAAGATGAGATTCGTGCTTGGACTTGTTGCTGTAAAGGTTAGATACGCACGGGCCCAGACCAAGGCCTACATGTGTAGAAGCAGACAGGAGCCACACACGTCATATAATCATTGCAGATAGCCAAGGTTACAGAATCGAATTAGGAGAGGGAGACGATTATCTTATGGATAGCGTAGACAAAGAGAATAATTGGCCAGACAACCATCGTAGGGGAAGAATGATTAACACCAGAGATCAAATGACAGATTATCATCGAGTCATTATCATTCTTGGAAGAGAATGTCAATTCTTGGAAGAGAATGTCAATTCTTGGAAGAGAATGTCAATTCTTGGAAGAGAATGTCGAGACTGGTGCAGTGGACCTCGAAGTTAAATAATGAATAAATGAAAATGTTCCGGATGTTGATGCTGTCACACGAACCGATAGATTTGTGATACGCGGTAAGAAAGCCGGTTGCGGTATATCTGATAGAGTGAGAGACGGTGTCATTGCTGAGAGGGGAAGTGCATACTTGACACCAATATCCAGTGTCAGAATGGAGATCGAGACAGTGACTGGCTCTGAGGTGGGGCTATCTGTGACTTCGTTAATGAGGACCACAATTGTCTCTGACTCAGTCCTTGATTCGAAAGGGGCAGGAGGACTGGTTGTGGCATGAGTGGAAAGCTGACATACAGGCCTCTAATCTCCGGGAATCTACTGTCCTGACCATGCGGAGTTTTGCTAGAATGGCCCCTAAGTCCGTCGCAGTTGGAACATTGGCAACGGATAGAGATGATGTTTTGAAGTTGATCAACCACTACTCTCAGCATCTGTGTCTTCGTCATTTGCTGCGAGGGAATAAGCGCCTATGGGTCTGACTGTTTGCAATTACGTCGATTCTTAACAGAATAAAACAGATCGTTTTTATTGAACCATCAATAGTCTCCTTTGTTTCTTTTTAATTTTTGAGTAATGCCAATAGCCCTTTGTATGTCGACATCCAAATATCCGGAATATTAAATGTACTCTGCATGTTCAGAATTATAAATTCACGATTTTCTAAGGTTTTACCGCAGCCATCCATTAAAAAAAAAACGTTTGTTTTTCAATCCGTGTCGACAGTTATAATAGTGATTTTAGGAAGGTCTCCTGATACAGGTAGTAACTGTGAATATTGATCACACGTTCAACGAACTGTTTATGTTAACAATTGTTGAGAACGAGTTGCGATGGTTCACTGTGACAAATGACTAGATATGGTACATTAAAACACAAGGACTGGACTTTCAGCTAAATGTTGGCTTGTTAACCTTTAACGATTACCCCTAACCCCTTTCTTACCCGACCTTACAGATTTGCTTGTAAGTCTTTTGGACAAACATTCGCTACTAGAATAAACCGCGCTCAAACAGACATTAGTCAATTGTTGCATCGGCTCTATTCTTCAGGTGAAAAATTATTTTTTAATCTTCAATTTTCATATTCTTACTAAAATCATCTTCAACATTAAAAAGTAATTAATAGACACTTTCATATGCTCTGTGTTTATGTGTTTCTACACTCACTCGCTTGAGGGAATTATATTTACATTTGCTACTTCGTGGACAAAAACCTGTTCTAAATCATGTAAATGCGAAGCTGCGAAATTATAAGGCACTGTGCAGGGGAAGCGTGGGAGACGAAGACCAAAAAAGAGATGGGAGGACAATATAAAAAAGTAAACGGGAAGATATACAGCTGAAACTAACACTCTGGCGAAAAATCCAGACGTATGGCGTGAAGTTGTCCGATAAACTGCAATAACGGTGCCTCAACGACCTTCTTTTGTTTTTTACCGTCCATTGTTGTTCGTCTTTCACGCGTGATGAGGACCATTCCCTTTTCATTTTAGCCAGTCCATACAGTCGAGTATTCTGTACTTCCGGGTTGTGGATGGGTGTGGAGATGGCTGACAAGTCCTATTTGGGATCTGCATACTTGCAGGGCAGGCAGTGAGGGCATGGAAAGTTCGCTTCGCGAGACTGTAATATTTCACGGGCTTTTCTGGCCTTTCTCAGTTGTTCGTCTAGGTTACGGTCGACCTCATTCTCGACGAACTGCGCAACCATTCCTCACTTAAATCAAATTCATCGCGCAAGTCATTCTCTTTTCATTTATCCAGTACTAACATAGTCGAGCCCTGTGTCGAAAGGCTAGCGGCGAAGCAGAGAGCGTAAGTCCGCTGACAAGCTAAACTAGTCAAAAAGCTGCGCCAGTTGAGGGTCTCCTGGCTGAGCAATAAAGTGGATGAGATACATGGTTTTGCTGACAATCGTGATCACCGTCTCGCGAAGCGAACTTTCCATGCTTTCACTGCCTGCAAGTATGCAGATCCCAAATCGAACTCGTCAGCCATCTTACGCACCCCATCCACAACCCGGAATTACAGAATACTCGACTGGCTAGGTGAAACAAGTAAAGGTCCTCATCACTCGTGATGGACAAACAATAGGTTACGGTACTGATGATGATGAAAAGGAAATGAATCGCGTGGGGGATATCACTCTCTGATTTGTTATGGATTGTTCATGTGCTTCCCACTGTGACAGTTCCAGTTAGGGCAAGGGAAGGTTGCCTGAATGCGTGCCAAGGTCAATCACCGTCTCAACACTAGGTTGACAAAGTAAACGAGCAGTTTAGATGGAAGACAGTCTGGTACAGTGGGGATGTTCGCATCTGATGTGAGGGTTCGAAGCTGACCACTGGTAACAGTTAAATTGGTGACAGTCAGATGCCACCATGACCGGCTACGACAAGAGTGACAAGGATTCGGGGATAGTTATCCAATTACAATTAGTTAGGGGGTAGTTCCAAATTAGAGTGATAGCTAAGTCAGACAACCAACAGAAGATATTTGGACAGCCATGTTGTTGCTTGAGACTATAAAATACTCTGCAAAAATGAACTCATACATACTGACTAGGAGAGTGGTTGGGAAACTGGCTAGGAGAGTACTGATAGGCTGTCAGTAGTCTGAGAGCAAGAGGGAGTTTGCAGGGTGAATGTACAAGCATACACCTCGAGTTTTGGCCAGTCGCTCTATAGGTGTATGTTGGACACCCTGTGCACTGTGAGAGATCTAAATGTGTGCTGTACATGCAGGACATCTAGAGAACGATACGTGTTTTAATTACTTATCATGTACATTTTCGTGTGAATACGTGAAGTAATCTAAGTAATTGTGAATGATCGCCTGATTGTAAGTGATCTAATTGTATGTGAATATACAGAACACATAAAGTCGAGATCTGATAAATGTGGTATGTACAGAACACTTTGGGAACGTTGTGTGTTCTGATTGTATGTGTATGCACAGATCGACTGAGTACGTGATCTAATTACATATTAATGCACAGATCGCCTGGGCATATGTGAACCGACTGTATGGGGCTGTACAAATCACCTGATCTGAATATGTGTGAATGCACAGAACGACTGAGTACGTAATCCGATCGTGAAGACGAGTTTGTGGTTGTGTGTGGAGTGTGCAGATAAGGGGAGTGCAGCGGCAAGAGCCTGGGGTATGTAGTTTGGGGAAAACAACAACAGCTAGTGCTTAAAAACCTCCTATTGTAGTCTAATATATATTTATTATGATTATTTAGTTTAGATGTACTTTCCTCTTTTTTAGGTTGATATGCATGTTAATAAATGGTAATGTTATGTTTCCATTCATGATAATGTTTATTGCGTTTTCCTGTGTGAAGTCGTGTCGTGGTATGGATACACGTTTTGTAACTCTTAAATAAGTAAACTACTCTGCTAAAGCTAGACTCTGCCACATGTCGTATTTTGGTCCAAGTGACCAGGGTATCTTTGATAGGATAAGTACTAGGCAACTGCTAAACGCCTAACGTCGCCACGCCATTGACTGAACATTTTGAAAAGTTAAACTGTTGTTACTTACTGTCATACGACTTCCCCCATCCTGTGGTAGTCCTGAGGTTTTTAGGCTGAGGACTACAGGCCACTTCGTCACTGATGCCGTCATGTCGTATGCTGGCTATGTTTGTTTATTTCACCCTCAACAGAAAAACAACATATGCCATACCGGGGATTCGAACCCCTGCCCTCCTTGTTGTCAGGCAGGCATAGAAACCATTCGGCCACGTGCTCCTGAATTGCTGTTACTACCATTGTGTATTTCACTCACATAATCTCTATGTGTTGCTTGTTTTGATTGACTTTGTATACTCGTAGTTAACAGAGCTTCTTTTGTTCATAATTGGAAACAAGAACAGAAATGGAAGGCATGTTCAACGAAATTCTCTGGAATTCAGTTCTCGACTTTGCCCGAGTGGTCTGCCGGGCTCTTTGTGTATGACAAGGTCTAAATAGCACCTCTGCCTCAAAGAGAGAATATCGTAAGATGTAACTAACTGGGTGACATAAAATAACACTGGCCATGGCTAGGTGGTTTGTTTAGTGTAGCATAGATGGCGCCTAACAGGATGCGGTTCTAATTTTCTCTAGTGTTTGTGTCTATTAAGATGAACTCTAACATCGGTTAACCACACTCCGTAAGCGATTGACCTAACGCAGCGGAGTATTAAGCTGCTCGAACCTAGCTCGCTAGGCATGAAATCCTTCTCCCGGCTTCATCCAGCTCATACCAGAGCTTGGACCTGCACAGGGGCATCTGCCACTGTAGATGTACAGGTCGACTAAGAACTAAGAACCAGTGGTGTCAACATTTGTGATTGTCGATGGTGACCCTATTATGCCTACGTAACCATCAGCAAAGATACCGGTAATAAAAGTCCAAGAAAGCGAAGAACAAGCTGAAGAAGAGAACAAAGAATCTGGACTTACTCATTTAGATTTTAATCTGCTGTTTGAGTTTTGATGTGCCGCCTTTACATGTCACAAATGTCAATCCTCGTTGACATATCCCCTAAAGGACAGACAAGCGTGTGTCACAAAATCAGGATCGAATGTTTGAACTATGTATGTTGCAAGAGGTAGTTGAGGAGGTTGTATTTAGTGCAATTTCATTTTTCAGAGATGAATCAGTGTCGATCGTGTACGTTTGCAAGATTAGGTTTTTCGGAATATGAAATTATCCAACAAAATGGAATATTTGGATACGATATAATAAATAGAAGGAAAAGACACAACATAAAAGGAAAACTTTGAGAGCATTGAAAAAGGGATTCAGAGACACTATAACATCAGTTGAAGAAAAACTGTTATTCAAATGAGCTCATGAAATATCATTTGTGCGCATGTGCGTGTGCGTGTGTGTGCGTGCGTGCGTGTGTTATTTTAGTTTTTCTTTGTTTTCTCGGAATTTAGTTTTTAACCTTTTAGTGGTCATTGAAGAAACATACCTCTGGATCCGTTGATCCAGTTAGCTTCAAAAGTAATACACATACATATCATACAGATTCTGAACTCAAATGGATACAATTGTCTTCAAAGTGTTAGTGTTATGACCATATAAAGTGATGACAAATATGAAACATTTAATAGAATAATTCATGAAAAGAAAACCATTGAGACAATATCTGTCATCTTACGTCACTTCCTCGAGCATATTATATCATCCACCAATGTGCCAAACTTCAGTCAAATCCTTCTACAAATACCATAGGCATAATGTTTTTTTTAAATGTTCACTAATTTCGCTTCGATGGCCATTTTGGATGGCTTATTTGCAAATGAGTGATGACGTGATGTTTACACAACATGTCAGTCTATACTTATACTTTACTTATGGTTGTTTGATTCTGAGAGGAACATTTCATGTTTTACCTCATTTGGATCACATTCTATCTTAAGTTGTACTGAAGGATTTCATATTCCTTTAAAAAGGTATCCTGCAATGCTTTTAAAAAGCAAGCCGATCGGGCAGGAACATCGCGCGCTGTATTTGCATTGTACAATAATAACTGGACTAGGAGGTCTAATAAAAAGAAATAACCGACCGTGGCTTTTTTTAGCAATGGGGCGGGCTAGTACGGAATGCGACCTTGATATCTTCTGTGCAAGCGTGCCAGACTGTGCAGCCTCCCCCTCCTCTCCAACACCGACATCATCATCGCTTCACTCCCAGCCGCATTGATACGCTCGTGATAGTCTTATTTGGTGCGCTCGTGATATTTGTGTTTCAAGTGGAAATGGCCGAAGTGTGAAGTCAAAAATTGGCTTGAAATGTTGTCAAACATATTTGGTGACTCACAATAGGGACTATTGTGAAGAAAAATCGGTTTTTGGTTATAAAGCTATGAGCTCTACGCAGGTTAAATAAAGAGTGGTAAATGTTCAATGATGGCCAGACGTCAGTAAAGGCGACGAATGATCAGGGAGGTCCACAACGAGCAGAAATCAAGAGGCAATCGAGAATGTGCGACGGTTAGTGATGGAAGATCGTCCATTACAATAACGAGATTGAGAGTAAATTTGCAATTTCGGACGGCTCTTGCAATTAATTTGGACTGACTAACTTAGGATTTACCGTGTCGTGGTACAAACGTTCCAAGACTTCTCACTCACGAACAGAGGGAAACCCGTCTGAATGCTGCGCTTGACATGTTATTACGCACCAGCGATGACCGTGATTTGATTTTTCTTTTAATTATAAGATGAGTCCTAGGTATACGGTTATGTTCATGAAACAAGAGCACAGTTGTCTCAATGGAAAACACCAGTATCCTTTGCCAAAGAAGACACTGCAATCAAGAATAAATGGTAAGTAATGTCGACAGTTTTGTCGACTTTCAGGAAATATTGCATCACAAGTACGCTCCTTATGTCAACAATGGGGACTTTCTGAGTGTGATACGTCGCCTACGCGAGGCAGTTTGTGGCATGAAACCAGAACTGCGGATGTGTGCCAACTGGTAGATCCATCACGGCAATGAGCCGGCATCCACATTGCACCTCATCCAGAATTTGTTGCAAAAACTCGACATTAGACAGTTTCAGAACCTGCGGTTCATCTCAACCCTTGCTTCCAGTCGATTTTCCCGCTCTTTCCGGGACTCAAGTTGGCAATTATTGCAACGAGATTTCGAGACATAGAAGCTATCAAGACACATGCGACGATGCGCCTTATGGACCCCCAACAATGACTTCCAGGGAAGCTTTGAGCGATGTGAACATCGCTGGTAGAATAATATCAATTCAGAAGGGACTCATTTCGAAAGGGGACTAGGTTTTGAAGTTAATATTGTTTTTTGCCAGTCAAGGCCATTTTGATCAGCACTCGAACATACAGAACTCTCTACTTATTGTTTTTCAAGATTCACAAGTTGTCCTTGATTGGTCGTCTTCTATTTGTACTTTCCTGAGCGTTTTCAAATATTGTCAACGTTTCAAATTTCCTCTTAATGCAGCTTCCCCATCTTCTGTAGCGAGACCACGCTGAAACTGTTTGATTTACCTTCAATGTATTATTGGACTTTTTTATTTCCATCTGTGTAATGTTTCTGTGGTTTAGCTTTTGGTGGCTTTTGTTTTGCTGTAAAGTAAAGCCATTAAAAAAAAACCGTTTAAATTGTTGCTGGTGCCCCTGATATTATATTTCTTCTGACTTACCCAAACATTTCTAGCACGTGGTTTCCGAGTCTATTTCTAGCTAGCTGTTCCCTTGTTTTATCAGTCGATCCCTCTCTATGTCGTTCTTCTGGAAATATGTTTTTGTTTCTCTCCTCTACGGTATTTCACATCATATTAAGGTCAATTAGTTTGAGTTGTGCTGTGCTTTCGTTGTTTAAACTTTGCTTTGACACCAATATATTGTGGTCTCAATCCTCGCCAGCTCCTCGGTAGACTGAAGTCTGTAAAGATTGTCACGTTTGTATATTGATGCACATGTAGTCAATCTAGTCTCGTGTTTATTAGTCTAAGGATATCAATGTTACCGTACTAGCGCAGTCAGACAGAAGGGCGGTTGTTGTGGAGCGGAACAGGGCATACATGACTGGAGGTCCCTCCAGTATGAGAATGGATATTGTACAGGGCATACATGACTGGAGGTCACTCCAGTATGAGAATGGATATTGTACAGGGCATACATGACTGGAGGTCACTCCAGTATGAGAATGGATATTGTACAGGGCATACATGACTGGAGGTCACTCCAGTATGAGAATGGATATTGTACAGGGCATACATGACTGGAGGTCACTCCAGTATGAGAATGGATATTGTACAGGGCATACATGACTGGAGGTCACTCCAGTATGAGAATGGATATTGTACAGGGCATACATGACTGGAGGTCACTCCAGTATAAGTATGGATATTGTACAGGGCATACATGACTGGAGGTCACTCCAGTATGAGAATGGATATTGCGGCTGTGACTTGAGCTGGCTGCTAGAGACATCTTTAATCAAGACGGTCGCTATTTTATACTCTCAATACTTGCTTCGGAATGTACAAAAGAACTGACCGAGGTCTCAGTGGATAGCGGACCTACGATCCTTCGGGATGTACAAAAGAACTGACCGAGGTCTTAGTGGATAGCGGACATACGATCCTTCGGGACGTCGTGTAAATCTACTTTCTTAGTAATGCTGGGATTTGCGACCGCGAAAGAACACGACACCGTGTCCACAAAGGCGCCCGTACTGGAAACTCTGACAATGGATAGAGGTGATATTTTGAAATTGATCAACGACCCCCTATTGGATGATAACACTGTCATCGACTAATGTATCGACTGCAGCGTTTTGAAACCATAGCTAAGTCCAGCTGGGAGGGGCGTATGAGACCACGGAGCTGGAGTGCGTACAACATCGAGCTATAGGAACGATCAGTATCTATACATTTCGTCATTTACTGAGTGGGACTGAACGTAAATGGGTCTTTCCGAAGTGCAGTGACTTCAAATCTTAACTGAACAGAACAACACTTACAGGTAAACCGCTAGCAACACCTACAGGTAAACCTCTAGCAACACCTACAGGTAAACCTCTAGCAACACCTACAGGTAAACCGCTAGCAACACTTACAGTAACACTTCCAGGTAAACCGATACACTGCACACAGCACTCACAGCAACACTTAAAGGTAAACCGCTATCAACACTTACAAGAACACTTACATGTACACCACTAACTTCATTCACAGCGTACTCACAACCGTACTCACAACAGCTCTCACCAGCGTTATCAGTAGTGAAGGAAGAGGACCAAATATATTTACCTGACATTTCTGTTGTCTGCTCTCAAAATAATCATCCGTATTGTTAGTTAGGTGAAATGGTCTAATGTTTTCACGGTTTATATCAGTATAACTGATCATGGTGGTCAGACATAATTGGTCATTTGATCAGTGTAAAGTTAACTATACAGACACGTCTGTACTACTGTCTTTTAGTATTTTTGACAACAGAAATCAGACATGTTGTGTTGCACTTCATCGGTGAGTTCGGAGTTGGCTGTATAGTCCAATTCTGGCACGGAAACCCCGTCCACATTTGTAGCATTTAAGATCAGAGTTGGGCATGTGAGTGTCAAGTTATTTTGTCTTTTCGCAAAGTGCGTTTTTTTCTGTGCTTCGGCGGCCAGGCGTTTCTCATCAATAAAAACACTAGTGACATGTGTGTTGTCTCATATAATAGATTTTTGTTTCACGCTCCACTATGGTCCTGCACCGATCCTATCCTCAATACTGGTAGAATATATCTTACGTCTAGACTTCACAATACTGGTAGAATATGGTATACGTCTAGACTTCACAATACTGGTAGAATATGGTTTGCGTCTAGAATTCACAATACTAGTATATTCTGTTTCGCTTTGATACTTCGCCATATTCGTAACTTGTCTGCCTCACATTGCGACTGTACAGTACTTGCAAATTCTTAAACATTATCGATACTTGACTGTACTCATGTACCGGAATCCTGGTATTCAATCAGACAGATCAGTGGATCATGCCAGGTAGCCTACAGCTGGCCATTTGTTGTGCAAATATAATCTGGTTGGTGTTAGAAAGCGACGTCTCCTAACTTCACTGGTTTGTCTTTGGACTGACGTTTGACTGAGAGCAAGTTTGTGTGGAGTTATCTTCGCGTGGTTTACAAGACCAGGGAAAGGTGCAGCTCTGAGATGTCCAACATCCAGGCTTTCTCCAGATGACGCTTAGCTAACCCATAATTATAAGACCTGTCTTACAATTTTAGGCCACCCATTCTACACCGACCATTCTGTCACAGGGACCAAATTGAATACATGTACCACATCTATCATACACCGACCATTCTGTCACAGGGACCAAATTGAATACATGTACCACATCTATCATAAACCGACCATTCTGTCACAGGGACCAAATTGAATACATGTACCACACCTATCATTAAACTATCTCAGAGCACTCCTAGTTGCGGAAGCTAAGTCGAATCACCTGTTCAAGACTATCACTACACACACCTTACTACTTATCACTACACACATATACTCTAAATGATTATTGCAAATACTGATCATGATACACGAATGTTTTATTGTGTTTCAGAAAATACATAGTTAAAACATCAAGAATTGGACAACAACAAACCTTCCTCAATTAAAATTACAATGCATCGCTCGTGATCTAACCACTAATTCTCTGTTATCGGGGATCAAGTACACAAACATATATCTTAACCCCGTATAATCGTATTATACCTAGGTTCTATCTTACGGTCAATATGTTTAGTTGCTATCACCTCTAACACACGTTTTACTTATCTGAAATGTCCTCTACCAACTAATGGGTAATCCATCTCCATAACGACAGCGTCCACTGCTTGTTTAGTTACATACATTTCCCGAAAATGAGCTGCTGTCAAGATACTCCACTGCCTCATCGAGGGATCTTCACGGGCCGATTCAGCAATGTATCAACATTTTTGCGTGATTATTGGACTATAATCTTGACGACTGCGTCCAATCTTTGCCTTGACAGTGGTCTTAATGAATGACGCGCTGTAAATGAGTGAAAGCTTTTTTCCAAGTCTGTTAATTTTGAGTTCCGTGAAAACTTTCCAGATCGATTTCCTGACTCTGGTTTCAAATTTGTCATCTTGATGATCTGATCTAGGACTCTGCTTTCCCATGTGTCCAACGTGGTTTCGTCCATCGGCTCTCAGGTTTCAATACTCGACGTCTTTACTGTTTTCTACAACTCTTGTCTGGTTTCGAGATACTTTTCAACTAGTTCACTTTGTTTTCTGACTACGTTTGTGTCACACGTGGCTTTGTCTATCAGTTCAATGTGTTCCAGTCTGTCCTGTGTCACCAACCGTGCTCTCATCTCGAAAGGCAGGTGGGACTAGAGTGCCTGCATTCTAAATTACCTCCAGTCGTCTTCACATAAGTTTTTCACTGGCCCAAGGTAGCTCGAGACCACATAGTGAGGTTGAAGACCGGCGCAGTTTCTTCCCCATTCAAATCCAAATACAGCCCAAGTTACATCATCAACACAAAACTGTCTGACTCTGCAACCATCATGGCTTGCCATGGACAACTAACTGTTTGAAATTGTAGGCTCCTGCTTACAACAGCTCGTTGGTGCTTTTAACTAGAGACGTTTCCCAAATGACAAAGCAACTAACTGTTTGAAATTGTAGGCTCCTGCTTACAACAGCTCGTTGGTGCTTTTAACTAGAGACGTTTCCCAAACGACAAAGAGATTGAACGGAATTTGAAAATATGACTGAAAACAGCAGACCAAGGTTTCTATGCTACATGTACTGATAGTGATGGAATTAGTATATCACGGTTGATGGAAATTATGTTCAGATGTAAGGGGAATTGTAAGTACAATAATAGACCGTTTTCAAGTTCGTTTCTTGTTTAGTTCTGTTTTGATTACCATTTGCGACATATTTACTGACTTGCACTCGTAGATACGCTTTATAGATTTATTTCAGTCGCTTACTTCCAATGCAGTGTAAAAGTAACAACGACAGAGCAAATAATTCCTAAACAAAAACTAAAAACAGACACAAAAATAGTTCCTCGAAGATGTTCGCTAGAGAGGCAGAAGTCGAGTACAAATCCAATGACAATGACGTAAGAATAATAAATACCAAGTCTGAAATAGCAGCACGATCCGAGAGGTAAAGCAGACGAGACAAGCTGTATTGTATTGCCACAAATACATGTTTAACAATCCTACGGCTTTTTCTCCATTTTCTGAGTAGTCAGGGGATTTTAAAGGCTGAGGCCTACAGGCTGCTTGGCCACAGATGTCTCCACATCATGTGCTGGTAATGTTTGTTTATTTCACCCCCAACAGAAAAACAACAAATGTATTACCGCGGATTCATTAAAGGAGAGTAAACGGTCTGATATCGACGAATTACTGAAGGACTACCGAACAGGACCACGACTCTAACTGAAGGACTACTGAACAGGACCCCGACTCAAACTGAATGACTACTGAACAGGACCACGACTCAAACTGAATGACTACTGAACAGGACCACGACTCTAACTGAAGGACTACTGAACAGGCAGACGACTCAAAATGAAGGACTACTGAACAGGCAGACGACTCAAACTGAAGGACTACTGAACAGGACCACGACTCAAACTGAAGGACTACTGAACAGGCAGACGACTCAAAATGAAGGACTACTGAACAGGCAGACGACTCAAACTGAAGGACTACTGAACAGGCAGACGACTCAAACTGAAGGACTACTGAACAGGACCACGACTCAAACTGAAGGACTACTGAACAGGACCACGACTCAAACTGAAGGACTACTGAACAGGACCACGACTCAAACTGAAGGACTACTGAACAGGACCACGACTCAAACCGAAGGACCACTGAACAGGCAGACGACTCAAACTGAAACTTTCAACGCTAGTGGCCTTGATGGGAAGGAGCAGCAACTGATACATTTTATAAAATGGGTTATTTAACTAACGCTAGCAGATACATTAAAAAGAGACAGGTATCTAAGAAATACATGACAAAATATGCACTGATATAAAATGGCATTGACACATAACAGACACCCAAATATTCCAGGTCTGCGCTCCTGTAAGGAGAACAAAAATGACGTTATCAACTGGACAAATAAGAAGAAGCATTTGATGGTAATGAGCGTTATTAATGGGACAAATTGATGGACAAAAAATCAAACGATCACTAATTAGGAAGATTGAGTACCACATCATTAAAACGCTGCAGTAATGGAACTTGCACATCTCTGCACTGAACATAGCCTAATAATAAATAATACCGTCTTTTAAAACTGACAGAAATATCAAAACATGCTACGGGGGATGAGGTGGAAAGAGGGAGGTGGGAATGGGGAGGTGGAGTAACCAATATGTAACATCACAAATTAATAACACATAGTAACAATCTAGAGATAAAGGACACACATATGGCGCTCCTATAGTGATTTTCAAAATCAGGTTAGATACTGTCGAACAGTGGTAAATACACAAACAACATCAGCATATATACTGTCGAACAGTGGTGATAACACAAACAACATCATTATAGATACTGGCCCCTCGACCAGTGGTAATAGCACAAATAACATCAGTATATATACTGTCGAACAGTGGTAATAACACAAACAACATCATTATAGATACTGGCCCCTCGACCAGTGGTAATAGCACAAACAACATCAGTATATATACTGTCGAACAGTGGTGATAACACAAACAACATCATTATAGATACTGGCCCCTCGACCAGTGGTAATAGCACAAATAACATCAGTATATATACTGTCGAACAGTGGTAATAACACAAACAACATCATTATAGATACTGGCCCCTCGACCAGTGGTAATAGCACAAACAACATCAGTATATATACTGTCGAACATTGGTAATAACACAAACAACATCATTATAGATACTGGCCCCTCGACCAGTGGTAATAGCACAAACAACATCAGCATATATACTGTCGAACAGTGGTAATAACACAAACAACATCATTATAGATACTGGCCCCTCGACCAGTGGTAATAGCACAAACAACATCAGCATATATACTGTCGAACAGTGGTAATAACACAAACAACATCATTATAGATACTGTCGAACAGTGGTAATAACACAAACAACATCATTATAGATACTGTCGAACAGTGGTAATAACACAAACAACATCAGTATAGATACTGGCCCCTCGACCAGTGGTAATAACACAAACAACATCAGCATATATACTGTCGAACATTGGTAATAACACAAACAACATCAGTATAGATACTGTCGAACATTGGTAATAACACAAACAACATCAGTATAGATACTGTCCCCTCGACCAGTGTTTTCATACAAATCCTGTTCAAGTGATATTAACTTCTCCAGTACCCCGTAGTTTCTCAGTAATAACCATAATATGGTTTGGTATATACTGTCAAACGCCTTCTCATGGTCTATAGAATGTGCGTAATTTATGAAATGTCACTCAATCAATTATTCTACTATGATTTGTGAGGTGACTATATAATCTCTCATGGTTAAATCCTGCTTGTTCGTCTCTGAGCTTCTTGTCTATTTCCTCTTTTAGCCTGTCTAAGATAATTCAATTGAATATGTTGCTAGGTACTGATAGCAGTGGGATTCTTATGTAGCTGTTGTAGTCTGTAAGGTATCCTTTCTTAGGCAGTTTAGTCGAAATTATTCGTTCAGCTCCAATTGCACTTTTTCTTCTTACAAAAAACCCCTTGAATAATTTATATAGATAGCACATCTGGTCTAATTCTCTTAAGCTTTAATATGGTCTTTTAAAATTCAATTTTACTAGATTGGTCGCAATTTAAATCTAGTGTTTCTGCTGCTGGTGGGATAGAAGGTGTTTCTAGAGGTGTTGGTCTGTTGAGACTTACTTGAAAATATTCAACCCATCTTTTATTTTGCTCCTCCATTGATGTCAGTATTTTACCTTCTTTATCCTTGATTGGTTTATGTGCTGAAACCTATATGTTAATTTCTTGATTATTACATACAGATCTTTCATTTTCCTTTCTTCAGTACATCTATGTATGTCTATATATCTTCAGTTCACTTATGTCGTTAGACGTCGTGGGGAGACGTGACCTCCTTTGTTTCAAATTCTTTGGCAGGTGAAAATCCACTAGTGACTTGCCAGATCAATCCCAGCATCTGTTAGCCTCTGGAATATACGATGGCCTATTTTTAGACTGGTGGAGGTGGAAGCGTAAATTAGAGAAAGATAGACCCGCAGCCTGTCAGGCGCCATCTAAGCTGCTCCACTAACCCCATAACCAAGACCTGAAGCTATAGCCACAGAGTCCCTTTTTTGCGACATATTCTCTGTGGGGCGATATCCCTAGAATAATTTGAGTAGATTTTTAACTTCAATTTTGCCAGAGCAGCGGCCGTTAGGCCTACTTTTTTCGATTTCCAACTGCTAAAGTAATTTTTAACGTGCGCGCCACTGAACACAGGTGTCTGATCTCACTACTCAGAAATTATGGGAAATATTTACCGGATGATCCACGTGATGAAATCTCGGTCTCCACCGTGATTTGAACCCGCGACCTACAGCACCCGAGGCGAAAATCTTACATCGAGACCACTGGGTTCCCTTCTTCAGTACATACGAGATTAAAATGCCAGTGTCTCTTGCTATTCCGCTCTACTGAGGCGTCACGTAATCGTTCTAAGCAGTATTCGTGTGATCATCTTATTTGTCCAGATTTTCCATACATATAACTATTACTATCAGAGTAACCTGCTCCTTGATCATATTGATAATGGCTGATAGACACTTGAAGAATGACTCATTGTTGTTGTCTTTGCGTGCCACGTATACCTAGATAATTGTGGCTTGTTGTTTTTTTATCACTGTCTGTAGGCGTATTAATATTTGACTGGTATATTATGTTTCTACAGTAAACTTCGTTGCATCTGGATGTACAAGGACACCTACTTCATGTATATTTTTTTTCATTTTCATGTATACCGCTAGGGGGGTCACTGTAGTCAAGAGGTTAAGGTACTCGCTTCTCACAGTGATGAACGGAAACGATAGGCGATCGATTCTCAAGTTCCAAGCGACCCCTGGTCTCATGGGACCAGAGTGCCTGTTTCCCGAGTTACCTCCAGTCGTCTCGATCAATAGTCTTGCCATTGATCCAAGGTAACTCGGGATAAGAGTGAGATTGATGACCAGCGCATTCAATCCCCTACTTTAATCCTCATACAGCGCACATCACATGATTAAGACAAATCTGTCTGATGTTGTGGCCGTCATCACTTCGCGATGGGAAATAACTTTATCTAGACCGTTCTCTATGGGTACATAATTACCATCGGTCTCCTAATTTGATTTACATTTTTATTATCTGTCAGCCTTAAATGTTATATCTTAAATTGTGTTCATAAATGATGTCGGCTTCGACTCCTTCTAACCGTCCACTAACATTTATTCTTGCTAGGTTAGCTATTTTTCAGAGAAAAGCGTAATTGGTAACTTAAACAAATATCGGGATAGAACTGGGGGGGGGGGGGGAGATGATCACTACTCGTGTCTTGCCAATTGCTATGTATGAGGCCGAAACATTTAACGAGCACAGTCGGGGAGAGAAAGAGTACTTCTAAGAATTGTTCAATCTAACTGGCACTCTGAAATAATTTATATATATATATATATATAAAAGATACTTATCCTCGACAGAATCTCAATAACTAGCCACATGATGATGGCAAAGTTCTGTTATCTGGACGGGAACACGAATTACCGAGATCCGGGAATCAGGTGAACAACATAAAGATTATCAATGGGAAATGAACACTAAGTAAACGGTACATGTAACACAACACTAGTTCTAAAGATAAGAATAGGCGATCAAGCGAACAGGTAAATAAACTATAATGACGTAGGATAGAATATGAGAGATCAGAAAGATAATAGGAATGTCAAAAGCTGTTTCAATGACATAAAACAGGTAATTCAAGCAAATAATTCACAAATAAAATATGATAGTCAAGTAAAGTACGCCCGTCGTTAGTGTAAAGAGTGTGATGTATATTAGCATGCACAACAAACAAACAGTTTTAGATAGGAATGAAGCCTTTCAAATGTGGATTGGCAGACAAATCGGGCATATTTCGTGAGAAAAAAAGAAATCCAGTAAGGTCTTCAAGTCCTAACCTGGTATCTGGGGTGATAACAAATAGGACCACTGAAACCTTCCGAACATGTTGTAAAAAGTGATTGAGGAAGGTTGTTCAAGGGGCCAGCAACGTTATCGTGTAAAACTATTGCTATTCAAGACGCCAATGGAAATGACGGTCTACAGGTTACCTGCAAAGAGAGCAGTTGTAATGATTGTCCTATCGTTCACTCACTAGAAGCGAGAAGGTCAATCAATGAATTAATCAATCCAGTCTTAGAGAAGTGGAGGGAGTGGGGGGAGGGGAGGGGGTGGAATTATTTAACAAAATCAGTCATACAGTTAAGATCATCAGCATTATGTAGCATGTCACTGGCAGAACGGCGCTCCCATCCAAACCCATCTGAAAGAAACTCAATTTCTTGCCAAATCTCCAGGCTGTTCCAGTCTCATGTGTAAGCATTAATTGATATCTTGGTGACATCGTCTTATTGGCCTCTGTCTCGCTTTCCCGACGCCATACCTTCCTTCTTCTTCTTCTTCTTCTTCGTACGCAGTCAGACAGTAACCATTATTTTTTCGAAAAAAGCAGCCGTCATCCTGAGGCTGTCGACACTGCCATAGAGCTTGTCTAGTGTTGCCACTGGTGATGGCCACACCTGCTCTCTCTGATCCTCGTATGTCGGCCAGTTTTGCAGCAAATGCTCAGAGGTAATTTTCCCGGTACCACACGGGCATTCGTCGGTGCCACCTATCTTCAATTTGTTGAATAGGTGGTACCTGAGTCTATTGTGGCCAGTGCGAAGTCTGAAGACCACGACCTGCTCTTTTCTGTTCAACTGGTAATAGGCATCGTTTTTGTTGTAGCCAGTATGTTCTGTTTCCCATTTGGTCATGTATCTAGCTCTAATAAGCCGTTTTGACTCTTCGTATGTCATACTAGTATCAGGTTGTGGTAGTTTTGCACCTTCATTTACCAGTCTGTCTGCCTCCTCGTTGCCTTGGATGTTGCAGTGAGATGGAACCCACTGCACCACTACTCTTTTTGGTGCGGCCTGCTGGCATAGTTGACAGAGTACTGCTCTTAATTCATTAAGTTCAGTATTTTTCTGGCTTTTCAGTGCTGTGACTACGGCCAGTGCATCTGTAAGCAGGACTATGTGCCTTTCATTCCTTTTACCTGTCACCATTTCTTCCACTGCCGCCCTCAGTGTCTCTGCCTCCGCTCTGAAATTGCTTGTGTATTTTCCAGTAGCGAATGACAGTTATTTTTCTGCCATTTGGTAGGCTCAGGAATGCTCCTGCCCCTCCGTTCTGTGTTGTATTGGTTACGGAACCGTCGGTGTATGCATGGTTCCAGTCCATGCTAGGGTAGTTTTTCGTAATGAAACTCAGGGTAGTATCTCTTCTTTCTTTTTCAGACTGGCAGTTTTTTTTTCTAATACCTGGTATATTTTCTACCACCTCTGGAAATATATGCTGCCTCCAGGTACGTTTTCGTACAGTAGGTATGGGCTTTGGTGTGGTTAGTGCGTTCATAGGGTCTTCGTGCATCTTTGCTTTGGCTATTTCTGCAAAGTTTCTTCGCTTTAGCTTCCCATTTCCCAAATTGTTTAGTCTCTGGTGCATTGGATGGTCAGTCTTCGGAGTTTCTCTGACTGCAGCTGGGCTCTGCAGTCTCTTCTATCGGCCATGGATTGCAGTTTTGTGATCTTTTCAAGTTCTACAATTGGCGTTGACTTCATGCATCCTGTTATAACTATCTTGGCTTGGTTTTGGAGTTTGCTAACTTTATCGAAGTTCGCCTTTGCTGCTGTTGTCCATGCCGCAATGCCATACTCGAGAACTGGTCTCACTCTTCCAGTGTACAGTTTCTATAGTATGCTTTCGTCTGCTCCCCAGCTTGTGCCAGCAAGTTTCCTCATGATTGCCATTCTTTCTCTGGCTCTCATTCGGTTTTTCTCGATCTGACTTTTCCATGTCATGCACCGATCAAATGTGACTCCCAGATAGTTTGGGTTGTCATTTGGCTGAAAGTATTTTCCGTTTAGACTTAATTTGGTGTTTTGGGGTTTGATTGATAGCGAGAATATTGTACATGTGGTTTTGTCCTCGTTTATTTTGACCAGCCATGAGTTCGCCCACTCTTCCAGCGATGTTATGGCCTGCTGCATCCGATTTCTCGCTATGGTGAGATTCTTTTCAGAGGTCCACATAGCCAGATCGTCTGTAAACATTGAGCTATGAACTCTTCTTGGTATATTCTCTAAAATGTCATTTATATACACCAGGAAGAGTGTGGGTGACAGTACTCCCCATTGGGGTTCTCACTGCTCAAGTGTCACCTTTTTGCTCATCTGTTCATGTACTTGGACTCTGGCCGTTCTGTTTTTGAGGTAGTGGTTGATCCACTTGTACATTTTCCCACAAACATCACTTCTTCTTAGCTTGACTCTAAGTCCATCTTTCCAGACTTTGTCAAATGCCTTTTCCAGGTCCACCCAAACCGCTACTGCGTGTTTCTGTTCCTGGTAGGCATCTTCTATTTCCTGGGCTATGAGGATGACCTGATCCTCAGTGGATCTGTGCTGTCTAAAGCCTGCTTGCTGTGGAATTAGTATCCGTTTTTCTTCCAGATGCCACATCAGTCTGGTGTTTATCATACGTTCCATCAGTTTGCCGACACAGCTCAGTAGGCTGATTGGCCTATATCCATTTGGATCTGTTTTGTCTTTTCCTTTCTTTGGTACTGGTACAAGTACTGCGTCTTTCCCTACCTGGGGTACAATACCCCTTTTCCAGCTTTGGTTCAGGACTGATAGCAGTTTCCTTTTTTGCTGTTTGGCCCAGCCCCATCAGCATTTCGTTTGTTATCCCGTTTTTCCGGGAGATTTCCTTTTCTTTAATGTTCTCATGACCTCTTCCATTTCGTTCATTGTTAGTTTTTCCATCATATGCTCTTCTGGTGCCATTTGGATGTTGTCGTGCCCCTTTTGCTTTTCATTAATGTCCGTATGCCTATCTGCAGGGGCATCTATGTGGTTCGATTTGGCATAGTGTTCAACAAAGGCGTTTGCGGGTTTTTTTCCAGTGAGCAAGTTTTCGCCCTGCTTGATGGTAATTTGTTTGTTTGACGGAGTTTCGTCATTCATGGCTTTGACTAACTTCCATAGTTTGTTCCCTTCTTTGTCTAGGTTAAGGCTTTCAGTTTTGTTTTTCCAGCGTTCTCTTGCTGTTTGGTTTAGAGTGTATTTGTATTTCGCCGTGGCGGCTTTGAGGGCGATGTTAGCCTCCATAGATTGTTCTCGCTCTGCCATGTTCCTAGCATTTGTGATTGCGTCTTCCGCTTTTTGCAAGTCATCATTCCAATAGGGCTTATAATTTTTCTTTGCCCCTCTTGGGATGGTTTCAGTGGCAGCTTGCATTATTGCTTTGCTTAGGCTTTCCACCATGGGATTCATTTTGTTGTTCCGTGTGTTGATGGTTTCACACAGCCCATCTGTCAGGCTTGCAAATCTGTCCCAGTCGGCTCGTTTGTAATTCCAACGTGGGAGCAGTTTTGTTTCCTGTGGGCCTACTTCCATATCAATTTCTAGCCTAATTGGCCTGTGGTCGCTACCTGCCAATTGGTTTAGCACCTGGCGGTGTATTTTATGGTGAATGTCCATTGTGGAGAAGGCCAAATCTGGAGTCGAGGTGGTATGCCATGTTCTAGAATAGAAGCTAGGGCTATCCTCCGGCCTATTGATTAGATGGAGATTCGTGTCTATCTCTCAATCTTCCACTTCGTCACCTCTGCTGTCTGTGTCCGAGTATCCTCATCGCTCCGAGTGGCTGTTGAAGTCTCCAACTACTATGCAGTTGGAGTCCTTGACTTCCATACTCGAGAGTGATAGGTCTTTATTTGGTGGTCCGTACAGGTTGAAGATGCGGATCTTCGTCTCTTGAGCCATTATGTCTACTCCTACAATTTCTGCTTGTCCGGTATGATTGACAAATACCGCGCTACTCGGTATGCAGTTTCGGGTCAGTATCAGAACCCCTCCTTTGTGACCTTCTCTATCCAGGCGGAAGGCCTGGTATCCTCTAATTGAGAATTTATGGTTGCTGTTGAGGTGCGTTTCTTGGATACATGTCACGTCAATCTTACCTTCATGCAAGTGATGTGTTAGGGAAAGCTTTTTGTTAATGGCTCCCTCCACATTCCACTGTAGTATTTTGAGTGTCTTGAGTTTTTGATCAATAGGGATTGCCCCATAGCCATGTGCCTTGACTCCACGACACATGGGTGGGTGACCACCAGTAGTCAAGGGTGGACCCCTACGAGGCGTGAGGCCCGGCACTCTCGCTGCCTGGCGGGACTCCGCAGGATGAGCGCCATACGTTTTTCTAATAAGTTGTACTGTCATCATACTGCGATTTACGTTGCACTGTATGTTAAGCTTGTGGCCCAGTGCATCCGATTTCAACAGGCGTTTCTGTAGGGATGCCCTCCTTAGCCTTTGGCAGTCTCCAGCCTATCTGCAAAGCAGCAGTTGTTTGTGATCAGAGTTGTCTCTCTTATGGAAGTTGTCTTTTCCGACTAACGAGTCTTCACTACTCGTGTCTATAGGATGCGGTAATGATATATGAGATATTATATGGACTATGTACTGGTTTGTACTAACCCGGAAGAGAGGCAGTCCAGTGTGTCTGTATCCCAGGATCGTCACGTCCTACCAGAAACGTATCATGTGCATGTGGGCGGGGTACCTCTTTGCTCCCTTTATTTTCTCGGCACATCTTCAGTGATGGTACGCCTAGCATTCCCCGCCACCTGGGAGGTTGACACAGTAGGGCAGATGTGCAATGTCCGCTAGCCTGCATCTCTTCTGCGTCCATTGGTATGGCTGATAGCAGATAGAGGAGGAGATAGAAGCAGGAGTGCATTTAACCAGAGGACAAGCCTGGTAATGTCACGGAGATGTTGTTCGCCTGGTGTGCGGGCATATCTCATGGTCAGGGGCTGAGTCTCGACAGTTCACAGTGAGGTGGCTGCTCTACTGTTTACGACACCCCGACCCAGAACTAAGTCTTCTGTTTGTTGTTTCGCACCTCATCGCCGCATTGGGTGAATATCGAGCAGCTTCCCGCCCGTTTTGATCGGCGGGCGGCAGAGACCTCTTTCTGCTGCTCGACCGGGCGGGGCTGAAGCGTGAGCCCCAGATCCCCACCCTGTTGAAGCCTCCCATTGCAATCGTGCTGTGATTTTGGGCAGGATTCCGGCTTAGAGGCGTTCAGCCGTAATCCCTCACATGGTAGCCTCGCGCTTATCAGCCTAGTACGTGAACCAGATGTCTGTGGCTCCTCTCGAGTTGAGCAGGATTACCGTAGCAACGCCCTGTCATTAGTAGGGTAAAACTGACCTGTCTTCCTAGGGTCTATTTCCAGCACCCGTTCACTATTTGACAAGACTTATCAATAGAGGGTTTTTTGTTTGTCAATGGCCAAGTTTCTGAAACCTGCGATTTCCGCAGGGTTAAGACCAGATTACCATAGCAGACGTTCTTTCCTTATGAGGTTAAGAGACTGACCTGTCTTCCGTGGGTCTAATACCAGCACATGTTCACTATTAGACCCAACGAAAGAGCTCTCTATTTGACAGTCATTTTACAGTATTGGCGTGTTTAAGTCAATGTAAGCCGCAGGCTCCTCTCATAGTAGTGCCCTTCCGTCAATTCCTTTGTTAGACACTGAATTCAGACCAACCGAGCCACAGAGACCATAACCCCAGTTTTCCGAGGGTCTAAATCCAACACCCGTTCCATATTAGACCTAACAAAAGTGGTCTCGGAATGTCAGTCATTTCAGTGTTGGCCGTGTTGAGTCAAATTAAGCCGCAGGCTCCACTCCTGGTGGTGCCCTTCCGTCAATTCCTTTAGTTTCAGCTTTGCAACCATACTTCCCCCGGAACCCAAACACTTTGGTTTCCCGGAAGCTGCCCGCAGAGTCATCGAAGCAACTCCTGCGGATCGCTAGTCGGCATCGTTTATGGTCAGAACTACGACGGTATCTGATCGTCTTCGCGCCTCTGACTTTCGTTCTTGATTAATGAAAACATTCTTGACAAATGCTTTCGCAGTAGCTCGTCTTGCGGCGATCCAAGAATTTCACCTCTAACGCCGCAATACGAATGCCCCCGTTTGTCCCTGTTAATCATTACCTCCAGTTCCGAAAACCAACAAAATAGAACCGAGGTCCTATTCTATTATTCCATGCACCATTATTCAGGCAGCGAGGCCTGCTTTGAACACTCTAATTTTTATAAAGTAAACGCGCCGGCCACCCAGGACGCTCAGCGAAGAGCACCCGTGGGAGAGAGCCGACAGACGGTAGGGCAGGAGACAACGGGCAGTGAACCGGCGCGAGCCGGACCGCCCGCCTGCGCCTGAGATCCAACTACGAGCTTTTTAACTGCAACAACTTTAATATACGCTATTGGAGCTGGAATTACCGCGGCTGCTGGCACCAGACTTGCCCTCCAATAGATCCTCGTTAAAGGGTTTAAAGTGTACTCATTCCAATTACGGGGCCTCGAAAGAGTCCCGTATTGTTATTTTTCGTCACTACCTCCCCGTGCCGGGAGTGGGTAAGTTGCGCGCTTGCTGCCTTCCTTGGATGTGGTAGCCGTTTCGCATGCTCCATCTCCGGAATCGAACCCTGATTCCCTGTTACCCGTTACAAACATGGTAGGCATGTCACGTACCATCGACATTTGATAGGGCAGACATTTGAAAGATGCGTCTCCGGCACATGAGGCCATGCGATCAGCACAAAGTTATCCAGAGTCACCAGTGGGGACGCAACAACCCCGAAAGGGGAAACGACGATTGGTTTTGAACTAATAAAAGCGCTCTTTCCGCGAGGGTCGGAGCTTGGTAAGCATGTATTAGCTATAAAATTGCCACAGTTATCCAAGTAGGATCGTGTCATCTAAGGAACATCGACTGATTTAATGAGCGATTCGCGGTTTCACTGTGAGACAGTGTGAACTTAGACATGCATGGCTTAATCTTTGAGACAAGCATATGACTACTGGCAGGATCAACCAGATATCTGTCGGAGACGTACGAAGCACACACACCGGTCGGCGGAGGACGGTTGTGTAAAAAGCCTCACTGGGACGGCCGCAGGGACCGACTGACGGCCGGACGGTTGTTCCCCCCGTGCCTCAGTCCGTCGATCTAGGACCGCCTGACAGGGGCCTCTACACACACCAGACGACCGACCGACCGGGCTCGCTCGGAGAGGGATGGCAGCGCTCTGTGCAGAACGGATCCCAACGGCCCCGGCGATGAATTTCACTGGGACTGGAAACAAATTTCGCCTGCCGGCCTGCCCTTCTCCCGAGGGTTAGTCGGGCTGGGACAGGGCCTTCAGGCTGTATTCCTGCTTTCCATGTGCCGGTCACAAGCTCTTTGTGAGAGTCTGACCACCAGCGAGACGAACTGTCGAGCTCTGCTATAAGCCTTAGAAAAATCACCACCGACTGACAACGTTTCTCGATACGGACCAGAGCAGCGCACCTCAGCGCATTCCGATACCTCTACGGGGAAAGGCGAGCGAGCGTTTTCGGCAAGCCCGCGCTATCTCTCCGTCTGGCGGGACTGAGATCGCTTTACGAACACTGGTTGAGATTGAATCGCGGCGGCGAGACATCTACCCCAGATAAAAATAGAATTCAAAATGCAAACAAGTGGTGCACTGACAGCTACCACTGATTCTGAAACATCCAGATGTCACTATGACCACTAAACAGACGCTTGTAAACACATTAATCATCTATACGTTATGTAATCAGTGAATTATTATTGGCCTAAAGGGCAGGAGCCCATAGGCCGCTTGATCAATAACCCATCAGTGACGAACTTTGGCTCTATCACATCTCTATCACATCTCTATCACATCTCTATTACATCTCTATCACATCTCTATCAGATCGAGACCTGTGTACGAAGTGCGGCACGAAAGACAATTCGCGACAAAATCCACAACATCACGCTGAGGAATATGGTGAGGACTTCATCGGCTAACCACTATATTGGAGCACAGAAGATAAAGTAGTTTAGTCATCTGACAAGGAATGATCAACCTCCAACGAAATCAAATTACATGGAGGTGTTAGGGCCATGATTAAGAGGTCGACTACGGTTGCGATGGCTAGATGGGTTTTAAAAAAGCAACATTCTAAAAGTTAAACATGTTGCAGCACGAGCAATACGCCTAGCACAAACCAGAAGTTTGTGCATACTTCTCTCTGCAACGCCGCAAGACAAGAGCAGTAAGGCATACCTTCTTTCTGCGACGCCGCAAAGTAAGAACAGTAAGACATACGAAGGGCGTTCAGAAAGTAATGCACCACATCGTTTTTCTCAGGAGCTGTTTATTCAAAGATATGACATTTCTACATATTAGACATGAATATGTCATGTAAACATCTGTATTATTCAATATAATCCCCATCAACTTGTACAGCTTTATGCCAGCGCTAAACAAGTGCATGTATTCCTAATTCGTATCAGATTTTGTCTTGATCATGTAGTCATTTCTTGGCCGCATGAATCACTTATTCATCATCTTCAAACCTTGTTCCACGGAGTGCATCTTTGAGTGGACCGAACAGATGAAAATCAGCGGGGGCCAAATCTAAATTAAAGGGTAAATGGGTTTGGATAGAGAATTTTGAAGCTAACTAAAATCAAGTAGAGGATTTTGAAACTAACTACATCAAATGCTTTTATCAGGTTTGTTCTGCTAGACTGACTTTTTTGTAGCTGTCGTAAAGAGAAGATCATGTCGACCGTTGGTATTCCAGATCGGCACTGTGACTCTAGGTACAAGAGCTCATCCGGTTTATGTAGCCGCAGTAAGATGACTCTGGCAGACTTTGCAACAACGATAAATAGTAAGAAGTCTTTGTAACTATTACAGTCACTTCTATCAACTTTGTTTGTGGCAATCGTTGAATCCCTCATATCTTTAGGCATAATGGCCTCTTTCCAACTATGGCATAGCAACATATGCATTGGTTTCAAGAGGAGTGCATCTATACAGTGCTTGATCAGGTCAGATGGGATCCCGTCGCTGCCTTCTGTACTGCCCAAGACCAAGTTGTTAATGGCTGTTTGGAGATCCTCTAGAGATGGTTCGATGTCTAGCTTCTTCATGCTATGACTGTCTTGAACTGCATCATTGACTGAGGTAGTGACCGTACTGTCGCATGAGTAGAGCTCAGAATAGTACTCTACCCCATCGCTCCATCTGTCTTCATTTGTCAGTTATTTTCTATCTACTGATGTATTTGAGCGGCGCTGTCTTCGTGTGCACGGGACCAATAGCTTTTATATCATAAATGTTCCTGTTTGTGTCGCAGTCAGGGTGTTCTCATTGAGCTGGAGCCAGTATTCATTTGCACAGCGACGAGCTGTTTGTAAACTTAGTATTCACTATTTTCTTCCAACTCGTGGGATATTTCTAGAGCTTCTTTGCAAACTAAAAAGCTGTTCCACGTGGAACCCTCACAGAAGTCACTCGGGTAATTTCATTCTGGAAACTAACAGAAGCATGTTAAAGCTTGAGGTAATCACCCCTCGTCAAAATTATGCGTACTGGTATTGCTAAAAAAAAGTGTGCGCGCACGCACGCACGCACACACACACACACATGCATGCAAATAATGCAAGTATAGTCTCATCGTGTGAGAATCTGTTTCTGATTAAACTTCATACTCTGTAGTAATACAGCACACTATACACGAGGCAACTATAAATGACGGAACTATTACAAGATCTGGTGGTCAATCTAATATCCTTTCAACACATAATCTACAAGAGACAGTACCAAAAGGAAAGCAATATCCAAAAGTATGTACGTGGAATGAACATCGCCTGGAACACGCTTTTCATAACCTCAATGAAATACGTCATCTTTCATCTTCCATACATTGTTTATTTCTAATAGAGGACACATTTTTTGCGACCCCCTGTGCCCATCAGCTTCATGGAAAAATGAGCAATGCTTTTGTTTATGCATCTCAGCTGCTTCCATTTCACATTATCATTTTCGATCTGCTTCTCCCATTGAATACGCTTTTTTTCATCATTGATGTGCTAAAACATTTGTCCTTCAATTTTTTTTTTTAGATCTATAAAAAGTATTTCGTTATACAAGCGCATTCGATCTGTTTTTGGTTGTTATTGGAGACATACATATTGTTCACTGACATCTTTGTGTAGAAACCTAACTTTCTCCAACAACTCAATCATCCAGTATGCAAATATCCACTTGTTGTAATCCAATTTCTATATAAGCTATACTTATCTAGTGGTTATCATTCTGGTATCACATTGATGTCCAACCCCTTTTTAAAATGGTTGTGACCCTTAATGTCATTGTGGTTTCTAATCTTTTGCAGTGAGTAGAAAAACAGGTTTCTGTTCCCTGAATCTTTGTGTTTGTCGTTATGCATACATTTGTTGTTTCCAAGCACACATATATCAAGAGTAGGCTTTCGGTCGATGCCAGGAGTGTATTGTGTCCTGGTACTCGAGTCCTGTTGGCAGCATGGTCTCTAATGTCAGTAACAAATAGCGTTGACATCATCTAACACATGTGTATGCTACCTTCCCTTCCAATACGGTCTATAGATGTTATCTCTTTGGCATAGCCAATAAGTAAAGTACTAAACTCAAGCTGGGAATAGTACCGGTACAACGTTCAGATGCCTGTTTCGGTGTTTGCTTCTGTTTGTGTGAAACGTGCAGCCAAATCCATTAATGTTTCGGTGTTTGTTTCTGTTTGTGTGATACGTGCAGCCAAATCCATGAATGTTTCGGTGTTTGCTTCTGTTTATGTGATACGTGCAGCCAAATCCATTAATATCAACAGAAAAGTCAGACAGGATTGATTTTATCATCGTGTCGTTTTATACAGTGAAACAGTTTGAGACAAGTTGAAAGGGAGCAATTGGTGGATAAGAAGAAGATGATGAAGATCTATCTGGAGTAATAACAGTAGAACACAAGATATGAAGTCTTATTCAGATTATTTTGGGGGGATATTTTGTTGTTGTTGCGTTCGCCGTATTTCTCAATTCTCCCAGACGGTGTGTTTTACACTACGGTTTTTATTTTGCACCTGTCGGCCCAGTGCATCCGACTTCGGCATTCATTTTATGTAAGGTCTGCTCCCTCCTGTATTTGCTTAGGGTTTGCTTCTCCGAGGTACTGGCTGGTCCAGTTTTGAGATCGAACTCAGCTCCTTCGGAGCCGTGTCACTAAACCATTAGCCTACGCCATCCTCTCTTACTCAGATCAGCTGCCGATAAGCGCAGTGGTAGATCACTTGCGTTTCAAGGCAAGGGGATGGGGTTCTCCCTATCAACAGCTCCAGTAGATTTAGATCTGACGGCTAGGAAATGGAAAAGTCAGCGAGGAAGGGAATTACCCATCCCATCTCACAAAGCTGTGGCTTAGTACAATAAGGCTCTAACACTTCATCCCCAATGGCAGTGTTTGATATTAGATTACCTACACTTTATCCAGATGATACAGTGCTTAGAAAATAAATGGTTGACATAATAAACAGAGTTAGTGAATGAAGACAACAGTCTAAACAGTATAACATAAATAAAGATCAGAAGCGCACTAACAAAAGTAAGCTTCCAGAAAACAAGAAATATACTAAAAAAAACATCTCTGACAATAAGAGCAATAGAGAGTTGTATAATGTTTTATATAGATGCAGCGGAACTCCAGGAGCTGATTAGTAGATTGGACAGGGCGGCGCAGAGCTATGGCATGAAGATAAATGCAGAGAAAACAAAGCTGATGACTAAGAACACGGAAGGATTTACATCTGTGATAAAAGCAAATGGTCAGGAACTCGAAGTTGTGCACCGGCTCAAGTATCTGGGATCACTGATCAGTGACGAGGGCTCGCAGCCTGAGATAATTGCCAGAATAGCACAAACAACAGCGGCACTTACGCGTTTGAAACCCATATGGCAGGATAAGCCGATCCCTCTCAGCATAAAAGTTAGACTAATGCGCTCATTGGTGCTATTAATATTTTTTGTGTAACTTGAACCATTACTGCGGATATCCAATGCAGATACATGCAATGGAAATGAGGTGCTTTAGAAGACTCTTAAATGTTACATATAAGGATCATCTCACGAACGTAGAAATACGACGAAGAGTGGAAAACGCGATTGGGTCTTTTGATGATCTGTTCACAGCTATCAAAAGGCAAAAGCTGTCTTGGTATGGGCACGTCGCGAGGTCCAACGGAATTACAAATTCGATAATGCATGGTTCCGAACCAGGAAAAAGAAGACAGGGACGTCCAAAGAAGAGATGGGCGGACAACATCACTGAGTGGTTAAACCTTCGTCCTGGCGTGACACGACTGGCTGCAGCGGACAGAGAGAGATGGGCGGACAACATCTCTGAGTGGTCAAACCTTCGCCCCGGCGTGACACGACTGGCTGCAGCGGACAGAGAGAGATGGGCGGACAACATCACTGAGTGGTCAAACCTTCGTCCCGGCGTGACACGACTGGCTGCAGCGGACAGAGAGAGATGGGCGGACAACATCTCTGAGTGGCCAAACCTTCGCCCCGGCGTGACACGACTGGCTGCAGCGGACAGAGAGAGATGGGCGGACAACATCACTGAGTGGTCAAACCTTCGTCCCGGCGTGACACGACTGGCTGCAGCGGACAGAGAGAGATGGGCGGACAACATCACTGAGTGGTCAAACCTTCGTCCCGGCGTGACACGACTGGCTTGCAGCGGACAGAGAGAGATGGCATGGTATTATGGGAGTGTCTTCAAATGTGCCCCGGCGACCTGATGGGTTACTGGATGAACTGAACTGAGATGCAATATTGTTTTGAGCCCTGAACAATGAATCAACAAACAGGAAGTACTGGTAGCAAACAGCGACATGATTCCTGGGAAGAATACTACACATACCTTGGACATTTAACTAATTCAAAGAAAACATACCGCAAGACAATCATGTCAAATTGACACTGCTTACTAAGATGAAGTATAGAAAGAAGACATCCAAAGTTAATTGGATACAATACTTCAGAAGGAGGAAATGGACAATCATGTGAAAACAGAGCAAAAGAACAAGAGGAAGAGAATAAAGATCTGGGTTGGAATAACAAGCTGAATTTAAAACTGAAACTGTCGGATGTACTCAATTCCTCAGAGAAGAGATAGTTGTAAAATGATTTGTTAGTCAACGACATCGGCACGACACTTGATAATAATGATTATGATGATGTTGATGATGATAATAATTTGAAAACCTGCTCAATGGACTTCATCATTAAATTAGACGCTGGCATATTTTCATTGCCATTGATTCTCATTCACAATGCCCATTCTACCAGAGCATTCGCTCTTCAACAAATGAAAATAAATTTACGACCTCAGATGTGATACACATAATGAGATTATCAATATTTATTGCCACGGGCTAAATTGTGTTTACAGTAGCATGCACAAATGTTTGTGTTTTGTTTACAATTCTCGTTTTCTGCAAACATCGTTACTCAATTAGTTGGTTTTTTTTTTTTAAACCCGTCTGTTGACATACCACTTCCAATATCGATAGTGGAGTTGATGCTATTTTTTTTTTTATTCCATTGGACTTATAAGGCATCAATTTTTCTTGTTCTAGTGTGTTGTTTTATTGAAGCAAATAATCTCACATCACTGTCTTGATCTCAGTTTGAAATCCTTGCTATTTGATCCACAATATAGATTTCGAAAATCATTACGGTTTGTTTTACAATTCACGTATTAGAATTGTTTGTTATTGTTAGACTATATTTTTCTTCATTTACAAATCCTTCAGTTCAAGAATGAACATATTTCTAATAGTGTTGGCTACATTCACTTCAAGTATATGTACACTTTAGTTTTCAAATGCGCATGCAAATAAATGAATACGTCGATTAAATATTAGCCGAGCTCAATATGTAATGTCAGTCTTGACTGTCAATCTGTATTATAAGTTTAAAGTTTTTGTTGTTGACAAATATTTACATTTTTCAATGGACAACCTACATGTAAACTTACTTGACATTGCTTGTATATACCGTTGCTGTCCGGAAAACTTGAGAATTTATTACGAAAACTAGTTGCCACCACCATTGAATTCTAGAAGATACATCAACAGCGCTGAGTGATGAAATGGCAGGCTCTCCTTGTCATAACTGATTTGACATTATCAGTAGATTCTAATCAATGTGCTATTAACTTCTTTCGACATATATCTGTTTTATGTTCATCATATAATGCTTATGTATGAAGATATTTTCAACACAAAACCGATCCTTTCTCACAACCAAACTCTGTTCATCTAAATCCCTGCTTTCTCGTCAGTAGCAAACATAACAAGCTAGACATCTTGATAAATGAGTTGATCAAACTATATAATTATTATTATCACTCATGTTATACGCAGCGCTTTTGACATTGTGACTAAGGAAAATGTTCCAGAGGTACTACATCATGCATGGAATCATAAAATACGAAATAAAAGTTGCCTGGTGTCCATAATTAGTGTTTACCAAGTAGATTGTAAACGACGCTTATTCACATAGATACACTGATATTTCATTACGAGTCTCTTTTCTTGGCTTCCAATTTTTTCCAATTCAATGTATTCTAATATAGGTGACAAGAACTTCTAAATGACGTCTGCAATAACTGATACATACCAGCAAACAGTCTCCAGAAATAGAATGTGCTTATAATAAACAGGCCAACTAATTTACAGCTAAAATAATTATCTAATGCTCTGTTATGCCCAAATCTATCTATCTATCTATCTATCTATCTATCTATCTATCTATCTATATATCTATATATATATATCTATCTATCTATCTATCTATATATCTATCTACCTACCTACCTACCTACCTACATACGTCTGCGTGTGTGTACACCTACCTAACTCTATCAATCTATATATTTATTTAGCTATATATTTAAATAAGTATATGTATATATACACATACGTAGAGTACATTTACTTCCCAGTCGATCCATTGGTTGTAAACCAAACACTATATTTGACTTCTCTAACGAGCGTTTCATGAAATCCTGACTCCAGTCAATTGCAGTGTGGTTTTGTAGCATTGGTTTCTACACAATAAAGTTTTCAGCGCCATGAACAACCTTCTTTAGACGCCACATGCACAGTAGAAACCGGTGGGTTTATTCTGTGTACCCCGGGATACCACTTGTGTGATCTGGCCTGTATTTATGAATGGAAAAGTTCCAACAATGTCATTTCTGTTCCTTTCATAATTGAACAGAACGAATGAAAATGTGTTGATGAACGGAAACAACTAAATTAAAGAAATGCCCCCTCCCCACTTGCATCCAGTAATCAAATTGATCGTACAGGAAACTAACAAAATCAATTGTTGAACATTGCGTCGAATAAATGGTGTTCAGGACATGAATCGACTGACATACATGTATGTCATATAGAAGTGAATCCAAATCGATACCAATTTACTTTAACTTGGGCATTTCTGAGAAAGCAATTTCAACTGTCCACCCAGGTTGCAATCTGTTTAAACGTTAGACATTGTTTCCTAGCACCGTTCGTTAGCAGCGTCAACATGACCCTTATTGTGTTCAACAGTTCACATGTGGGCGTGTCTCCTATATCTTGTCCTTTCTAAATTGACTAGGGTAGACAGCATTGATCCTCCTAAATGTAATTTGCAAGTGACTTGCTTTTTACCGAATGAACTCTAGCCCATTCTATTATGCAAACTTGTGAACTTGTTGTTGGCAAGAAATGTTACTGTAATTGAATGTTAGTGGGAGACAAAGTCCAGTGTTAGCAATAAGAAGTGTAACACAAGAAATAGATGGTAAAGCTACCAGACATGTTGAATGTATCCGATCCTAATGTGAGAAGCTAACTTTAATGATGAATGCAGTGACATACAGGACTATCTAATATACGCACTGGTTTACGGTACCACACACGGACTAAAATATGAGGTTTGTAGTGTAGAATAGTTCAGTCTGGCCATAACAGATAACTTTGTGTCCTGACGTCAGCTATGTGCTAGCTTTGGCTTGTTGACATCGCTACAGCTGCACTACATTGCTTACTATCCAAATACTCAGGCAAAACCAGCAGAGCAGGGATCACACACAAAACATGCTACCACTATTATAAATTTACGAACAACAGTTTCGTAATCATCTTTCGAATCGATTCGGGACAACATAATGAATATATCTTAATCCCCTTCATGGGGACCTGATTATCAGTTTATGCTAGAATTGTTTTTGTGGGAAGTAATCCAATTAGGCAACGAGGTGGTTCCGTCGAGTAGACCACCCATGACCACGGTTGAAGACAGATTTCCAGGGAGCATGCAGGCAGATGTGTGGACGATGTGTCTCAGCCAGGTGTTGGACGTGCTGCCTCTGTAGTGACTGAATCATGATATCCAGGGAGCATGCAGGCATATAAGTGTGGACGATGTGTCTCAGCCAGGTGTTGGACGTGCGGCCTCTGAAGTGACTGAGTCATGATATCCAGGGACAGGAAGCTGTCGAGTCTTGACGTATACGGGAAACTTATCCAACAATGTGACGTTGATTTTGTCAAATCATATCAGACTGTCCATTTAAGAATACATTGCGTGTATTCCTTGATGACACTGTTGCTGCATGAATACATTGTGTGTATTCCTCGATGAGACTTCATCTGCATGAATACATGTTGTGAATTCCTCGATGAGACAGTCCCAGCATGAATATATGTTGTGTATTCCTCGATGAGACTGCCCTGCATGAATACATGTTGTGTATTCCTCGATGAGATCGCCCTGCATGAATACATGTTGTGTATTCCTCGATGAGATCGCCCTGCATGAATACATGTTGTGTATTCCTCGATGAGACTGTCCCTGCATGAATACATGTTGTGTATTCCTCGATGAGACTGCCCTGCATGAATACATGTTGTGTATTCCTCGATGAGATCGCCCTGCATGAATACATGTTGTGTATTCCTCGATGAGATCGCCCTGCATGAATACATGTTGTGTATTGCTCGATGAGACAGTCCCTATATGAAATACATGTGTATTCTTCGATGAAGATGATGACACGAGATTTGTTTGTCAAAAAGAGAGACGGGAACTCTGTACTTCTTGATCGGGTCAAGATAGCATTTATGTTTACTGACTACTTCACTGAGTTGCTGAAATACAAACTTTATGAACCAATGGAAGTTCATGCTACATTTCAGACTTCTGAAAACTCCACGTTGCTTGCCTGTCCACCGGAGTCAAGTATCACTAACCTCTAATAACATTACTGACCTAAGAGTATACACTAGCGTCAAAGGTCTTGGAACTGTGTTACTTGATACTAGAAGAAAACAAGTCAATTCTAAATGACGCTTCAGCCGATAGTTAAAGTGAAATTCATGGATATACTAGTGGTTGTATCACTGAGAATGTAAAGCCGCAGTGGATTGAGGTAACTATCAAGACCCAGGTTTGATTGAGGTAACTATCAACAGTCATGTGTGATTGAGGTAACTATCAACAGGCAGGTGTTATTGGGGTAACTATCAACAGTCAAGTATGAATAGTCTATAAGTTGTAATATGGATTACCATCTTTATGAAGTTAAATGGAGTGTCGGACGTGCCAGGTAATTGCATTATAACTTACAATTATAATTCTAAATCCAAGGAGTAGGCAAACGTCATTTAAAACAAGAAAGATGGCCTATGATTGGTAGGAATCCCCACAAGCATAGTCCTCTTGAATGATGACTGCCCCACCAGATTGGCAATTGGACTTGTAGATATAATATAGTTAGTTGAGGTGGCACTCATCTCTAGATGCTGTTGCTCCCTTCAAACACTGGAATGTATTACATTATTTGCAAGTGTGGTTCTTGTTGCGATAGGAAAAACTACCCACAAAGAAAACTCAAACAGATTCTCATTTGACTGTGCTTCCAAGCTATTTACATGTGTCCGTCTTGGCTAGTTATTCGTTCCCTATTATAATAGATGTTGCATTCAGTACATTTAGTGTCATGACTTATTCTATTGATATTGATGCTGGTTTTATCGTGAATGTGTTTGTGTGAGTGTACGTGGAAAGTAATATCAATTATATTCATCCAATTTGTATCTCTCCAATTGTATCGCTCAACAACAGGAATAGAATAGCTGATAAGAGACATTCTTGTCACGCTACTTTTTTCGCCTGAAATATGTGCAAATAGCTAAAGCTATTCATAGACTGTGTGTGTGTATGCTATCGAATGTCATTTTTTGTATAGTCAACAACATTTATACGCATAATTGTTTCTAAAATTGTGATCTTTGTTCTGTCCTGTCGGTGCCATGCTTGTTTCTTCCTCAGTTTTATCTAAAACAGTTGATATTCTGCTTTCCGTAGGTTCCACACCTCGTAGCCATTTACAATGTCTTTAATAACCAGGCTGTTGAAGGTGTGAGCCATAGAGTTGACGTTTCGCATCTGTTGCAGTTTGGGTTTAATACAGTTGAAGCTGATCCAGCACGCTGTTGCAGTTTGGGTTTAATACAGTCGAAGCTGAGCCAGCCCGCTGTTGCAGTATGGGTTTAATACAGTTGAAGCTGATCCAGCACGCTGTTGCAGTTTGGGTTTAATACAGTCGAAGCTGAACCAGCCCGCTGTTGCAGTATGGGTTTAATACAGTTGAAGCTGATCCAGCACGCTGTTGCAGTATGGGTTTAATACAGTTGAAGCTGATCCAGCACGCTGTTGCAGTTTGGGTTTAATACAGTTGAAGCTGATCCAGCACGCTGTTGCAGTTTGGGTTTAATACAGTTGAAGCTGAGCCAGCCCGCTGTTGCAGTTTGGGTTTAATACAGTTGAAGCTGATCCAGCACGCTCTTATCCTTTGTGAGATCTCCAGATTTATTAATTGGGAGTTCGTGATCTCTTGGCCTAAGTAGATATACGAGTTTACGTTTTCGACGGGACAATCTCCAAGTCGTACATCTCCTTTTCGGCAGAAGGTGTTGAGCATGAACTGGGTTTTCTTTCTATTGATGTGTAGGCCAACTGCAGCACATGTTCTGCTGAGTTCATTTAGGCTTTTCTCCGCATCTTTGACGCCGTGGGTGATGCTGACTATGCCATCAGTAAATCTCAGATGAGTAAGAATTTCCCGTTCTATATTTATGCACCAATCATCCCAGTCCATGTGTTTAAAGACTTCCTCAAATGTAAATAGTTTTCGTCTACCTCGTTCTGTCATTTCTTCGATGAGTGCATGTTTACATCTAGAACTGTTCCGACATCATGAATATTTAGCTACGTCTCGTCTGGATTCTTATCAGTTGTTTTCTTAGATGTTCTGTCCATCTAGCGACTTGCCCTTGCCGAGTGATGGTGAGATGTTCTGTCCATCTAGCGTCTTGTCCTTGCTGAGTGATGATGAGATGTTCTGTCCATCTAGCGGCTTACCCTTGCTGAGTGATGATGAGATGTTCTGTCCATCTAGCGGCTTGCCCTTGCTGAGTGATGATGAGATGTTCTGTCCACCTAGCGGCTTGCCCTTGCTGAGTGATGATGAGATGTTTTGCCCATCTAGCGTCTTGCCCTTGCTGAGTGCTGATGAAATGTTTTGCCCATCTAGCGTCTTGCCCTTGCTGAGTGATGATGAGATGTTCTGCCCATCTAGCGTCTTGCCCTTGCTGAGTGCTGATGAGATGTTTTGCCCATCTAGTGTCTTGCCCTTGCTGAGTGATGATAACATTTTCATGTATATCTTACAATGTTCTAAAGTTATTTGCATTTCGTTTCCTTCGTATGATTTTTTCTTTGAATTGTTAATACTTGGTTTTGCTAATTCCTGAGTGTTGCTTCTTTTGACTACATTGCAAGGTTATCCACGATTTTCCTGTTGTTGGTTTTACTGTCATCTTCAGCTGCCTTCACGTGTTCACTGTGTCCTGACTTCTAGGCTAGTAGACCACTTCCCAACTTATTTCTTTACTATTCTCCATGGCTAATAATGTTTCTTATGGTATTTAATCTCGTATTTTTTTCATAAAAATTCAAGCATTAATTAATCAATTCAAATCTTGTTTGTTCAACATAAAGAGAAAATGTTTTTCCGGTGTTGAGAAGATCAGGAGTATTGTGAGGGTGATGCAGAGACAATATCTGAACAGTGAATCTTAATCGCGTTCAATCATAAACACCAGCCTCTGTTGCAACTTATATTGGTAAAATAAGACATAAGCGCACAATACAAACGTAAAGAAGTCTGGTTTGTCGGGTTATTCAAACTGTTCTTCAAGAAGTTCAGACGAATGTGCCAACCAAAAACCGGTTTCGGCAAGTAAATCACCTGCGAGAACAACTGTGAGAAAACCAGTGCACAAGCGGAATAAGTCATGGTTTTACTTTACCTCAAGATTCGGTGGCCTAGGTGATGTGTTTACAATTCGAACGTTCAAATCAGGTATATCTGAACTTGACAAACCGATCAAGTCCTTGTTTTTGTCATGGTATGACTACTTCTTCCAGTCGACCCAGTTGTAAATAGGTACCTGACAAAGTAAGTGGAAAATAACGGAACTACCGTAGAAACTACGGAGTTGGTGATCTGTCGCCGGCACTTGTCAGCAATAAAGGGCACTGAGAGTGTCGAGGTGTAATGAAGGGCACTGAGAGTCTCGAGATGTAATGAAGGGCACTGAGAGTGTCGAGGTGCAATGAAGGGCACTGAGAGTGTCGAGGTGCAATGAAGGGCACTGAGAGTCTCGAGGTGCAATGAATGGCACTGAGAGTGTCGAGGTGCAATGAAGGGCACTGAGAGTGTCGACGTGCAATGAAGGGCACTGAGAGTGTCGAGGTGTAATGAAGGGCACTGAGAGTGTCGAGGTGTAATGAAGGGCACTGAGAGTCTCGAGGTGCAATGAAGGGCACTGAGAGTGTCGACGTGCAATGAAGGGCACTGAGAGTGTCGAGGTGCAATGAAGGGCACTGAGAGTGTCGAGGTGTAATGAAGGGCACTGAGAGTGTCGAGGTGTAATGAAGGGCACTGAGAGTGTCGAGGTGTAATGAAGGGCACTGAGAGTGTCGAGTTGTAATAAAGGGCACTGAGAGTGTCGAGGTGTAATGAAGGGCACTGAGAGTGTCGACGTGTAATGAAGGGCACTGAGAGTGTCGAGGTGCAATTAAGGGCACTGAGAGTGTCGAGGTGTAATGAAGGGCACTGAGAGTGTCGGGGTGCAATTAAGGGCACTGAGAGTGTGTAACAGTTCCAGCCGGAGCAAGAGAGTTTAGGGCAGGGGTGATGTGGTTGACGACTCAGAACAAAGGTACCTGAATGTATGTCAAGGTCACTCACCGGAGTTGGAAAGAATGTACAGGTAGAAACTGACCTCTGGCGCTCCGATTTGTGGAGTGGAGGTGAGTGACAGACCCGACGGCAGCGAAGCTATCTGCGATCGATGAGTGACAGGGGTTCAGAGTAATTCGTTCTAATAAAGACTGAATAGAGCCTTTCCCCTGAAATCCATTGGTCAGCTCTAATACTGCTGGAGAGTATATAACACGAGTCAAAGTTTAGCTCAGAGCAGGCTGGATGGAGAGGGCAGGAGAGCGAGAGAGAGAGAGACTGTTGATAGGAGTCCCTTTATCTCATCATTTGATAAAGGAGCGATTGATAGACTGTTGTAAGAATGTTAGTGATAGAACAGGATCGCTCAAATAGGTATGTGAGTTTTGTATTAATAGATAATCTGAACGTGTGTTGTAAGCAGGATAATGGTATGACTTGTATTTTTGTAAATTGGTTGTTTGGTTTGTTTAAACATGATTAAATGTGCTGACATAGATATCAAGATATGATACTTACCCGACTGAAATATTGATATCATGGTCGTGTGTGTGCGTTCAAATACTTTGAAATTTTTTGGTTTGATATCATGGTCATGTGGGCGTACCAATACTTGACAATTTTTTGATGTTTTGTCGACCATTGTATGCATTGCATTTTTCTTTAATTTGTTGTTGTTTTTGTTTAAACATGATCATAGGTATTGATATAGGTATAAAGGTACTGATATGAGAAGTGTAGCTCATCCAGACTGTAGGCCTCCACAAACAGAGGTTACCACGAGGGGCATAACAAGAACTAGCATGATGGGACAAAGAACTTACTTCCAAGGTGGAGACGTTGCAGAACAAGAACTAGCATGCTGGGACAAGAAGCTTACTGCAAAGGTGGAGGCGTTGCAGAACAAGAACTAGCATGATGGGACAAAGAACTTACTTCCAAGGTGGAGACGTTGCAGAACAAGAACTAGCATGCTGGGACAAGGAGCTTACTGCCAAGGTGGAGGCGTTGCAGAACAAACGTTACTGACTTATGGTGTATATTTTATCCCACGTATGTGGAGTCTTTGAAGAGAAGACTAAGTTGATCAGAAGTTGAATAATTTGAGTGTACAAATTGTTATGTAATATTGACTATGACATATGTTTGTCAAATACGTTTTTGGTGGAAAACAAAAAGAAATCTTGCCGTTTTTTAGAGGGGATAGCTGTCAGGACAGACGCTGATACTAGCCTGAGGATAAACCCACTTACGTTCGTGGCCTCACAGGACTTAGTATGAATGGAGACGTCGGCCATGGGTTGTAAGGAGAGGCGTGATAATGAGACCGCCTGGGAAAATAGACCTGAACTGTTCGAGTGTAACAATGAAGCGCCGTTCCTTAGAGGAATGCACGGGATACAGGACGGGGTATGTTGACCTCAAGTAAGAAGAAGTCCTTAAGGTGTTTTTTTTTAGTTTTCATGAGCTAAAGGTCCTGCAGGGACAGAATTGGGTATGTTTGACGTAAAACGATTTAAAAGTGGGTGCTTGTGTTGTAAAAACGAGCAGCCACGATGTTTTTCTTCTGCTTGTATTGATTATGTATGTATTACAAAAAAGTTTGTATGTATCAAATGACATGACTTTTATGCATGTACGATGTGAGTGAAGTTGTAAACAGGAGTGGTGTTTACATTATGGTTGGTGGAGACGAAAATTGTGGTCATTTGGCAGATGAAAAAAATGACCATCCATGTTTTGGTCTGTACTTTAGGGAGGTAATGTAACAGTTCCAGCCGGGCAAGAGAGTTTAGGGCAGGGGTGATGTGGTTGACGACTCAGAACAAAGGTACCTGAATGCATGTCAAGGTCACTCACCGTCTCAACAAAGGGAATCGGAGTTTGAAAGAATGTACAGGTAGAAACTGATTTCTGGCGTTCCGATTTGGGGAGTGGGGGGTGAGTGACAGACGCAACCTCAGCGGAGCTTGCTGCGATAGATGAGTGACAGGGGTTTAGAGTAATTCGTTCCAATAACGACAGAATAGAGCCACCCCCCCCCCCCCCCCTGAGATCCATTGGTTAGCTCTGATACTGATGGAGAGTATATAACACGAGTCAAAGTTTAGCTCAGCAGGCTCAATGGAGAGGGGAGGAGAGCGAGAGAGAGAGAGAGAGAGACTGTAGATAGGAGTCCGTTTATCTCACCGATTTGATAGAGGAGCGATTGATACTGCTGTACGAATGTTAGTGATAGAACAGGATCGCTCAAATAGGTGTTTGAGTTTTGTATTAATAGATAATCTGAACGTATGTTGTAAGTAGCACACATTGTGAACGAGGTATGTCCAGATCGCCCGCCTGAGGGGATCTGAGTGAGGAAGAATGTTTGATAAGGTGTGTTGAGGATGCAGTTAAAGAGATGTGTGTGTGATGTGTGTAGGCAATAGAACTGGGTTTTTGATAGTTGGGAATTCCATCAATAGCTAATGCTTAAAATTTCCGCTTTAGTTAATATTTATATTAACATATATATAACATAGGGATATTAAGTTAAGATGATATGTATTGTATTGTGTTTGTAATTTCACTACTCATTTTTCTGATATGAGTATTATACAATAAATATGCCACCTGCTGTGTGCTATGTTATTTGCAGTGTGTGGTCAGGAATGATGTGGATGAGTGTGATAATGTTCTAAGTTAGAAAAACCCAAGGGCAAACAGTGGAATCTGCTACAAGTGTCGATGTGCAATGAAGGGCACTGAGTGTGTCGAGGTGCAATGAAGTCGGTTCTAGGAGCCATTTTCCATTTTCTTGACCGATTAGAGATTATGTGGTGAATATAACCGGGGGGGGGGGGGGAGAATTCTTGTTTTGACAACAGACGTAACTGCGCACATGTTTATCGCTCGCCTAGGCTGCCAAGTCGTTCGCGTAATGATACGGTTCAGCATAATGAACAACATCCCACGTTACGTTGTGGCGTTCACCTGGAGACAGTCTGTGTTACAACAGTCAGACAAACTAGGTGGGCATCGACTCTGCGTGCATAGTATTTCCCCACACCAAGGCAGGCACAGCCTCACCTTATTCAGTACATCCTAGGAAACAATAAATCCACTACAGTCTGCTACCAGAAATAATTCGTCAACATTAAAAAAGTGAGTACGAGCAGCCTCGAACAACGACATCGCATCCACGTGTGCTCAACATGAGATAACAAATTGCAAGCACAATATTATATTGACCGTAATTGTCAATTATCTTTAGACAATATGCGTGCTGATATGTTCTGGAGGTTGCTATATTTCATCATTAGTATGTCCATATAAGGGTAGCGAGGTCTGAGCTGGACGTTCCGCTCATCTAAGTCAAGTGAAGCGTGTGCTATAGCCTCTCCTTTCCAGGTGTAGAGTTCGCCGCTGGATTCACGGTTCGGCTTGCCGTGCAGGAGTTTCAATGACAATGGCCTCTCCTATATTATTGTGTCCCCAGCAACACATTCATGAGGGGAAACCTGTCTCTTACAGAGCCCGCTATGGGACGCGACTGAGTACCCGCCGATATAACTGCGCGGGCATATTGGGCTCATTAGCCTTGGTCGGCAGTCAATCTAAGATAATGTGAACTGACTCTAAGCCCGGGTAGACAAAGCTCGTTAGCCTTTCAGGCAGTTCGAGAGGAAATAGGGAACTGATTTTAAACCCACAAGTGCCAGGGAGTGCTGGTTAGTCCTGTGATGATGAGAGTCTCATCGGAAGTCTCGAGTAACTAGCATCTGCTGGCAAAGACTCCACTGCCTTACGGAAATCTCGGAATAGGGTAGGGCTACGGGAGTAAACCCAGACAGAAATCTGGAGTGTTAGTACCTAAGGCGATTGGTATCAAAATTGCTAAATCATTCCGGCAGCTCTTGCAGCTGAGCTGATGCCAAATTGTCATGCTTTGCATTCCATTGGATTACACCAGTGAGGCAGAGAAGGGGATCCTGCAGTTTGAGCACCCATGTTCTTCATATTCAGCGCCCAGGTTTACGCCTTGGAGAGGCTACTCCAGCCTCGCTCTTCAGGACACAACACGGAAGCTGGCAGTTTACGTCCAACCCGATTGACGTGGGGAAGGGGCGCCACGGGTCAGCTGCGACGGTGGGAGGGATCATCGCATCTCATTGGTCGAATACCACCCGCATCAGCCAGGCAGCCCCCGGTCAGTTGGGTCTCGACTCGCCAGCCGGGCAGCCCCGGTCAGTAAGGTGTCGACTCGCCAACCGGGCAACCCCCGGTCAGTTGGGTGTCGACTCGCCAGCCAGGCAACCCCCGGTCAGCTGGGTGTCGACTCGCCAGCCGGGCAACCCCCGGTCAGTTAGGTGTCGACTCGCCAGCCGGGCAGCCCCTGGCCAGTAGGGTGTCGACTCGCCAGCCGGGCAGCCTCCGGCCAGTAGGTTGTCGACTCGCCAGCCGGGCAGCCTCGGTCAGTAGGGTGTCGACTCGCCAACATCTGTCTGTTCCAGTGGGTACCTGGAGCTTAGTTCATGAATGACAAGCGGATGTTAATTTTGCTCCAAATAAAAACCATAAATAAAGAGAAGACTCCAGCTCTTGATTTGCAAGCCTGGAACGTGCGTACTATGTGTACAGGCATCTCCAATGGTGCGTACTATGTGTACAGGCATCTCCGATGGTGCGTACTATGTGTACAGGCATCTCCGATGGTGCGTACTATCTGTTCAGGCATCTCCGATGGTGCGTACTATGTGTTCAGGCATCTCCGATGGTGCGTACTATGTGTTCAGGCATCTCCGATGGTGCGTACTATGTGTACAGGCATCTCCGATGATCTTCGAGAGGTTGGAGATGCCAAGAAAACAGCCATCATTGATAGGGACCTCTCTCGATTGAATGTGGGCATAGCTGCCCTACAGGAAACCAGACTTGCTTCTAGTGGCTCACTAAGAGAGAAGAACTACACTTTCTTCTGGAAGGGTCGTGAACCTGAGGAATCTCGACAGCCTGGTGTTGGTTTTGCTATTAACAACACACTTATGGCCTCAGTCGATCCTCCTTCGGAGAGCTCTGAGAGGTAACTGGCCATTCGCCTCATCACCGCTACAGGTCCTGTTAAATTCTTAGTGTCTATGCCTCAACCCTGACATCGCTTTCTTGGCGACTTTAATGCTAGAGCAGGTGGGGACCACATAGCATGGCCCACCTATCTTGGCCATCATGTTATTGGTCAGACAAATGACAATGGTCAGAGGTTGCTGGAGCTGTGCAGTCAACAAGGCTTATGTATCACAAATACGTTCTTCAAGGGCAGGCCACAACATAAAGTATCCTGGAAACACCCAAAAACACATCGATGGCATCAAATCGACTTGATTGTCATCAGACGTTCTAAACATGGTCCTCTCCACTAGAAACTATCACAGTGAAGACTGCGACTCTGACCATGTTCGTGTATGCAGCAAGTTACGCTTGAAGCTTCACAAAATATGCCGCTCCAAACAGATGAGACTTCCCTGCATCAACACTGCCCAGATGGTGATTCCTTTCAAGGCGGAGAGATTTGTGTCTGACCTGTATCTTGCTCTTCAGGGAGGATTTGAGTGTGACGCCACAGCTAAGTGGAACATTATGAAAGATGCCATCTATAATACAGCAATGTGCGAATAGGTACTGGCAAAAACTGTGTGAAGAGATTCAGCTAAATGCAGAAACGGGAAATATCCAGGGCATACATTGAGGCATAAAGATGGCACGGGCCCTACTGCGAGAGGTGCTGCGCCCCTGAAATTTCTGACAGGTGTGAGAATCATTGACCGTGACCAGCAGATAGCCAGATAGATGATGCACTACTCTGAGCTCTGCTCTCGGGAAACTGTGGTCACTGATGAGACCTTGTGCTGGCTACAGCTTCTCGTGTGGCCTCAATTACTGATTCCTTTCTTACGATATGTGCATTAAACCAGTCGTTATTGGCCCGTTCCCTGATGCCAGACGTAGCTAATGCTGTATTATAGATGACAGCGGATAAACTCCGTCCACAGATGTGTCATAAGCGTAGGATAGGAGCATGGAGAAGAAGATCACAAAGAGGGTCGGCGCGAGCACACATCCCTGCTTCACCCCACTCTTGATGGGAACAGAGTTTAAAGATGATCCATCGTATAGAACTGAGCCCTTCATATCAGGATGGAAAAAAATGATCAAGCTACACAGTTATGGAGGGAAACCGATCATCTTGAGTAGTTCGAAAAGACCCTGAGGTCAGATGGTCGGCTGTTTAACCCTTGCCGACTACGTGCGAGGACAATGTGAGGACGGTGTTCATTAGGGAGATGCTATTTGTGGATGATGCAGTTCCAGTGACCAATAGTGAGAAGGCCCTGCAGAGACTAGGAGACAGCGTGGCCGAGGGATGCAGATGGAGCTGACCATAAGCCTGGAAAAGACAAAGGTCTGCACACAGGGCATTACCTCTACGCCCTGCATAAAGAACTATGGCGTCACTCTGGAGGTCGTCAACAGTTTCACTTATCTGGCGTCTGCCATCAGAAAGTCTCTCGGTCGAGAAGGAGATAGGCAGTAAGCTTGGCAGGGCAAGTACCGTCATGGCCCGCCAGGTAGTCGCAAGCGCGTTCATGTGATTTTGCAGTTTATTTTCATCATCGTACAACAGACACTGATCATCTGCAAATAGCAATTCGGGTTTTGAGTTCAAGTTTTGAGTTCTGATGTCTCAATTTGACTGATTTCCTATGTCTCAATTTGACTGATTTCTGATGTCTCAATTTGACTGATTTCTGATGTCTCAATTTGACTGATTTCTGATGCAATTTTGTCCATGTAGATGTTGAGCAACTGAGAGGAAAGCACACCCATCTCACACCGGTGGTCATTTCAAAAACATATGTGACACTATCAGTCGTTCTGACGACGGCTATACTAAAAAGAGAGTGCTCTGACATTAACAAGAAGCTGGCCTTGTACACTATAATCTTCCTGCATCTTCTAAAGTTGAATCCTGTCTACCCTATCAAACACTTTTACTTGATCAATGAAAGCAGGATTGTCCGTGCAAATGTCTCGTATTCTTTCTCTGCACCAGTACACGTTCGTGACGGTACTTATGCAGGGTTTTATCATTACCTTTGTCAGATACGAGCTCTTCTCACTTTTCCTTCTTTGTTTCTCTTACTCAGGTTTTTAAGCAATTGGTCGCTATATGTTTTTTTTCCGGTCTCTCACTTTAACCTCGCTATCATTCCTCGGGCTTCTCCTGGGTGGTTTCCGCGGATATTATGTTACCACTTCCATTTATTCTTTTGTTCCATACCGTACTTCACAAGTAAGATTGCTGCGTCTTAGTAGTTGCGCTCTCGACTCTCTAATGTGTTTATAATGAGCTTTCCGATGTTTGGTGGTTCCTGTTCGGATTTTATTTCACAACTCCTTCACCAGGCAGTATCGAGGACTTTATTCTGGGGAATTGATGTGCTTTCGATCGATTATCATGTTTGTTATGCTGCATTTCGCTGCATTTCATGCCTGGCTCAAGCCTTGGGAGACCAGTCCATGACAGAGATCACCTTTCCGCTTAACTGCACACCAGAATTCAGTCCAGATTACCCCTACTCAAGAACATTTCTGCTCGGATTGAAGCCGACTTCCTCATGCCCGCCCCACCCTCCGCCGGAGGTTACACGACACCTCTCCCAACCTCGCATTCTCAGCACATCAAGGGTCACGCTGACAAACAGGCGGAAACAGTCAGAAGCATCGGCGGCAGGACACGTGGAAACAGGGAGTTTGACACGGAGGGCTTGACACAAACATTGGTCTAACACTCTTCGCGGCCCTCAACCCAAGGCTGCGAAGTACATAGCTCCACCTGGGGAATCTGCAGGGATTTCGGTCGACACGCTCCGCGTGAACACAGCCTTGGTAGTTTGACATGGTAGGGGTCAACCGACGCAACCGGCCGTTGACGTCTACGCGAACATGATTTTTATTATACTCCACCAGGGCGGCTTTTTGAGTCCTTTTAACTACCCAGAAAGGAAAACTCACGGAATTATTGCTGGCGCAAATTTGTTGATATTTCTGTTGATATTCGTCTAACTCAGTCAAATATGTTTGTCTGAGTTGTTCTTGTTTGTGTTATTATTGATAAAAGGCTAAGTAAGGTAGAAACGCCAGTTGTTATTTTAATTTAAAAGTATTTTTGAAACATTGTTTGTATTTAACCCTTCCTGGCTGCGCACACACCCCTTTTTGTGACCTTATCGATATCATTGACCTGTACACTGCCATGACCTACATACATTGTGTGCTCGCCTTTGATAGTCAAACGCACTGCAAACATAATGGATTCTTGAACAATTGGTTAAGTAGTGTTGGACTTTTACTAGGCCATTTAAAGTGGCTGGTAAATCACTAAATGATGATGAACAACAAGTGATGATGATGATGTTGAATAACAACAAGTGATGATGATGATGAACAACAAGTGATGATGATGATGATTATGAGGATGAGATGATAATGATGATGAGCAACAACATGTGATAATGATGATGATGATGTTCATCATCATCATCATTCTTATCTGGGGGGGGGGGGGGCAGTTAAGATGTATCACTCTCAAGGTTTGTTCTTCTACAGTGACATCGGCACCACTGATTTCAGCTTGGTTGCTTGTGTGGTTTGGGACTTCTCTGCATGGTAGAGAGTTTCTAATTAGCATGATCACTCCACCTTTGTGGCCCTCTCTGTCAAGCCGGAGGGTTTCGTATCCTATAATTTCGGTTAAGGTGGGTCTCTTGGATGCAAGCAACGTCAATGCTTTCCTCGTGGAGTTTGTGAGTGAGCGGTAACTTCTTATTTAGGACACCCTCTGCACTCCATTGAAGTATATTTAGAGTCCTTTTCTTTCTGTTTTGGTCAGTAGTGGTTTCCCTGGCTGCCCGTGCCCTGGCTCCACAGCACGGAGGTAGGGGACCATATGGTGGACCCCTTCGATGCGGGGGGTCCGGCACTCCTCCCACCTGGCGGGACTCCTTGGGTCGAGCACCATCTCGTTGAGTCATTTTGGTGTCCGTCATCATTGAACGTACTGCGTTGCACTGTGTTATGCGCCGTAGCCCAGTGCATCCGACTTCAGCATGCATTTGTTCGGGGCCACCTCCCTACCCCTTGGCTGTCCCCAACCTGCCTGCAGGGCAGCAGTTGTTTGGGTTCAGAGTTGTCTCTCCTGGGAAAGCTGTCTTACACGACTGTCGGATCTTCCCTATACGATTTTTGATCAAGTTTTCCATCTGGTGCTCCTCCCATGCATGATAGGATATGCACCCTGGTTTTCCTCCGCGATTGCTCACGTAGTTTAGCCGGCCAGTCAAAGCCGTTGCCCGGGGATGGCGCTGCTGTTTGTTAGCAGACTCTAGGAGCCACACGTGAGTTAGACAGGAGCGGGGGGACCAAGTAGGGTCCAGGCCATCCTTTTTTGTTAGGAAGTGGCTGCCTCTTGCCGTGAGGTGCTATCCCTTTACACGCTCCTGCCCTAGGAAGTGACTGCCTCTTGCCGTGAGGTGCTATCCCTTTACACGCTCCTGCCCTAGGAAGTGGCTGCCTCTTGCCGTGAGGTGCTATCCCTTTACACGCTCCTGCCCTAGGAAGTGGCTGCCTCTTGCCGTGAGGTGCTATCTCTTTACACGCTCCTGCCCTAGGAAGTGATTGCCTCTTGCCGTGAGGTGCTATCCCTTTACACGCTCCTGCCCTAGGAAGTGGCTGCCTCTTGCCGTGAGGTGCTATCCCTTTACACGCTCCTGCCCTAGGAAGTGGTTGCCTCTTGCCGTGAGGTGCTATCCCTTTACACGCTCCTGCCCTAGGAAGTGACTGCCTCTTGCCGTGAGGTGCTATCCCTTTACACGCTCCTGCCCTAGGAAGTGACTGCCTCTTGCCGTGAGGTGCTATCCCTTACTCACTCCTGCCCTACTCCCTTGATGATGAACAGCAACAAGTGATGATGATGATACTGACTGTGATAAAGATGATGGTGATGCTGACTGTGATAAAGATGATGATGATGCTGACTGTGATAAAGATGATGATGATGCTGACTGTGATAAAGATGATGATGATGCTGACTGTGATAAAGATGATGGTGATGCTGACTGTGATAAAGATGATGATGATGCTGACTGTGATAAAGATGATGATGGCAATGATGATGCTGAGGATCATGATTTTAATAATGATTGTAATACTGATGATGATAATGATGATGATTGTGATAAAAATGATGATGCTGATAATCCTCATTGTAATAATGAATATGATGATGACGATTGTGACGATGATAATGATTGTGAAAATGATGATTATTCTGATGATGATCACGACGATAATGCCGAGAATGCCGATTTGGATTATAATGATAATGATGATGATGATGATGATGAAAAAGACGCTGACGATGATTGTGATCATGGTGATGATGCTGACGATGATTGTGATCATGGTGATGATGCTGACGATGATTGTGATCATGGTGATGATGCTGACGATGATTGTGATCATGGTGATGATAATTTATATTTTAACATTATATTCTAATTTCAGATCAAATTATATAGACAAATTATATTTGAAATGAGATTTAATTAAGCAAAATGACATTACTAATACTTGGAATAGATTGAAATCTGGCTATTCAAACAGGTGGACGCCTGCCACCAGGTAGCCGAAGGCTGACTGTAGTACGTTAATTTTGTTGTTGCAATATTTACTTCTTGCAGCTTACTACGCCTTGGGGAAAGTAGGTTACGCACTTGGTAGGAATCTCATTACCTTTAGAATTCTGTCCGGAGAGTACTCTTATCGATTGTCCATTGCCAATGATTGGAAAACCCAGCGTTACGCGCTTTCGTTTCTTGAGAGGTAAACGCTCCTGTCGATTAGCTTTAGTGGCCCCCATTAGTAACACTAATTCAAATCATCGAACTTGCTAATCATCTGACAAACGTTACAAGACGTATTGTGTCTCTTCTCAGCAATAAGCTCGTTGTTTTCCAGCGCCAGGTTTGTAGCAAACGTCTGGGTTTTCCAGATGATTATTACATAGAAAAGAAACTTGTTTGTCTTTGTTCCGAATACTTGATAGAGAATTAATGCTTTGTTCTAAGATGTTGGTACCGCCAAGTGAGCAACGTTTTCCTTGCAGCGATCTTCAATAAGACCTTTGAATTTTTTACTGTCCGGGCTTCTGTAGAACCTCAGCTACTGACAAATGAAAGGTGGCGAAGAGTCATCGATTCGTATTCCAGAACATTATTTACATTCAAATTCTCGTCTAACCACCTATCGAGGAAATCAATTATATTTTTTCAATCAACTAATCAATTTGTTAATAATCGATAATGTACTAACTATAAGCGTTCCAATTTGCTGGAACCTAACATTGTATGTTATTCTTCATAGTCGTCACGGGAGATTTCTTGTACAAACCCGCTATTTTAAACAAAATGTATTTACTGGTATTCATTTAATGTATTTATTATCATTTATTTGTGAGCTGGCGTTCACCTGTGCTGTCATATGCAGTTTGCCGTGTTTGTCTTTCATGCATATCCGTGCTCAGTGACCGTGATAGTTGACAGTAGGTGATCGCAAAGACCACATCAATACAGATCACATGTAAGTTTGTTATAAAGAAATGGCGATGATACCTAAAGGAATCTATGTTAGTTATCCTGTGTAAATACAAAGCTACAAAATGCTGGTTCTGTGAGACCGTCAGCGAGCGCTAGTTCGTCAGATCTTCAAATATTCTATCATGCTTTACCATTCACGTGCCAGATGTAAGTCTTTACTCGACTTTACTTTAAATACTTATGAAATAACAATTCATAGTGGCTTCATCTGAGAGACGAAGGACATAGGAGTGGAAACTGAGGCTACATCTAAGAGATGAAGGACGTCGGAGTGGAAACTGAGCCTACATCTAAGAGATGAAGGATGTCGGAGTGGAAACTGAGGCTACATCTGAGAGATGAAGGACGTCGTAGTGGAAACTGAGGCTACATCTAAGAGATGAAGGACGTCGGAGTGGAAACTGTGAGGCTAAACCTGAGAGATGAAGGACGTCGGAGTGGAAACTGTGAGGCTACATCTGAGAGATCAAGGACGTCGGAGTGGAAACTGAGGCTACATCTGAGAGACGAAGGACGTCGGAGTAGAAACTGAGGCTACATCTGAGAGATGAAGGACGTCGGAGTGGAAACTCAGGCTATATCTGAGAGATGAAGGACGTCGGAGTGGAAACTGAGGCTACATATGATAGATGAAGGACGTCGGAGTGGAAACTGAGGCTACATCTGAGAGATGGAGGACGTCGGAGTAGAAACTGAGGTTATATCTGAGAGATGAAGGACGTCGGAGTGGAAACTGAGGTTACATCTGAGAGATGAAGGACGTCGGAGTGGAAACTGTGAGGCTACATCTGAGAGATGAAGGACGTCGGAGTGGAAACTGTGAGGCTACATCTGAGAGATGAAGTACGTCGAAGTGGAAACTGTGAGGCTACATCTGAGAGATGAAGGACGTCGGAGTGGAAACTGAGGCTACATCTGAGAGACGAAGGACGTCGGAGTGGAAACTGAGGCTACATCTGAGAGATGAAGGACGTCGGAGTGGAAACTGAGGCTACATCTGATAGATGAAGGACGTCGGAGTGGAAACTGAGGCTACATCTGAGAGATCAAGGACGTTAGAGTGGACTTTCCGCACACGCTACCGTAGCCACAAGCTTCGACTCTCCGACTATGCTTCAGTAATCACTGTCCACAGTCGCAATGCTTTGTGTTCATTAGACAGTCGGATTTCCCTGGTCTGTACCAATTCTGAGTTACCTGTTGAATGTTACATGCATCAATTCTGAGTTACCTGTTGAATGTTACATGCATCAATTCTGAGTTACCTGTTGAATGTTACATGCATCAATTCTGAGTTACCTGTTGAATGTTACATGCATCAATTCTGAGTTACCTGTTGAATGTTACATGCATCAATTCTGAGTTACCTGTTGAATGTTACATGCATCAATTCTGAGTTACCTGTTGAATGTTACATGCATCAATTCTGAGTTACCTGTGGAATGTTACATGCATCAATTCTGAGTTACCTGTTGAATGTTGAATGCATCAATTCTGAGTTACCTGTTGAATGTTACCTGCATATATATTTTTTGTTCATCCTGGCGAGCTGTTATCATAGCAGCTCTTGAGGTATCTGTCCCGTTATCACATCCTGTTTTATTCGTGCAGTTGATCACATTGAACAATGGCTTATATTGTGACAAATGACTCCAACTTGCTTCAGATGCACCAATAATGTAGCTATGTAACAATCTCTATTCGGTAGAAAAATAAAAGACGTTCACTTCTGGTTGCAGCAATCGACTGTGGCCTACATGTATATATAAACAAAAGAACCAACAAATTGCAGACGTCGCCTTCCTGCCTGCTCTGGGAAGAAGTTCATGAAAGTTCCAATCATTTGAACATCAATAACCAAAGGCGTTGGTTTCTTTATTCTCCAGACGTGTTTAATTTTTTTTTTATTTCCAGAAAAATGTTTTTTTCTCGGAACTTTTTAAAAAGTATAGAAGATTACCATTTTGAGAATACTTAATTGAAAATTCTAGCAACACAAACTTTCTATAGCTAACATTTAAAATAATTGAACTCTGCCCCTGGTTATATTATTCTAATATAGTCTAGCACGATCTAATATTCGATTCCAGTATGGTTATCGGTGTAGGTATACAATGCTTTTTTATGATTTTGTAAGATGTCTATCCTTGGGCTTGCTACAACTCGGCAATTATTACAGCTAAGTGATTTTCGGTGCTGCTTAAATAAACCAGACTTGGATACCGATTCTTGGTGTGGTCAATATATACACAAGAAAGGTTATGTGTGTGTGTGGTGTGAAGGACGTGTCAACAACAACTACACTGTGGTTAAACGGCGTTTACGTAGCAAAATAAGGGCTTCTATAAGCGCTTGTATAAGGGCTTTCAAAGACAAATTGAAAGTTATGACAATAAACATGTATATTAAAAGCAACATCGATGAAAAGTACTCATTTGTAAGAAAGACAATTACGAACAATTTCCACAGAAAATTAAGGATTTAATTCTACGGGTAGCACAAAGAGGGAGGAAGACTAACGTCTGGACAGGTAAAATTTACCGATCAGACATAGTCAGGGTCAGGCAAAACATAGTGGTCAGGACCTCACCTCGGCTTCCTAGTAGCCCTCCCTGGAAACGAGCTGATTTCATGGCAGCCTGGCTAACGAGGGAATGATCGATTTGATCCCCGTAGTAGTGGGTGACACGCAGATGAAGCCAATCATAACACAACCGCCTGGATGGCTCCAGTCCACCTTCATCAGCACGCTCGGGATGTGAGGAAAGCTGCTGCAACCACCACATAACGTGCTTTTCAGAGCGCACAAAAGAGTAAACATTTCATTGTGGGCATTCGCAAACAGCAAGAACGGGTAAAAATGCAGACGTGGAAAGATTTTTATTTTATTTTTTTAGAACACTAGTATACATGGCAGTGAAATGTATTTATTGAACTTTATGAACGTTTGCTTCTGTATTTTAAAATCAGAGACGTGCCATGAACTCAATTATTAAATGCTATAGAAGAAGATCATTAGGTTAATGATATTGTTCACAATCAAATAATGTTATCAAACTTGATTTAATTATGCGGAATGTGATTTTCGTTGCTTAAAAAAACAACGAAGCATAAATTGTCAGATATATTTGGATTATACATTTTTCTCTGTATAAGTTTTAGACATGACCAAAATGCACTAACTAGCTAGGAACAGATGGCTTTCCTTGTTGACTCAATTGTCCTTTTGTTACGTCAACAAGTGAGAAAACTCACAATAATTCAAAGGCCACCTCACAATATTAACAATGAAAATGGTTGCTGCAAATGATCAAACTGTTCCAAATATTCATTGTTGATATTGTTTTGTTTGCTAAGTGAACCTTGAATTAGTTTCAGTAGTATACATTTCATAAGGAAGCGAAAATTGGTCGTCCTATTGAAATATAATTATAATCGATATCAGCCCAGCCATGCGGTGTCCAGAAACGCGGCCCAGTCCGGCGGTGTAGGATCACATAAATTGTTACATTTAAGATTAAATCTATTTCTTTCAGCTGCTATTCTATGTCCAGATATTGTTTAAGTTTTATACTGCTGCTGACACAATGAAGCGTCATCGCTCGGCATCAGTTCCATGAGAACAGTTTCAGAACCGTCAGTTAAACAATAACAATGTCATTCAATTAAACATATGCTGCAGTTTAAGCTGTTTTACGTAACCTGAAGCGCAGGCATAGTAAGCTGCAGGAATGAGGGCAATCAGTTAGGTCGATCAGCTTGTGTCTGATGGCATGTAGCCACACTGGAATCTTGGCTTTCAGTCAGGTCGATCAACTTGTGTCTGATGTCATTTAGCCACACTGGAATCTTGGCTTTCAGTCAGTCCGATAACTTGTGTCTGATGGCATGTAGCCACACTAGAATCTTGGCTTTCAGTCAGGCGATCAGCTTGTGTCTGATGTCATGTAGCCACACTGGAATCTTGGCTTTCAGTCAGGCCGATCAGCTTGTGTCTTATGTCATGTAGCCACACTGGAATCTTGGCTCCCAAAGTTAACTGGGCTCCCAAAGTTAACTGGGCTCCCAAAGTATGTCAATGTGAATGCTGGAAAACGGCAGTGGAAAATAGGCTAAATGCATTAGAGGCTAAGTTTCTTAGAAAACTGTTGAACAATAGCTAAAAGGAATTTGTAGCCAACAAAACAATTAGAGAAGTCACATAACAATATGTTTCATTTCTTATATCACTTTTGACTGTTCTTGTAAGTTTTTATATGTGCTGCTAGATCTCTCCTTTTGTTTTATTTTCTTCTATTGTCTATGAACTTCAGTGTCGGACAAGTAGCTCTGTTTATTGTGCCTCACTATGGGAATCAAGTTTTGCGTAACATATATTAAAATGCTCCTTGCATGTGTGGTAAACTCGTCAGATGTCATCACTTCTTGGGGTCCATCAATGCTTCAAACTTATTTTGTAATTCGATGCTATATTCAATTGGTATCGCTTTTAAATCAAAACTGATCTGTCGCTCTCCTTTGTGAGTCTCATCTTAAAAAGTGCAACCATTAGTTCGTGATCTATCTCGCAGTCCGTACCTGACTGGAAGTGTTTTTAGTTGCAGCAAACTTGATCTTTATCTTTGTTGTACTAGGACGTAATCTATCTGGTTTCTGCTGTTACCACCATCAGGGGAGTTCTACGTGTATAGTCTTCTTGGATGTTGTTTGAATAAGGTCTTGGCAGTGAAGAGCCTATTTTCAATGCAGAATTCAAACAGTTTTTCTCCTCTATCATTTCTGTGTCCCAAAACCGTAATGTCCTCGCACACTTCTCTCCTCGATTGTACTGTCCTTGTCAACTTTCGCGTTGAGATCTACAGTGATAATCAAGAAGTTGTTTTCCTTCTGCATTTTTTAATGTTTCCTGTAGGGTGTTATAGAAATCCTCAATTTTGCATTCACCTTATGCGGATGTTGGTGCGTAGACTTGTATTATTGTTAGGTTTATTTTCTTTTTTAGAAAAAAATCTAATCATAAGGATGAGATCGTTAACTCGGTTGTTACCAATTAGTGAAGGTGCCGTCTTCTTTGACAGGATGAAGCCGACCCCGTTATGTCCACCCGTGCCTGTCCCAGCGTATATAAAGGTTATATTCTCCACATCCATTTCAAACAAATGTACGAGAGGATAACTCCTTGTCGCATTCCTTAATGGACTTTAACCAACTCCGATGTTTCTCCACCGATCCCTAGACAGCCTGAAATACAGGTGTGTGTGTGACGTATGTGATGTGTTTAAGGAAACCCATGTTACCCACGATATTCCACAACTGTTGGTGTTCTTCTTCTTCGCCCGTATCGCCTTGCATAGACCTTACCAAGCAGACCGGTCTTGTCCTATTTTCTCGAGTTCTTGTTAGCTTATCCGTGTTTTCCTTGCTAAGGAAGACCATTTGTAGAAACTTCGAGGACGAGTTGTAAACAAAGAATGTCAGTTCGTGACGACGATCACGAGATAAGTATTTATCTCTACTCAGAAAGCTCGTATAACGAAAGCACGTATAACGAACAACAGAAGAGAAAGTGAAATGATAGACAGCTGAGGATTCGAATACCAGACCGACTTCCTTTGTATGCCCTCTTTTCCCTTTTTGATTCAACGACAACGATACTAGCTTGGAACTTTCCCAGTATGTTGCCTATGCAGGGCCATCTTTTTCCCTAGATTTCTTGTTCCGCCTGTCTATCTTGTTTTCTCCCACAAGTTTTGTTTTCTAATCTCGTAGAACCATTGCATGCTCAGAATCGTGCTCGCTGTTCATTGATAAAGCCCTAACATTTCACTAATATTGAGTTTGGTCATTGACCATGTCTCCGCTTCATATCAAACCGACTTCACAACGGATTTGAAGATCCTTAACTTGGTATGCATTCTGATTATTGTAGTGTCGCGAGTGGTTTCCAACATGACATAACCTGCTCTCGCCTTTCGTGTCCTGACTTTTACATTCTCATCTGTACTACTGGTCTTTTTTTATGATGCTCCTTGGGTATATGAAGCTCTTTACCTCCTCCAATAGCCTTCCTACCTAGCTATGTAAAGCTCTCTACCTCCTTTAATGGGCTTCCTCACAGTTTGATGGGAACCGTGTTGTTTGCTGCATTTAATTTTAAAATGTGTGTTTTTTTCTGCAAAGATCTTTAGATACTTGCTGAGAGATTGCCTAGTGTATCTTGTCTTTTTCAGTAGTTGGAACTGGTCGTGAGATAGGAGAACTACGTCGCCCAGGTCTTCTAGCTGTTTAAATAAGGTCCACTGTATTCCATTTCTCTCCTAGATTGTAGTTTCTTTCATGATCTACCAACTTAATTGACCTACTTGATTGTATCCTTCCAATGATGCCGTGAAGCGTTGTGGGGAGCCACAGGTCTCGTACTTTAGGCCAGTGGTGTTGATTTGGTTGCTGTGATCCCATGATGGCATAGGATGTGTTTGATGATGTCAATCCATTTGTCTTGCTGTCTGCCCATGTCTCTAAACCCTGATCTCCTACTGGTGTATGTTTTTAATGGCAGCCAATCTGGTTTCAGTCTCATGAGAAGGCCTAGTAATTTAACTTTTTGTCTGTCCGTGTATTCTTGGGAGAATGTTTCCACAATATTTATTATATTCGCATTTTTCATTCTGCCTCTTTTAGTTTACGTTGATGACTTTTTTCGAGCATCTCATTTCGCAAGTTGCGATTCTGTTTCTTTCCTTTGCCTTGGACAGTAGCCATGTTAGGCACTGGCAGCACATAGTTGGAACTAAAATGTTTATCAGTTGCCGTTTTGTTTCCATACTGATGTTCAGAAGTTTGAGTAGTTGTGACAGTTGGTAGGTCACTGCAGCTTTTTTACATCTAGTTTCAATACGCTATCCAATCTTCCGTCCTCAGTGAACATTCTAGGTCACTGCAGCTTTTTTACATCTAGTTTCAATACACTATCCAATCTTCCGTCCTCAGTGAACATTCTAGGTCACTGCAGCTTTTTTACATCTAGTTTCAATACACTATCCAATCTTCCGTCCACAGTGAACATTCTAGGTCACTGCAGCTTTTTTACATCTAGTTTCAATACACTATCCAATCTTCCGTCCTCAGTGAAAATTCTTGTCCTGTACTTGGACTTTTGCAACTGTTTGGGCCTGTTGTTGTTGACATGTATGTTTAAGCAGATGGGCGATCTGCTGATTTGCATAGTTTTAATTTTGTTGTACTACTGTTCATGTTGTATCTCGAACAAGTTGTATCTTCATCTGCTTTCCTTTGTTTTTCTCTCGCTAGTGATGGTTTTGAGTTGTGCTGTTTTCCTACTTACAGGACCAATATATTTCTTTATATCATTTTACATTTGTCTGATGTTTCCTGTTTGAGCATCAGTCTAGATGCTTTTACTGAGCTGTAGTCAGTACTCATTTGCAAAACGCCGAGGTGTTTCTTCTGTCATACTTGAAGGTGTGCAGAATACTTGCATTTGGAAACTGCTTGAATTTAACCAGAGCAGTACACTTGGCCTCAATGACGGGTATATTTCCTTCACTTTCGCTTCAAACCAGCCATCTGACTTAACAGTTCGTCTTCCAAAGGCAGCAAGTGCAGTGCTATGGATGGCATTCCAGAGGTTCTCCCATGTCTCTTCAACAGTTTTGCCATGATGTGGGACACTGAGAGATACTTCAAAATAATTGTTAAATATCTTGATCAGCGCAGGGTCCGACATTCTAATTGCGTCGATGAATGGCTTGCCTTTGCATCTCAAGGTCATAATCTTGGGCATCTTACCATGGAGAATACGCTGTTGCTCGTGGTAGCAGGCCCCCACCCTCCACGTAGCAAATTGATCCATGGAAACAACATTAGCCGATACAGCCTGGAATCAGAAACGTCGCAGGAGTTGCCAAAATTGCGATGACACCACCAATAGACTTGTCTTAGGGACACCATCTCCGGATTTTTCACCAATGTTTACTCCCGAAGCCTTTCCCGTGAAAAGGTATCGCACCAAGCTGTGGGGATAATTTGTTAGGCATTTCCAACCCTTATGTCCAAACGAACTATTTATCTGATTATTGACTATTTCATGATACTTTAAGATGAATGATGCTACTTAAAATAATTTTGTTGGTAAATTTGCTCACTATTGCCCCAAGAAACTATCATTCTATATGTTTTACTCCGTTTTCGAGTGACATTACAAAAACACATCCACATCTTGGAATCGTAATCAAGCAATTAAGAATACGCACCAAAAGGCAGTTCAGCAAGGTCAATGGACTATATGAGATGAATCGTTACCGCCGACCTTTGATATGGAGACGGTCACTCTGATCTGATCTTATATAATAATTCATGTCTGGCAGTTATCTTCTACAGCAACTGAACTGGCGTGAAGATAATAGGGATCGTTTTCTAAGTACTTTTTAACTAAATGTTTGCGATATTCAAGAGCGTATCGACCGCTTTCTTTTAAATTCGAGCTAAGTTTATAATAGCTGTTAATTTGATGTCCACGTTGGGTGTTTTTTCGAATCAAGTTTTTCTTTTTTTCACTGCTTGCCACGTAAAGAGAAAAGGTTTTGCATAAAATAATGTGGCCCAAATATAAGTTAAGTGTTGATACATTTTAAGCGTTCAGACACAGCTTGAAGTATCAGTTGTGTGAAACAATTTCCAAATAACAGTTTGTCAATGTTCAGCGAAATCAAAAGTAATTCACACAGTACATAGAGCAGTTAACATCTTACGTTGCAAATCCCAACAGAAGAATGTTACGATCAAAGCCATCCATTGCGCTGAGATGTCTGACCATTCTTATCTGATAAATAAGGGGACTGTGTGGTCTCAAGGTAAGACGTCGGCCTGGAGATCCCGTGTTCAAATCACGGTGGAAACCGGGATTTTTTAACGTGCACTTTCTGGAATTTCCCCAAATCTCTAGGAAGAAGAGATCGGAGTGTCGCGCACGTTAAAATCCCTCGTTAGTTGGAAATCGAAAAGAGTAGGCTTAACGGCCGCTGTCCGGGCAACATTCCAAATGATGTTAGAAATCCAGCCAATTTATTACGGGATCCTCGCCAGCGCTACAGAGTCTGTCCATTGTGCTGAGATTCTCCGAACATAATGAGAAGAACCGAGAACAGAGTAAGAATGTACCCGTCCATGTTTATGCCTCTATCCCCCCCCCCCCCCAGTCCATTTGTTTAAAGAACTTCTCATGCGCTGCTGTAAACAGTTTTGGTGAGATTGTATCCCCCTGTCGGGCGCCACGTGGCATCGGTATGGTGATCTGTCTATAGAATAGGCTGATATCCGTTGTGCATCCAGATACACACCAGAGCATGCACGTCAGACGAGATAAAAGGTTCTGGTAACCATTTTGGTATGTTATTTTATATGTGGCGTATGTTAATAACAGCCAAGATAAAGATGCTCTGTTAATGTGGCGTATGTTAATTACAGCCAAGATACAGATGCTCTGTTAATGTGGCGTATGTTAATAACGGCCAAGATAAAGACGCTCTGTTAATGTGGCGTATGTTAATAACAGCCAAGATTAAGATGCTCTGTTAATGTGGCGTATGTTAATAACAGCCAAGATGAAGACGCTCTGTTAATGTGGCGTATGTTAATGACAGCCAAGATAAAGATGCTCTGTTAATGACTGTCGAGTCAAAATATTACAGAAAGATCCTCAGAATACACTGGACGGAGAAAAAACAAATGTAGACATTCGGCAAGAGTTGAGCATAGAGGAGAACTGGTTTATCAATTTCATTTTGGCTAGAAAATGCAAATACCTTGGTCAAATCAAGAGACACAATAGTCTCGAGAGAACAGTGATGGAAGGTATGGTGTCAGCTAAAAGAGGAAGGGGTAGACTAAGAAGACTGTGGCACAAAGATATCCAGGAATGTTTGGGTATGACTGTGGCGGAGGCTGGAATTTTGGCAAGGGAACGAGTTTCTTTCAGACAGTGATGGTAGCGACGTTCTATAAAGGACATGCTACATGATGATGTTAGTGACCATATTGGAACAACTAATGAACACATTTAGAATACAAATAAAGCCAATTGAAATGTACTGAAGAAGGCCCGTGTACAACCACAACTTATTACACGCATTAAAACAAAGTAATCATCGGTATGTGGTAATGTCAAGAGAACAGTTAAAACATACGGTTGCATCAATGCGCAACATTGTTCTGGAAAAAGACAAAGGATAATTAAAAAAATAGCAATTTCTAGACGGTTTAACAGCATAACACGGAAGCCTGTCAACGGCTTAATTGGCATAATCATTTTTGTGCTAGGCGTTGTAGAAACCTGATCGTCTAATTTAGTCGGCATGGCACATGATGACAGATAACATACACGAACTGATCGAAATACGGACAAATCTGGATGTATTAAAACTATGCACAGGAAATAAAGGTGAATAAAGGAGCCTGATCTGCAGACTTCTAAAAATGTTGACACGGTAACAACAGGGAGTTGAGGATGAGGCGAGGGGGGGGGGGGGGAATCAGCAGCGGTGGTAGAATAAAAGTATCTGAACCTCGTGACTTCTGAACTTCGTGACTTCTGCACTGAGTTACACGTTCGGATCGCCACATATGCTTAGAGATAGAATGTTGAGTTCACTGCTTGGGATTTCAATCGGTCGAGGATTAAACTAAGCATGACCTTGATAGGGTGGCTGATGAGCACTAGTGTTCTGTAATTTTGGCACAGCTTTAGCTTTCCAGACTTAGATAACGGTATAACCATTGATTTTGTCGCTTAGTCCGACCAGTTTCCTGTCGTTCTTATTTTGTTGCAGATGTGTGTCAGGCCTTCCATCACTACCTCTCCATCTGCCTGTAAGAGCTCTGCTGGTATATTGTCCACGCCGGCCGCCTTCCCTCTTCTCAGTGCCTTTATCGCTGCAGCTACCTCTTCCTTCGTTATCAGTTGGTTATCCTCTATAGTTGTCTAAATCAAACTGTGACAAAATAGAACGCACCCAGAACCAAGAAGCCTGCATAATAACAGGAGATCTGAACACCGCCCAAATACAATACTTGGAAACCATGACTGGGCTATAGGCAATGGAAGACAGACAAGACTGTAGAATCCTACAGCAAGTGGGAAAACTCAAAAGAATCAAGGACCACCCGATGCACCACAGACTAAATGGGCTGGGACGTGGCAGGCTAAAGAGAAAACAGTTTTAGTCCAGGTAAAGAAAAGATTTAAAACAATGCTGCACTTTTGTACGAAAAAAAAATAAAACCAAGTCCAGCATGCTCCATCCGCTGCCTCTAGAAAGGAAGATCATTTGCTGCAGCAGAGTGGTACAGAGAAATCACATACAATGAGACAAAAGCAGTCATCAGTGCAGCGTACAGTGCAAAATGGAAAAACGACCACCCTGGTCAATCAATAATCAATTGTACGCTTGGATGACCAGAGCCCGTCGTGTCTAATGACCATATCCATGACCACGTCTGATGGCCGCGTTCCAGTCGGCCTGCAGTTCTGTTGGAGAGGTGGCGATCTGTTTTAGCCAGGTGTTGCGAGAGTGGCCCCGAGGACATCTCCATATAGAGCACGGCTTCTTCCCGTAACTCGCCCCCTCAGCCTACAAGAGCATCTCGTGGGCTGGGACTTCCCGGGAAAGGCGAGCAACTTGACTGAAGAGGGAGAAACAACGGCGATCAATCGTTGAGACAATGCCTGCAAATTGAGTACGTCGAACTACTTCACTGTTGGAAATCATGTCATGCCAGACGATCCCGAGGAAGCGCCTCTGGTTTCGCAGATGGAAGGCCTCAAGACACTGTGGGTCCTGCTGTAGCAGTGTCCAGGACTCGGAGCCGTACATGGGAATGGGGACAATGCAGGAATAAATACGAAGCCTGATCTACAGAGAGAGCCTTCGCTGGGACCAGACTCTGCGGAGCGAATCCAAGGATTAAGCCGCTAAGCTGATCTTACGGGTGATGTTGTGGATGCTGCGTGCTTCAGAAGACTGTCAGCTGCCGAGATATACGAAGTCATCGACGACTGCAACAGGGCTGTCGCTCACGGTGATGCTCAGCGCAGAGGTTCCTCTCCTGAGGTTTTGGATGTTCATCTTCGTTCAGGAGATGTGCAAGCCTAGGTGGGTAGCCGATCGATCCAGTGCCTCTAGGGGGCCTGCCAAGGTCTGAGAATCGTATCCCGGTATAAGGATGAGATGAGATCGGTTACCGACGAGGACCCCTTGGTTGTGTGCAGAAGATTGTCTGAGGCGCCAGTCCAGGTGGAGCAGAAAAGTGCAGGGGCGAGGACACAGCCCTGTCGAACACCGGATGATGTAGAGAACTCTGTTTGATCTCGCCCGAGCCGAATTCTGGCACTGATGTGACTGTGAAGCTCTTCAGTTAGTGTCAGCAGGGTGTCTGGGATACCCACGCATTGTAGGACATTCCACAGGGCGTGTCTGTCCACAGAATCGAAGGCAGCCCGTAGGTCAACGTAAGCGACGTGGAGAGGGTGGTTAAACTCGTGGTGCAGTTCTGTGAGGAGGCGGAGGGCGAGAACCGTGGAGCGAGAAGCTGTGAACCCTGACTGTTGGGGGTGACGATAGTGGAGCGAGAAGCTGTGAACCCTGACTGTTGGGGGTGACGATGGGGGAGCTAGAAGCTGTGAGCCCTGACTGTTGGGGGTGACGATAGTGGAGCGAGAAGCTGTGAACCCTGACTGTTGGGGGTGACGATGGGGAAGCAAGAAGCTGTGAACCCTGACTGTTGGGGGTGACGATAGTGGAGCGAGAAGCTGTGAACCCTGACTGTTGGGGGTGACGATGGGGAAGCAAGAAGCTGTGAACCCTGACTGTTGGGGGTGACGATAGTGGAGCGAGAAGCTGTGAACCCTGACTGTTGGAGGCAACGATGATGGAGCGAGAAGCTGTGAACCCTGAATGTTGGGGGTGACGATGGGGGAGCGAGACGCTGTGAACCCTGACTGTTGGGGGCGACGATGGTGGAGCGAGAAGCTGTGAGCCTTGACTGTTGGGGAGGCGACGATGGTGGAGCGAGAAGCTGTGAACCCTGACTGTTGGGGGCGACGATTGGGGAGTGAGAATATGTGAACCCTGAATGTTGGGGGATGACGATGGGGGAGCGAGAATCTGTGAACCCTGACTGTTGGGGGCGACGATGGTGGAGCGAGAAACTGTGAACTCTGACTGTTGGGGGTGACGATGGTGGAGCGAGAAACTGTGAACCCTGACTGTTGGAGGCGACGATGGGGGAGCGAGAAGCTGTGAACCCTGACTGTTGGGGGTGACGATGCCTCGTTAAAAGGGGCTGCAGTATGGGTAGGAGCACATGAGCGAAGACCTTGCCGGGGATGGACAGAAGGGTAATAGGCCTGTAATTGCCGCATTCCAGACGGGAGCCCTTTCTCTTGTACAAAGACATTTTTATTCTGTCGTGCCATGCTGCAGGCACTTGGCCAGTGTTACACACCGTTGCGAAGAGTTGGTGCAGGGTGGTGCTCATTGGGTCCAAGGCGTACTTTAATAGCTTGGGGAAATATTGTCGGGGCCCGTGGCTCTGCCATCTTTCAGTTTTTCTATTGCTGCGTTAACCTCAGCAATGGTAGGGACGTCAGGGCTAGTGTCCGCGTCAGGAGAGACTCCCAGAGTAGATCTGGTGAGGGGGTGGCGGGGAGGGTGGTTCAATGCTGGGAGGGACGTTGGGAGGGATTGGAGCTGAGAGCCTTTATTGCGCGGTATGTCACTTTCATGTCGTTGCGCACTAGACCTGCCTCGTCGCTGTCGTCTGTGGAATTGTAATGGTGTTCAAGGTCTTTCTTTGCGGCAGCACGTAACTTGTTTTGTGGGGGTCGTCGTTCCGGGTGCTCGCGCCTGGCCATCGTTGAACTCTTTTCCTCTAAGATTGTTAGGGTGGACACTGTCAGCCAAGGTTTACGAATGTTCTTCCTATGACCCAGAACTGTGTCGACAACTTCGTGGATGGCCTGGGCAACGATGGGTCTGGCAGATTTAGGATCATCAGGATGTGTACACAGACCGGCAAATTTGCTGTCTATGGATGCGGCATATTGGGCTGCCAAACTAGGGTTTGTACGTAGGGATTCCGTGTCGTATCCTACCACAAACTCTCATCAGGCGAGATCATTGGATCATTCTCCGGCTACGCACAGGACACAACAGACTGAGATGTCATCTGTACAAGTTCAAGATTGGCATATGGACCTTTGTGCCTGTGACACAGCCCCCATGACGGCAGAACACATTGTGCAGTCCTGCCCACTGTATAACGACAAAAGAGGCATCATTTGGCAACAGCCAGTGTCCTTCCACGAGAAACTGTACGGAAGTGCACGAATCCTTGAGTCGACTGCTGCCTTCGTTAAAGTCATTGAAGTCGAGGTCTGAAGACGAACGAGGAAGAAGAGAAGAAGACGGTATCTTCTGTTATTCTGCAAGGAAAGCACTTCTTACAGATCAAAGTTAACAATACTTTTATATGAAACTATTTTGTTAATTTCCTTATGTGCTATGTCTATGGTTAAGACATTTGTCTGTGCTTTTGTAGTTCCGCTTTGAAAAATGTTGACAGTTGACGGCTGTCATTGCACACTATAATAAATGTTGTTCTAGTTTTACCTCTATTAAGTATTACTAAGAAATCTTAGAAGCTAGACCAGCATTCTTTCGGAAGGGACACAACTGTACATCATTATTTCTGTAGTGCACACACTTGTGAGATCTGTTCACACAAAAGGTGGCCTAAGAGAATTGTAATAGTTTAGGGTGGACATTTTGCCTACTCAGAGTGGCAAAAAGTTCAGAGCGTCATGAGTTTTTTTTTATATCACGGCTCGACTATTTGCAACAACGGAGATTGGCAACAAAAATAAAGAGGAGAGTGGTCTTGGCACTACAGAGTTGAATTAAAATGAAAAACGTATGGCAGAACAATAACAAAATGACAAAAATAAAGATCCTGAGGACTTGTATTTTCCCGGTGTTAATGTGTGAATGTGAGACACAAGCAACCCACACAAACCCTACGGAGCTAAGATGCAATAGGTGGGTGCCGAAAATACCATGGATAGCATAAAAAGAAATACGCAGAAACCTACAGGAGCTCGATATAGAATAAAACTATCTAGTAAACAATATGACGTCTAGGAAATAATATACTTCGGCTACATCAAGCGTCACATTAGCCTTGAAGGAATGATACTGGTAAGTGTGTGGTACCTGGCAAAGGAGGCAGAGGCAGGCCCAAGACACGATCGACATTACAAAGGTTCTAGGGTTGACAGTGTCAGACGCAGGAGAGTATCTTACAAATCGGTTATCATGCGAGCGACGTTCTGCAACAAATGATACCTGATGATGGTTGGGAACAAAAAATGTATTATTATAGCTATCAGTATATCCATGGAGACCTATAATTGTATCATACAATCAGTAACTCGGTAATTCTGGTAACAATTTAATCATGATTCCTTTGCATTCACGTGGACTGTAAAAACTGAGTTCACTTCAGACATTCAAGTGAATCCAGAAAGTGTTGCGTTCTAGAAGCGACATGTGGTACCGGGTGAGAAAAGTGCGTCATGTGACTCTAGAAGCGACATGTAGAACCAGATGAGAAGAGTGCTTCATGTGACTCTAGAAACCACACGTAGAACCAGATGAGAAGAGTGCGTCATGAGACTCTAGAAGCGACATGTAGAACCGGATGAGAAGAGTGTGTAATGTGACTCTAGAAGTGATATGTGGAACCGGATGAGAAGAGTGCTTCATGTGACTCTAGAAGCGACATGTAGAACCGGATGAGAAAAGTGCTTCATGTGACTCTTGATATTGTCAGATTTCATTGAGAAAAGTACATAAATGTTCTCATTATTGACAAGAGCTGCACACTTTAAACCCACATTACACACACGGGAGATGTTTGCTAAAACATTCAGTCCATCCATCTCCACAGCTAATCTAATGTCAGTAATCTCTTCAGTTGGTCTAGAAAAACTAAAAGGTGATCTACACAATTGAAAGCAACTTACCTATATATATGGTAGATCTAGTCGGAGCTGTGCTGGCCGCCACTAGTGCATTCGTTATAGTCATAGAAACTGTTGTGGCAGCAGCAACTAATGTGCACATCTTTCTGACAAACGTACCACTGGATGCTGAGACCATTCCTTCAAGATCACCTGTCATGTGGTCTGAAAATATATTTTGTTCATATAAAATAGGACATTGTTATAGAACATTGGTTAAATAATAACCGTAGCCACTTGACCTACTTTTTCTAGACGGTAACCATATTTTATTAATTTCAAAAATATTGCAACTGAAACTGTGAAAAACAAGCGCAATAAAAAACATGTTAACGAAATCAATTAGAATCTGTATTTCAACATAATATAACACATATCAATTACCGAGAATACAATTGTTGTTCTCTTTTTTAAGAGCCAAAAGTTAAATTATGTAAACCATTGTTTCACTTTGCAATTTATTTAGTAATTACACTGTAATATAATTGAATCACATCGTGCAAAAGAGTTGCGTACATTCTGACCAGTCGTGAAAACAGTATGAGTATCACCCTTCCAATGTAGCAATAATATACGGTTTTCTCATTGATTATTTGTTGTTCCCCACTGAGAGCTAATCGCCCGTGACAGTAACTGCAAACAGTACTTTCGTTCATTTAAATTCATAATTGCTCCACCGTATTGAGAAGGGGCTAGTGGCAAATGTAGAAAAAGCACTCTCTTTCTGGATGTCATGTAGTGCCCCTCAGCATTAATTTGAGTCAAGGTAGCTTCCTTGAAAATATCGGCTTTTCTGCATCAATCAGTGTCCTGCTATTTGTGTTGAACCATGACGTCATCATCTCTCTGGCTGCGTTAGTGACAGGTATGCCATTCACATAGCTACAGTTACACCTGGAGAACGCTTTATTCATAGCTACAGCTACACGTGGAGAACGCTTTATTTATAGCTACAGCTACACGTGGAGAACGCTTTATTTAGTTTGTCACTGGGCTGATTACGTCAATAGCCCGTGTGAACTTATGGGGAAATAATGACTTTCTCTTACTCATGCTGGCCATAGGAACTAACTATTATCTTGTCTGTTCATGTAAACAATTTGAATCTGGAACAGGCCTGCTGATGCAATGATTTGGGACCCTGATTTATTCCGAGAAGATGAAAAACATGAAGAAGAAATTGAACCGCTATGTTAAAAATCCGCTGTATTGATTTACCAATCCATCTCGTGCCACCAATTAAACACCCAGACACTAGCTTGAGAACATTACACAATATGTGTCTAGCATCTCTTTGGTCTCTCAGTTACACTTCGTCCATATTCAAGAGTCTTGAGCAGACAATTACAAAGTATGTCATGAAATGTTTGAGAAATTCATTCACCTGACCAGGGGAGACAAATAATGAGAATTGATGACATAAGAAATATTGTGAGAAGTTTTCAAACAAAACAAAACAAAACAAAACAAAACAAAACAATATAATAGATGGTTAGGTCATCTCGTGAGAATGCACCCTGGCCTGATAAACTACAAATATGATACGAGACGATCTGATTTCATAGTACGAGAAAGAACACATGGCAGATAGATGGATGACATAAAAGGAAATCCTGCAAAACTGAACGAAACACATTTGGTTGAAGATTGAAATCATCTCCCCATAATGCTTATCGACACCATAAGAAGGTAGAAAGTAATTAATGTTCAGAAATGTATGCATATATTTAGTGTTATCAATTACAAACAAAATATATGCGATTTCAATATCTGTGTGCGTGCGTGCGTGTGTGTGTTGTGTGTGTGTGTGTGTTGTGTGTGTGTGTGTGTTGTGTGTGTGTGTTGTGTGTCTGTTGTGTGTGTGTATTGGGTTATTATATTTGGGTGTGGGTGTGTGTGTGTGAGAGAGAGATACAGTGTGTGTGTGAGAGAGAGAGAGATAGAGACAGAGACAGTGTGTGTGTGTTGAGAGACAGAGAGAGAGACACACATACGCGCGCGCGCGCGCGTGCGTGCGCGTGTGTGTGTTTTCGGCGTGTGCACGTTACTGTATGTCGATAATAACGAATCAGTCTGTAAATGTACAAGTAAAAGACGACAAGAAAGTGAGTTAATAAACTATTTAATCATTCTGTAAATGTACAAGTGAAAGACGACAAGAAAGTGAGTTAATAATCTATTTAATCATGCTGTAAATGTACAAGTGAAAGACGACAAGGAAGTGAGTAAGTTAATAAACTATTTAATCATGCTGTAAATGTACAAGTGAAAGATGACAAAGAAGTGAGTAAGTTAATAAACTATTTAATCATGCTGTAAATGTACAAGTGAAATACGACAAGGAAGTAAGTTAATAAACTATTTAATCATGCTGTAAATGTACAAGTAAAAGACGACAAGGAAGTGAGTTAATAAACTATTTAATCATGCTGTAAAGGTACAAGTGAAAGACGACAAGGAAGTGAGTAAGTTAATACACTATTTAATCATGCTGTAAATGTATAAGTGAAAGACGACAAGGAAGTGAGTTAATAAACTATTTAATCATGCTGTAAATGTACAAGTGAAAGACGACACGGAAGTAAGTTAATCAATTATTCAATCATGCTGTAAATGTACAAGTGAAAGACGACACGGAAGTGAGTTAATCAATTATTCAATCATGCTGTAAATGTACAAGTGAAAGACGACAAGGAAGTGAGTTAATAAATTATACAATCATGCTGTAAATGTACAAGTGAAAGACGACAAGGAAGTGAGTTAATAAATTATTCAATCTTGCTATAAATGTACAAGTGAAAGACGACAAGGAAGTGAGTTAATAAATTATACAATCATGCTGTAAATGTACAAGTGAAAGACGACAAGGAAGTGAGTTAATAAATTATTCAATCTTGCTATAAATGTACAAGTGAAAGACGACAAGGAAGTGAGTTAATAAATTATACAATCATGCTGTAAATGTACAAGTGAAAGACGACAAGGAAGTGAGTTAATAAATTATTAAATCATGCTGTTCAAAAAGCAGATAAAAATACTTGTATAGTTAATTCTTTATCAAAGAATATACTTTTAAAAATATATGTTGCAATTACGTTAGTCCGGAGAGAATTTTGCATACCATTGACAGATCACCTGATAAAATATTGCAAAGCAAAAACATTGTTACAAGATTACGCTAACACATACAATACTTAGGTTCATTAAGCACCTTTCTACATGTGGGTTAGTGGTGATGGTGGGGGGGGGGGAGGGAGAGGCGGAAAGGGGTGTGTAGATGAAGGGCAGATTCACTACGTCAATTATGTATTCAATAAGTTCGTTCAGTAATCGATTACTCGCTCTACGCTCAAGCCATTGCGAGCAAAAGCGTCTTACAAAAGCTCAGCAGAATTTTTATAATCATTCTCTGTGGTTCATATATGCTGCGCCATAAAAACAACGCCGAGAGATGTCTGTGAGATCAACCCAACATGGACTGTCCAAACCTAGGGAGAGATGTCTGTGAGATCAACCCAACATGGAATGTCCAAACCTAGGGAGAGAGCGTTCTGTGAGATCAACCCAACATGGAATGTCCAAACCTAGGTAGAGAGCGTTCTGTGAGATCAACCCAACATGGAATGTCCAAACCTAGGGAGAGAGAGAGATTAGATCAATCCACCATGGAATGTCCAAACCTAGGGAGAGAGCGTTCTGTGAGATCAACCCAACATGGAATGTCCAAACCTAGGGAGAGAGCGTTCTGTGAAATCAACCCAACATGGAATGTCCAAACCTAGGGAGAGAGCGTTCTGTCGTGGAAACATATGAAAGGTACTTAAGAATGGACACTACGTAGGAGAATTTGAAAATGAAAGAGCATTGGCAACAAAAAGCATAGATTTAAAAAATAACATCTTTCCTAAAAGAAAAATGTACAAGATATAAGCATTAAAAACTACCTACGAGGGAAGAAGGCTTAAAAAATCCTCAGCAATGAATCACTTTGCTGGCAGGCGATTACTCCCCATAGTAAGAGCTGTACTCTCGGACCCCTCTGCAGACAGTAACACCCTATCATCTTTAATGAAAATTATGACCTTGGAAACTATAGAAACATATCTTCAAAATATCATCCATGTTTACACAAATGAATCGGCTACCAAGCTACCACCAACACTGGTAATGGTGCAGTAATTAAATACCCTAGCCCCTGCACAGAGAAGACCACCACTGTATCTACGGGACTTGAGTAGAAATCTTGTCCGAGCTGAGCAGATAGAAATAATTACAATAGAAAACAACTTTGAGGCTGGTAATCTGATATTTTGGAAACGGCAAATACCACACGAGAAAATCGTTATACTTGCAGACTTAAAATGAATCCTTCAAGTCTTGGAAAACATAACGTCTGTCGATGTTAATAATATTTAAAAATTTGTTGACCAACCGTCCACCTATAAAAGAGCTAAAGTTGTGCTCCAGTGGATTCCAGGCCAAGTTGGAGTCACAGGAAATGAGAAGGCGACGAGGTGGCCTGAAGCAGAGAATTATTACCACAGACAATACCTAGTATCACACTACATACCTGTAGGCAGATCCTGAAAAACAACTATACACAGAAACGGCTAAATTAGAAGGATTTATCCTAGGCAGGCCAAATATATTATAGACACCAAGCAAAACCAGGTCCCCTGGCTCTTCAAGCTGAGAACATGCCACGCTGCTCCCTACAAGCATGCACTTAGCTAACTCGCTCACAACGAGCAAGATGGCGGTGAGTGCAAGACTATATCTGGTCGCCTCTGAGAATTCTCAATGACATCAAAATAAGACCCCCCTCCCTGGTAGATACATTGCCATCTCCAAGTCATTAACACTGACAATGATCTTTGACACCGGGGTTAGTTGGTTTAGTCTTTATCAATTTGCATACTCTAGAAAAGTGAGTTACCCAGTTTGTTACCCTGGAAATAGTTTTGTTATTTGCCTTCATTACTCGCAGTCTAATGTGACGTCATGTCATACAATACTCTGAGGTGACGTCATGTCAAGGACCGTGTCCTAGCAACACTTTAGTTTGATGAAATGATGTGTTGCACATTTATAATGAGCATTGACAATCATCACCATTTCCCCATTTCCCAATGTTTGTCGTTGATGGTAGGAGATCACACATTGATCCTATAATAAAGTTTTACGTAAAGGTACGGTGTGCCAGATATGACCTCACGTGAAAGACCTTCGTTAAGGTCCATCCTATGTAATCCGTGGCTTTGCTGAGTGCAGCTCGCACTGCCTTTTGAATCCTCTTACTATCCTTCGTGTCTTGAATATCATGGACTACTATATTCCGGGATTCGTGTTTAAAGACATCAACCAGCAGCCAGAGTCCGCCAATTGGTCTAATGGTAACTTGTCATTGCCTTCAAAGCTTCACGTGCAGTTTCACAGACTGTGAGTCACTTTCTGGCAGTCATTAGTGTGTGTTGGATTGTCCCGACTGGCTCTAATGATAAATCGTATATCACCAAATGTGTCACAGTTGCAATAGAGTTTTCAGTTAATATTATCTTCGGTGCTTATAGTGTGTCTTCATACGACTCCGATTATTGTTCAATTGTCCATCACTCAGTTTCATTGACTAGTTGCTGTAGCTGGTGGCAATGACTCAAACACTGGTTTTGAGCTTGAGGATTGTAACGTTCTTTCTCAGGTCGAAGTATAATGCGTGACTGGATGATCGCTGCTCTGTGAACATGTGGAATGACGTATTGGCAAGCAATATCACTAATTCTCAAAAATGGAGCTTGTTGATTACATTTTGCAGTATGGGGTCATGGACAGAGGCGTATCTACGGAAAATAGCTTCTATGGCAAGTGCTAATATTGCGCCCCTGTCAAAATCCTTGACACCCATCTTTTCGAAAACTTGAGCATAATGTTGGCTCAGAAATACACGGGCTACCAGTGCCAAACGTGGGCAATGAATTGGGCTCGCGAATAAAAGTTAACCATCTGCGAAATGCTAAGCATTCCAAAGGTCACTAACAGACAAAATCAGAAATATGAATTTTAGAGAGAAGGTTAGAACAATTTTCAGCCTACAGTACATCAAGCAACAGAGAATCAAATGGATGAACTACGTTGTGAGATTGCAACCAGACCAAATTGTTCATGCGACAGTCTACAAGAGAACATCAGAAAGAAGTGAGAGAGGTAGATCAAGAAAACCGTGGATAGACAGCGTACAGTGGGGATAAGTGTCCCTTGGGCCACAAAAGAGGCGAAAGACAAATACATTTCAGATACGGGGCTACAACCCGCTAGAAACTGAGACCATACTGGGCTACAACCTGCTAAAAAGTGAGACGATACTGGGCTACAAACTTCTAGAAAGTGAGACGATATTGGGCTACAACCTGCTAGAAAGTGAGACGACACTGGGCTACAACCTGCTAGAAAGACGATACTGGGCTACAACCTGCTAGAAAGTGAGACGATACTGGGCTACAACCTGCTAGAAAGTGAGACGATACTGGGCTACAACCTGCTAGAAAGTGAGACGATACTGGGATACAACCTGCTAGAAAGTGAGACGATACTGGGCTACAACCTACTACAAAGTGAGACGATACTGCTTACAATCTGCTAGAAAATAAAACGATACTGGGATACAACCTGCAGAAAGTGAGACGATACTGGGCTACAACCTGCTAGAGAGACGATACTGGGCTACAACCTGCTAGAGAGACGATACTGGGCTACAACCTGCTAGAGAGACGATACTGTGCTACAACCTGCTAGAAAGTGAGACGATACTGGGCTACAACCTGCTAGAGAGACGATTCTGGGCTACAACCTGCTAGACAGACGATACTGGGCTACAACCTGCTAGATAGGCGATACTGGGTTTCAACCTGCTACAGAGACGATACTGGGCTACAACCTGCTAGAAAGTGAGACGATACTGGGCTACAACCTCCTAGAAAGTGAGACGATACTGGGCTACAACCTGCTAGAGAGACGATACTAGGCTACAACCTGCTAGAATGTGAGACGATACTAGGCTACAACCTGCTAGAGAGACGATACTAGGCTACAACATGCTATAAAGTGAGACGATATTGGGCTACAACCTGCTAGAAAGTGAGACGATACTGGGCTACAACCTGCTAGAATGTGAGACGATACTGGGCTACAACCTCCTAGAGAGACGATACTAGGCTACAACCTGCTAGAAAGTGAGACGATACTGGGCTACAACCTGCTAGAGAGACGATACTAGGCTACAAACTGCTAGAAAGTGAGACGTTACTGGGCTACAACATGGTAGAAAGTGAGACGATACTGGGCTACAACCTGAAAGAGAGACGATAAAAGGCTACAACATGGTAGAAAGTGAGACCATACTAGGCTATAACCTGCTAGATAGACGATACTGGACTACAACCTGCTAGAGAGACGATACTAGGCTACAACCTGCTAGAGAGACGATACTGGGTTACAACATGCTAGAAAGTGAAACGATACTGGGCTACAACCTGCTAGAAAGTGAGACGATACTAGGCTACAACCTGCTAGAGAGATGATACTGGGCTACAACCTGCTAGAGAGACGATACTGTGCTACAACTTCCTAGAAAGTGAGACGATACTAGGCTACAACCTGCTAGAAAGTCAGACGATACTAGGCTATAACCTGCTAGAGAGACGATACTGGGCTACAAGCTGCTAGAGAGACGATACTGTGCTACAACTTCCTAGAAAGTGAGACGATACTAGGCTACAACCTGCTAGAAAGTGAGACGATACTGGGATACAACCTGCTAGAATGTGAGACGATACTGGGCTACAACCTGCTAGAGAGACGATACTGGGCTACAACATAGTAGAAAGTGAGACGATACTGGGCTACAACCTGCTAGAGAGACGATACTGGGCTACAACCTGCTAGATAGACGATATTGGGCTACAACCTGCTAGAAAGTGAGACGATACTAGGCTACAACCTGCTAGAAAGAGATACGATACTGGGTTACAAGCTGCTAGAGAGACGATACTGGGCTACAACCTGCTAGAGATACGATACTAGGCTACAACCTGCTAGAGAGACGATACTGGGCTACAACTTGCTAGAGAGACGATACTAGTCTACAACCTGCTAGAGAGACGATACTGGGCTACAACCTGCTAGAGAGACGATACTAGGCTACAACCTGCTAGAAAGTGAGACGATACTGGGCTACAACCTGCTAGAGAGACGATACTAGGCTACAACCTGCTAGAGAGAGGATACTGGGCTACAACCTGCTAGAGAGACGATACTAGGCTACAACCTGCTAAAAAGTGAGACGATACTGGGCTACAACCTGCTAGAGAGACGACACTAGGCTACAACCAGCTAGAAAGTGAGACGACAGAAAGAAGAAAGAGAATACAACTAGCCAATCACTAACTTAACGAATTCTTCTCCAACATGACAATTACAACTGTGTCATCCTTGCTGTCAGTGATAGGATCAGTACCAACGTTACAAATGCCGCTCAACAAATTATCAGTACAGTCAAAGAGTTTTGTAGGAAAATAAACGCATTAAAGACAAAGGTTTTAGTTATAGCCAAGCATTAGTTCAGTTCATCCCATGACCTCTTGAGATCGTTGGGAACCCCTCCTGACACCTCCACAATCCTATGCCATCCCTTTTTGTGCTCGGTTACTTTTCGTGCCTCCTCGGGTTGTAGGCTAGTCCATTTTTGGATGTTGTCTTCCCGTCGTTTTCTCGGACGTCGCTTGCCATGTACTGTGATCTGTAGTCTTGTATTTTCCCGGAGTTTCTTTTTTCAGTCATGTCGTACCGCTGTACCAGGAAACACTGGCCTACCGCCGGGTTTCTATGTTCAGTCAAAGATGGCGCCGTAACTGTTTTGGATCATTATGGATGCCGCCAGACCACGTATTTGCCTGGAATTCACACTAGTCGACGACTTACACTTGTGTTCACGGATACGTGGAGTTGTTTTCCGTCTGGACTTGTTATTTCGTTCTTTTTTTGTGATTTCTTCCATCCGTTAATCCTGGTCTGGACGCCGGCTGAATGGCACTACGCTTAAACTAGTTATACCTGTGTCGTATCTCACGGGTTAGTTCTGCCGTTTCACCTTCACGAATTTGGCGTGTGGGAATTTTAGATGCTACTATGATGAACTGAATACAGCTGGGGAGAGATGCCAGACTCACTCACACGCTGAGTGTTGTCCATACGACCTCTTGTGGTTATCGAAAAGTCACGACAAACTGCGTTAGATGCCTTCCCACCTTTCTACCCTGCGGGTTACATGTTTACGGAAAGGCTTCGGTGGTAACCCTGAGGCAAAATCTGCATCCTATGCTATCTCCAGTCGTCTCGATGAATGTCTTGCCACTGGCAAAAGGTAGCTTAGGCTCTGTGAGTGAGGTTGACAAAAGGCGCAGTTTCTTCCTCACTTTAATCCAAATCTCCGCGCAAGTCACCCATTTCAGCGGACACAGCAAGAGATACGACTGTCCACACGGCTGAACAAAGAGAGTGGCCTTCATCACTTGTGATGGACAAACTATCATGTCGTACCGCTGTACCAGGAAACACTGGCCTACCGCCGGGTTTCTATGTTCAGTCATGTCGTACCGCTGTACCAGGAAACACTGGATCACAAGATACTTTACAAGTCAGTCCTCGGGACCAAATGACTTTCCCCGATTGGCTGAAGGCGCAGAATATGTCTCCCCCCCCCCTCCCCCCGCACAGTATGTCTCCAGCAGATAGCAGCTTCCCCCCACTCCCACCCCTTCCGCTTTGGACGAGGCCTGGAACCCCGCCGCAGCAGTGGGCCACACATGTGACCAGCCGACGATTGGGCACTTAGATATCTAACCAAACTTACTTATAATTAATATTATCATTGTTAAAGTAGTCAGGTGGAATATCAATAGCAACCAGTATTTGGGGATACGGAGAGGCAATTGCTGAAGAACTCGAAAACGTGGCTAATGAATGTGGATAAATTTGATTTTCCACTTGAGTCCCCACCTTCCTTAAACAGTAGCAGATGGAAAAGAGGTTATAAGCCATACCACATCTTCGTCAGTGCATATAAAGCTAACCAGACAGCGAAACTTACAGAGGAACTAATACCTCGAACACAGCACAAACCGATGCCATGTAAGATTAAACTTGAAATCATTCCTGGGACGGGAACGCTTTAATGTCAAGCGAGCCGGATGGAACGACTTTAGCAGAGATTTGAATAGGGAACTAGGGTTGACCCAAAGTGGCAAAATCATAAAGCGTTCATCGACCTAACAAGGTGAATATCAAGAAAACATATTCCAAAAAGATATAGAACACAATTCATTCCCGGGCTTAACGAAGGCTCAAAAATTCACATAGATCGATACAAGGATCCATATAAAAAAAAAGATCAATTTGTTGAAAGGACGAGCGTGTCTGGAGAAGCACTCGAATGTGATATCAACCTCTAGCAGGGTTACCTGGTGTAGGCTAATGGAAGAGCTTGATATGAAAGAAAATAGCCGTCGTCCGTGGAAATTCTTTTAAAATGTAACCGAAAACCGAAGACCGAAGACCGTGTTCAAGGACACTTATCTCGCCTAGGCAGATTACCTATCAACTGTTACTAAATGGCATAACAGAAAAGATGTGGAGGGAAATCGCAATTCATAAAGGACAGAGAAAACGAAAAAATGAGAAAATGAAGCTGGGAGCATCTCTCGCCATCAGAGAACTTGTTGAAGCTGGGAACATCTCTCACCATAGGAGAACTTGTTGAAGCTGGGAACATCTCTCACCATTGGAGAACTTGTTGAAGCTGGAAACATCTCTCACCATAGGAGAACTTGTTGAAGCTGGAAACATCTCTCACCATAAGAGAACTTGTTGAAGCTGGGAACATCTCTCACCATAGGAGAACTTGTTGAAGCTTGGAACATCTCTCACCATAGGAGAACTTGATGAAGCTGGGAACATCTCTCACCATTGGAGAACTTGATGACGCAATTAATGGAATAGAAATAATTAAGGCAGCTGTAATTGATTAACTGCGACCACGGCAAATCGACAAATTAACTCCCTCAAGTCCGTTACCTTGAAATAGTTGTGAGAGAGCTTGCATGTCATAATGATCACAGGAGCTAAGCCAACGGAATTGAAAGCTTCCAGAATGGGCACCCAAGTTGTATAGGTCATGGGGGAGGGAATAGACTAAACACGGACAACTCAGAGTATAACAGGTTTAGTTAGGGCCGACCATCCAAATCTATTTTTTAAAAGTCGATTTCGAAATCACTGATAACAATGCAAAAGCAAACGACCTTGGGAAAGGAAGGTCCTTCGGAAAAGAAAAGAATGAAGCTTGGAGTGAAAGCAGCAAGGACGCTCCACGACTGACTATCCTTCTGAATACCAAAAAGAAAACAAAAATAGCGACATGGAATGTTAGAAGAAATGTACCAGGCAGGTAAAACAGCCCAGATAGCTACAAAGATGAGGAATTACAAACTGGCAGTGCTAGAACTGTGCGAAACAAGATGGGCACAATCAGGAAAGATGCGACTGAATACTGAGGAAATGATAATGTATTCTGGAAACGAGGGAACTGATGCTCAACTTATAGAGCATTGATGCTCTCCAGAGAAGTACAGCAGGTGCTCATAAAGTGAGCGCAAACTTCAGAACGAGGAACAAACACATCAATATAAACATCATTCAGTGCTATGCACCAACAAACGAAGCTGACGATGATAAAAGGAAAGAGTTCTACAAGCTGGAAACACGCAGAAAAAGAAAGATTTCTTAATTTTAATGGAAGAGTTAAACGCTAAAATGGGAGCTGACAACCTAGGTTACAAATAGATTATTGGAAGACAAGAAATGGAACAGATGAACAAAAATGGAGAAATGTTTGCAGAGTTATGTGCTCTACACAAAATGATAATTAGAGGAAGCATTTTTTCACATAAAAAGATACATAAGGTCACAAGGAGATCTCCAGACTTCCACACAAGAAGGTACATAAGGTCACATGGAGATCTCCAGACTTCCACACAAGAAGGTACATAAGGTCACATGGAGATCTCCAGACTTCCACACAAGAAGGTACACAAGGTCACAATGAGATCTCCAGACTTCCACACAAGAAGGTACATAAGGTCACATGGAGATCTCCCGACCATGTAACGGAAAATCAGATTGATCACATCTGTGTCAGTCAAGCGTTCAGATGTAGTGTCAGACCACCACATGTTGCTGGGGATTTTGCAGCTCAAACTAAATAAGTATTCAGTACAGTGCGTAAGGAGAACAAGATATAACGTTCACTTATTGCAATACAAAGAGAAGAAGACAGCATTTAGCTTAAAACTTTATAACAGATACCAAGGGCTACAAGAGCTATATGAGGATGAAGAAATGGACATTAATAGTATGTGGGACTAGGCTAAAGAGATGTGGAATAAGATATGTGAAGAAAGGTGGGATTCAAGAGAAACCAACACAAAGAATGGATCACAACAAAGACATTACATAAAATGGAAGAAAGGAAAAATAAGAAAGCTATACTCAACAATTACCGAACCGGAGCCACCAAAGCAGAAGCACAGAGTAATTATACTATTACAGAAAAAGAGGTCAAGACATATATGAGGAAAAATAAAAGGGAATATAATGACAAGCTGACACAGGAAGAAGAAGAGGCAGCAGAGAGAGGAAATATGAGAGCTCTCTACTCATTAACAAAGAAATGGCAAATAGATATATACAGACAGACAAACCAATCAAAGATAGAGAAGGTAGGTTATTGACATCAACGGAGGAACAACAGAAACGATGGGTTGAGTATTTCAAAGAAAGACTAAACAGACCTCGACCACAAGAAACACCAAACATCCTACCAGCAGAGAAGACCCTAAACTTGGGACGGCAACCCACTAAGTAAGATAGAAATCCAAAGGGTCGTATCCAAACTCAAGAAAGGGAAAGCGGCAGGACCAGATGGAATAGCAGTAGAATGGCAGATATAGATAAGGCCACTGATACATTGCAAGGATTATTCAAGAAGATATGGGAAGAGGAGAGAGTGCCAACAGAATGGAAAGAGGGACATCTGATTAAACTTCATAAGAAGGGGAACCTTGCAGATTGCAGCAATTATAGGGGAATTACATTGATGTCGATGCCAGGCAAGATATTCAACAGAATCATCTTGGACAGATTAAAAACTGGAGTAGTCAAAACGCTCAGAGAGGAACAGGCAGGATTTCGACAGGGGAGATCATGCACAGATCGTATAGCTACGCTACGCATCATAGTGGAACAGGCAGGATTTCGACAGGGGAGATCATGCACAGATCGTATAGCTACGCTACGCATCATAGTGGAACAAAGCATTGAATGGAAATCGTCTCTATACACAAATTTTATAGACTATGAAAAGGCGTTTGACAGTATGGATCAAAGTACTCAATGGCAGCTGTTGAGACACTATGGGATACCAGAGAAGTACACAACCCTCGTCCAGAATATGTGCAAACAGTTAGTAGAGTGGTACATGGAAGGAGTAGACTGACAGCTTCGGGGTACAAACAGGGATGAGACAGGGATGCATGCTCTCCCCTTTCCTGTTGCTGTTGGCTATAGATTGGATAATTAAGACATCAATCGGAGGCCAAAAAACGGGTATTCAGTGGACACTATTGTCACAATTGGAGGACCTGAACTAACGCAGATGATCTGGTACTTTTGTCACAGTCATAGTCAAAAGCAAGAGAAACTTGATAGGGTGAAAGAACAATCGGCCAAACTGGAACTGAATATCAACATGAAGAAGACCAAGCTCCTTAAACTCAACACTAAAAGCAAAGAACCAATCATGCTGGAGGGGGAGCAGTTGGAGGAAGTGGATACCTTGACCTATTTAGACAGCACAATAGACACATCAGGAGGTACAGATGTAAGGATCAGAATTGGAAAGGCACGAGGGTCATTCCTGACACTAAACAATATATGGAGATCCAGAGATATCAAGATTCACACCCAAATTAGAATATTCAACGCGTGTCAAGTCGGTGTTGCTGTATGGAGCGGAGACATGGAGAACGACCAAGGTCATACAACAAAGACTCCAGTCCTTCGTTAGCAGAGGCCTACGAAGGATAATGGGCATAAAGTGGCAGGAAATGGTGAGGAATGAAGACTTGTGAGAAAGGAGCCAACAACAGCCATTGGAACAACAAATTAAGCGGAGAAAACAGGACTGTACAGGACATACGCTGCGGACGGCACAGTCTACATAGCCAGACAGGCTCTTACATGGAATCCTCAGGGGAAAAGAGAGAGAGGCAGACCCAAAAATATGCGGAGAAGATAATGTGAGAAGGAGCTAAAATTAAATAATGACACCTGGAGAGAGGCAGAAAGAGCAGCCCAGGTCCGTGTACGCTGGCGAGATGTTGTCGATGGCCTATGTACCGAGAGGAACGACGGGCTTTGATTGATTTGATTGATTGACAGCAAATTAAACCTTTTAACCACGAAACCAAGAAGTGGGTTCTGGATTTAATTAACTTATGTGTAATAGGTCTGCAGGTATAAAAAAGGTAGGTACTGGAGTTAATTATCTCATGGGTATAGGTCTGCAGATATCAAAAAGTGAGCACTGGATTTAATTAGTTCATGCGTATAGGTCTGCAGATATCAAACAGTAGGTACTGGATTTAATGAACTCATTTAATGTAATGGGTCTGCCGATATAAAAAATCTGAAGGAAGGTCAAAGTCGGGGTACTTCCTAAATCAGAGAAAACGCCACGAGAAGATATGTGTCCTTATTTCACCCATATGAAGTGTTAAATAAAATGATTCTGGGCCGAATATCAAACATTATCACAGATTAAGGAGCATGCATGATTTAGGCCAGGAATATCGTGCTGCATTCAATGGATGGGTGCGAGCGTAAGCAGGTGACAGGGACAGCTTTCATTGACCTCACAGCGGCATACGACACGGTAAATCACCGTCTACTCCTGTCAAAGATATACAAGGCCACAAATGATTGGCGTCGGGCCCAGGTAGTTGAATGTATATTTCAGAATAAACGATTTTACGTGACATTGCAAAATAAAAGAAGTCGCTGTAGGAATCCCCCCCCCCCCCCCCCCCCCCCCCCCCAATGATCCGGCGCAAGGTAACGTTCTGGCACCTAAGCTGTACAATGTTTACATCAATGATAAACAAATCAGTCCACTCACTTGACAATTCATAAATGCAGACGACCATGCGGTTGCTGCTCGGAGAAAGTGTTTTAATGAAGTGGATCTCAAATTCACTGCATCCTTTGACAGATTGGCTGTGTAGTGTGAGTATAACCATCTCAAAATTCACCGCAGAAAAACTCAGGTACGTGCATTTCATTTGAAGAGAAGAGAAGCGAGACGGAACATTCAGATTAGTTAACAGTGGTATGAACTTGAACACAACGATACACCTAAAGGATACACTTAAATGATACACCTAAATGATACACCTAAATGATACACCTAAATGATACACATAAATGATACACCTAAATGATACACCTAAATGCCTAGGAATTACAATGGATCGCACATCGTTCTGCAAGAAACACTGTATGGAGAGGAAACAAAACAAACTAGTGCAAGAAATAACATCTTGAGTACGCTAACTAACACGGCATGCGGAGCATCACCAACGGTGTTGCGCACATCGGCCTTCGCTTGTACATTTCTGCAGCATAATGAGCCGACACAGCTCAGTAGGCTGATAGGCCTGTATCCATTTGGATCTGTTTTGTCCTTTCCATTCTTTGGTACTGGTACAAGTACTGCGTCTTTCCATGCCTGGGGTACAATACCCCTTTTCCAGCTTTGGTTCAGGACCGATAGCAGTTTCCTCTTCGCTGTTTGGCCCAGCCCCATCAGCATTTCGTTTGTTATCCCGTCTTTTCCGGGAGATTTCCTTTTCTTTAATGTTCTCCCTTCTTTGTCCTGGTTGAGGCTTTCAGTTTTGTTTTTCCAGCTTTCTCTTGCTGTTTGGTTTAGAGTGTATTTGTATTTCGCCTTGGCGGCTTTGATGGCGATATTTGCCTCCATAGATTGTTCTCGCTCTGCCATGTTCCTAGCATTTGTGACTGCATCTTCCGCTTTCTGCAACTCATCATTCCAATAGGGCTTATAGTTTTTCCTAGCCCGTCTTGGGATGGTTTCAGTGGCGGCTTGCATTATTGCCTTGCTTAGGCTTTCCACCATGGGCTTCATTTTGTTGTTTCTTGTGTTGATGGTTTCACACAGCCCATCTGTCAGGATTGCAAATCTGTCCCAGTCGGCTCGTTTGTAATTCCAACGTGGGAGCGGTTTTGTTTCCTGTGGGCCTACTTCCATATCAATTTCTAGACTGATCGGCCTGTGGTCGCTACCTGCCAATTGGTTTAGCACCTGGCGGTCTATTTTATGGTGTATGTCCTGTGTGGAGAAGGTCAAATCTGGAGTCGAGGTGGTATGCCATGTTTTAGAATAGAAACTAGGGCTATCCTCCGGCCTATTGATTAGGGAGAAATTTGTGTCTATCTCCCAATCTTCCACTTCGTCACCTCTGATGTCTGTGTCCGAGTATCCCCATCTCTCCGAGTGGCTGTTGAAGTCTCCAACTACTATGCAGTTGGAGTTTTTGACTTCCATACTCGAGAGCGATAGGTCTTTATTTGGTGGTCCGTACAGATTGAAAATGCGGAGCTTCGTCTCTTGAGCCATTATGTCAAATCCTACAATTTCTGCTTGTCCGGTGTGGTTGACAGATACCACGCTACTCGGTATGCAGTTTCGGGTCAGTATCAGGACCCCTCCTTTGTGACCTTCTCTATCGAGACGGAAGGTCTGGTATCCTCTGATTGAGAATTTATGGTTATTGTTGAGGTGCGTTTCCTAGATACATGCCACGTCAATCTTACCGTCATGCAGGTGATGTGTTAGGGAAAGCTTTTTGTTAACTACACCTTCAGCATTCCACTGTAGTATTTTGAGGGTCTTGAGTTTTTGGTCAATAGGAATTGCCCCATAGCCATGTGCATTGACTCCACGACACATGGGTGGGTGACCACCAGTAGTCAAGGGTGGGCCCCTTCGAGGCGTGAGGCCCGGCACTCTCGCTGCCTGGCGGGACTCCGCAGGATGAGCGCCATACGTTTTTCTGATAGGTTGTACTGTCATCATACTGCGATTTACGTTGCACTGTTTCGTTAGGCTTGTGGCCCCGTGCATCCGATTTCAACAGGCGTTTCTGTAGGGATGCCCTCCTTAGCCTTTGGCTGTCCCCAGCCTATATGCAAGGCAGCAGTTGTTTGTGATCAGAGTTGTCTCTCTTATGGAAGTTGTCTTACCAGACTAACGAGTCTTCACTACTCGTGTCTATAGGGTGCGGTGATGATATATGAGATGATATATGATATGGACTGGTTTACCCGGAAGAGAGGCAGTCCAGTGTGTCTGTATCCCAGGATCGTCTCGTCCTGCCAGAAACGTAGCATTTGCATGTGAGTGGGGTATCTCTTTGCTCCCTTTATTTTCTTGGCTTCTATGCAGGGATGGTACGCCTAGCATTCCCCGCCACCTGGGATGTTGACACAGTGGGGCAGGTGTGCAATGTCCGCTAGTCTGCATCTCTTCTGCGTCTATTGGTATGGCTGATAGCGTACAGAGGTAGAGATCGAAGCAGAAGTGCATTTAACCAGGGGACAGGCCTGGTAATATCACGGAGATGTTGTTCGCCTGGTTTGCGAACATATCTCGTGGTCAAGGAATGAGTCTCGACACTTCACAGTGAGGTTGCTGCTCTACTGTTTTCGACACCTCGACCAAGAACTAAGTCTTATGTTGGTGGTTTCGCACCACATCGCCGGTTTCTGCGGGGTTAAGACACGATTTCCGTAGCGTTCCTTCATTAGAAGGTTAGAGAGCTGACCTGTCTTCCGTGGGTCTAATACGAACACACGTTCCCTATTAGACCCAACGAAAGTGCTCTCGATTTGTCAGTCGTTCTACAGTATTTGCGTGTAGAGTCAAATTAAGCCGCAGGCTCCACTCCTGGTGGTGCCCTTCCGTCAATTCCTTTAACGAACACTGGATGCGGGACAGTCAAGCAACCGAGAGGATAGCCCCAGATTTTCGAGGGTCTAAATCCAGCACCCGTTCCATATTAGACCCAACGAAAGTGCTCTCGGCATGTCAATCATTTCAGTGTTTGGCCGTGTTGAGTCAAATTAAGCCGCAGGCTCCACTCCTGGTGGTGCCATTCCATCAATTTCTTTAAGTTTCAGCTTTGCAACCATACTTCCCCCGTAACCCAAACACTTTGGTTTCCCGGAAGCTGCCCGCAGAGTCATCGAAGCAACTCCTGCGGATCGCTAGTCGGCATCGTTTATGGTCAGAACTACGACGGTATCTGATCGTCTTCGCGCCTCTGACTTTTGTTCTTGATTAATGAAAACATTCTTGACAAATGCTTTCGCAGTAGCTCGTCTTGCGGCGATCCAAGAATTTCACCTCTAACGCCGCAATACGAATGCCCCCGTTTGTCCCTGTTAATCATTATCTCCAGTTCCGAAAACCAACAAAATAGAACCGAGGTCCTATTCCATTATTCCATGCACCATTATTCAGGCAGCCGAGGGCTGCTTTCAACACTCTAATTTTTTCAAAGTAAACGCGCCGGCCACCCAGGACGCTCAGCGAAGAGCACCCGTGGGAGAGAGCCGGCAGACGGTAGGGCAGGAGACAACGGGCAGTGAACCGGCGCGAGCCGGACCGCCCGTCTGCGCCTGAGATCCAACTACGAGCTTTTTAACTGTAACAACTTTAATATACGCTATTGGAGCTGGAATTACCGCGGCTGCTGGCACCAGACTTGCCCTCCAATAGATCCTCGTTAAAGGGTTTAAAGTGTACTCATTCTAATTACGGGGCCTCGAAAGATTCCCGTATTGTTATTTTTCGTCACTACCTCCCCGTGCCAGGAGTGGGTAAGTTGCGCGCCTGCTGCCTTCCTTGGATGTGGTAGCCATTTCTTATGCTCCCTCTCCAGAATCGAACCCTGATTCCCCGTTAACCGTTACAAACATGGTAGGCATGTCACGTACCATCGACATTTGATAGGGCAGACATTTGAAAGATGCGTCGCCGGCACATGAGGCCATGCGATCAGCACAAAGTTATCCAGAGTCACCAGCGGGGACGCCGCAACCCCGCGAGGGGAAACGACGATTGGTTTTGAACTAATAAAAGCGCTCTCTCCGCGAGGGTCGAAGCTTGGTAAGCATGTATTAGCTCTAGAATTGCCACAGTTATCCAAGTAGGATCGTTTCATCTAGGAAACCTCGACTGATTTAATTAGCCATTCGCGGTTTCCCCGTGAGACCGTGTGAACTTAAACATGCATGGCTTAATCTTTGAGACAAGCATATGACTACTGGCAGGATCAACCAGATATCTGTCGGAGACGTACGTACCGCACACACCGGTCGGCAGAGGCCGGGTGTGTAAAAAGCCTCACTGGGACGGCCGCAGGGACCGGCTGACGAACGGACGGACGGTTGTTCCCCCCGTCCCTCACTCCGTCGACCTAGGACCGCCTGACAGGGGCCCCTACTCGCACCAGACGACCGACCGACCGGGCTCGCTCGAGGAGGGATGGCAGCGCTCTCTGCAGAACGGATCCCAACGACCCCGGCGATGAATTTCACTGGGACTAGAGACAATTTGGCCTGCCGGCCTGCCCTTCTCCCGAGGGTTGGTCGGGAGAACACAGGGCCTTCAGGCACGATTCCTGCTTTCCATTTGCCGGTCACAAGCTCTTTGCGAGAGTCTGACCACCAGCGAGACGAACTGTCGAGCTCTGCTATAAGCCTTCGAAAAATCACCACCGACTGTCAAAGTTTCTCGTTACGGACCAGAGCAGCGCACCTCATTTGAGGCCACGACACAAAAAACCGCTTCCCGATACCTCTACGGGGAAAAAGGGGCAAGCGTTTTCTGCAAGCCCGCGCCATCGCTCCGTCTGGCGGGACTGAGATCGCTTTACGAACACTGGTTGAGATTGAATCGCGGCGGCGAGACAACTACCCCAGATGCCATTGGTAATGAAATCGATCTGTTTGAGTGGAGCTGTCAATTACTCATCAATACTTTATCGGCCTTGTCACTCTTGATGGTCAAATAGCAATATAGGCAGTCTATGGTCGTAAAAGACCATGAAGACGCTCAAACGATTCAAACGAGGTGATTTCCAAACCATATTTTATAAATTATGTTTGAGCAGTACTACATCATACGTCTCATGTTAGCACATCAGGACTTACGATGACATTTATCAGCGTTCTTTTTGTTATACAACACTAAGCTTTTGTATGTCTATTACCAGTGGCGTATACTCCATGAATGCGAGGCATACATTGTATACATTTTAAAATGTCAATGGCTTTAAAAATAACAATGGCTTTAAAAATAACTTGTAAATATTTGAATATTAAAATGTTATTACTGATATAATAACTGCAAATCACAGTTTGATTACCTTATTCATTGTTGTCGAACAATTTTCAACTTCAGTTATCGTATGCAAAGACGCTCGCTCTGATATAATAATAAGTTGACCAGGGATAGCTGTCAGAAATTATTGCCATAGCATGCAATTTAAAGTTTAATGCAAAATAGTCGTGAGCATTATAACATATTTCTGATTTGTTTATAATGGCATCCATCTTAACCTTACGATGGACAGATTTTTCGAAAACACAGCGCTCAGTGAACACAAAATACATATCCAGCAGTATTTTGTGCAAGTGTTCATGTATTGTATAGTTCTTCAGTGAATTTAGGTTAATGCTAAATATGGGTGAATCGGAAAGTGATATTATTGTGGATCTTACCGACAATTCCAACACTTAAAGTTCAATTCAATGCAATGGCTCTCCAGTGCAAACTTATCTTAGCGTAACGTCTTTATACTGGTTTAGAAGAGTATGTATACAACCAGTTACATTTGCAATAACCTGCTCTACGTGCATCCAATCTATTCTTAAATGCATATCCTGTCCCTGTCTCCACTACCTTCCTGAGTGAATGTATTTCAAGCATTCACCACTATTTGACTTAAACAAATTTACTAATATCCAATTTGGACCTTTCTTTAGTTAATTTGTAGCTGTGCCCTCTTGCTCTTGTTTGTGGTTGTATTTTGCAAAACCTGTTATAGTCTAATTTAACCTTTCCTGCGATTATCTTATATTAAGTCACCTCTAATTATTCTCTTTTCCTGTAGGCCGGTTGTTCTGAGTCTTCTTTCCTCATAACTCTAATTCTGGAATCCCACTTTCAGTTTTGTCGCTCTTCTTTGTATCCTTTCCAGCATGTTTATACCTCCTCTACGAAAAGGACTCCACGCCTGTACACAGTACTCTAATCTAGGTCTAACTAATACTTTATGCAATTTGACAATTGTTTCTTTATTCATATTTTTAATATTTCTTTTTATCATACCTAACATTGCATTTGCTTTTTTAACGGATTCCTGAACTTGTTCACTCACTTTACCTTGTATGCTCAATTATAACCCGTAGATCCCTTTCCTTATCTATCATTCTAATATAGTTCTCGCCCATTCTGTAATTATGTTCCATATTGGATCTACCCATGGATGAATGTACATGTATCTATATTAAACTCCAATTGCCATCTCACAGACGTCTCGAATTTTATCTAAATCCGACCCCAAAAACTCGACCTGCTATAGATGAGACCTACATAGTGTTGTGTCGTCCGCAAATTTTGTAATCATGGATTCTATATCACTGTCCAAATCGTTTATGTATATTAAGAACAATATTGGTCTCAAAACCGAGCCCTGTGACACTTCACTTTTTACTTCAGACCACTCAGAGAACTCCTTATTAATGCCCACTCTCTGTCTTCTTCCCGTTAACCAACTTTCAATCTATTCGGCAACTTCCCCACCTATTCCATGTGATTTTAACTTACTAAATAATCTTCGATTATGTACTCTATCAAAAGCTTTTGCAAAATTTAGATAAATAGCATGCATTGGTTTCCCCTATCTATCATTTTAGTAACCCCCTCCATGAATTCCAATAAATTTGTTAAGCACAATATCCCTCTAGTAAACCTTTGCTGACTATTTCGGATTTAGATTAAACCTGTCTAGATGTATTACAATGTTTTCTTTCATTATTGATTATAACAACTTACAGACTGTGGCTGTTAAACTCACCGGTCTATAATTTGGTGGATTTTTTGTCTTTTCCCTTTTTTAATAAGGGGATCACTCCTGCATCTTTCCAATCTCTTTGTACAATACCTTTTGCAAGTGATTGAGAATAAATATAGTCAATGGTTTTGATAGTTGGTCTCTAACTTTAAACAGCAATTTTGGATGAATACCATCTTGACCTGAATATTTATTCATTTGTAACCCCTCCAATTTGTTTTAAACCATTTCCTCCGTAATACAGATTGATTTTAGTCCAACTATATCCATGACACATTTGAAAATATCTTTATTGCTGATTGAGTAGATTAGCGCCTCCCTATTCTCACTTATTATTTTACCTGTGCTATCTATGAGATGGCCTACTTTTGTCTTTCGTTCTTTGTTATTTCTAACATAAGAAAAGAAGCTTTTACTATCAGTCTTAATCTTAGAAAGGACTTTTTTTTTTTTTTTTTTTTTTTTTTTTGGTTTTTGCTGCTTTATTCATTTTCTGAGCAATGTTTTGCTTGTTCAAATATTTTTAATATGTTTCTTTGGATTTTCCTGCCTCTATATGTTTTGTCCATGCTTTATTTTTAGCTCTTCTGCATTTGACTACAAATCTAGTTATCCATTTTTACGCTTGGTGTTCACCTCTCTACATGGATCCATTCCACTTTTAGTTTTTCTAAAACTGTTTTGAAACTCTCCCACTCTTGTTCAACATCTGTACCTCCGACAATATCTTTCCAGATTATTTGGCTGGCTGTCTCTTTCAACTCATGAACATGTCTTAGAGTAGTCGTATGCTCGCGCAAATAAATAACCAAATTATGCAGCTTGAAAATTGCATTTAGTCACAGTGTACTCGTTTCCATAACGAAATAATGCATTTCCAGTTTGTTTCGGAATACTTTAACCTTACACTGGAGAGAACAAGTAAAGTTATGTTCTGCGGAAATGTTAAATCTTTCTTATATTAAATAAGATTCTCCTACTTCTTTTGCCCTACTGATGTTGCCATGAGGCGTCTCAGAGACGGAAAGTGTAGATTTCGTTTTATCGCCAAGTGGGTGGCTAGTTCTGTCGTTAGGTGTAACTTCCTGAATGTGTCAGAGACATCCTCGAGCCACCGACGTCGGGATCGGCCCCTTGCACGTGAACTGGAGACATCCATACGACATGCTCTCGCTGCAGGGTGGTCATAATGCATTCTGTCTAAATGACCAAACCGCTTGATTTGTTGGGCGTCAATGTCAGAACTAACTGGGTATGTTCCCACCATCTGCCTCAACGCGGTGTAGCGGATTCGGTCACGGATTGTCTTTCCAGCTGCACTTCTCACACAGCACGTCTCACAGCTCTGGATCTTACTCTTACATGTTTCCTAGCAAGGATCGAGATTGACACTAGTAGCACATTGTAGGAATAAATAGTGTATTTATCAGCCTCTTCTTACTTGAAAGAAACACTCTAGGATGTTTCAAAATCGCTCCAATTTGGTAACGGACACTGCTCGTCTTCTGAATTCAATGTGTGATCTGACTACTCTGCCATCATCAGTGGACATACTACCTAGGTATTTTGAACTCCCGTACTTGCTTGCTACTTTTGTCACCTCTGTGGAAACCACGGTATAATAATAGTCTCGGTCTTTTCTGTATTGATCTTCATATAATATTTCTTACAAGTAACATTGAGATAGGTTAGGTGGTGTTGTAGGTCTTCTCTATCTTGGTAAAACTTGATCTGATTATCAGCAAACAACAGTTCATTGAGAGATTTCTCATTGGGGTTAGTCAACTGCGTGATTTTATACATTTAAATTATGAATAAAGGTGCAAATTCTGATATATTATGAAAAGAAAGTATACTATTATCCTAATAATGAAAGTATACTATTATCCTAATAATGAAAGTATACTATTATCCTAATAATGAAAGTATACTATTATCCTGATAATGAAAGTATACTATTATCTTAATAATGAAAGTATACTATTATCCTAATAATGAAAGTATACTATTATCCTAATAATGAAAGTATACTATTATCCTAATAATGAAAGTATACTATTATCCTAATAATGAAAGTATACTATTATCCTAATAATGAAAGTATACTATTATCCTAATAATGAAAGTATACTATTTTCCTAATAATGAAAGTATACTATTATCCTAATAATGAAAGTATACTATTATCCTAATAAAGAAAGTATACTATTATCCTAATAATGAAAGTATACTATTATCCTAATAATGAAAGTATACTATTATTCTAATAATGAAAGTAAACTATTATCCTAATAATGAAAGTATACTATTATCCTAATAATGAAAGTATACTGTTATCCTAATAATGAAAGTATACTATTATCCTAATAATGAAAGTATACTATTATCCTAATAATGAAAGTATACTATTATCCTAATAATGAAAGTATACTATTATTCTAATAATGAAAGTAAACTATTATCCTAATAATGAAAGTATACTATTATCCTAATAATGAAAGTATACTATTATCCTAATAAAGAAAGTATACTATTATCCTAATAATGAAAGTATACTATTATCCTAATAATGAAAGTAAACTATTATCCTAATAAAGAAAGTATACTATTATCCTAATAATGAAAGTATACTATTATCCTAATAATGAAAGTATACTGTTATCCTAATAATGAAAGTATACTATTATCCTAATAATGAAAGTATACTATTATCCTAATAATGAAAGTATACTATTATCCTAATAATGAAAGTATACTATTATTCTAATAATGAAAGTAAACTATTATCCTAATAATGAAAGTATACTATTATCCTAATAATGAAAGTATACTATTATCCTAATAAAGAAAGTATACTATTATCCTAATAATGAAAGTATACTATTATCCTAATAATGAAAGTATACTATTATTCTAATAATGAAAGTAAACTATTATCCTAATAATGAAAGTATACTATTATCCTAATAATGAAAGTATACTATTATCCTAATAATGAAAGTATACTATTATCCTAATAATGAAAGTAAATAGAATCAACGTGTCGCGGTTGCTGTAAGTGAGAGTTTAACACGCTTGATTCTCAAGAAACGGTAGGGGATATGAGGCTGACCTGGTCAGGCAAAACATTCTCATCAATATAGGTCGGGGACAGCTGAAACATACTTATCAAGACCCCACCTCAATTCCATGCAATTATCCCTAGAAACAGACTAGCTCGTACAATCTGTCTAACGAAGTGAGGATCGACGTGATCCACGTAATAGTGACCGTTATGCAGATGAAGCCGAGCATAGCACAGCAGCCTGAAATCCACATTCATCAGCATGCTATGGATGTGAGGTAAGCTACTGCAAGCAAGCCGCCTCTTAAAGGCCTTTTCAAAGTTGCATGAAAGAGTAAACATATCGTGTGCCTTAAACAAAACAAAACAAAACAATAAATCAATAAACGAAAGGGCGAAATGATGGAGTTTCAAATCCCCCACTATTCAGCGTCCACTGGTCCGAAGGGCTATGTGACTTGCATCTAGTCATATCGAGATCAATCACAGAGATCATGTACACGCAGTGCACGTTGAAAATCGATAAGAGATTGCTGTTAGCCTCTATTCGGTCATAATTCTAATTATATTGTTCCAAAAACATCATTAATGTTTATTGTTATCGGATTTGTATCTATTCTGAAAGTTTCAGTTCTCTAGCTTTTAGGGAAGTGTCTGAATTTTCAAACACTAGATTACAACCTAATTAATTTACAAGGTAAATTAAAATTAAAACATTTCGATCTAATGAGATCTGAAGTGAATTTGTGGCTGTGTTTGTATACATACATACATTCAAATATATATATATATTTACACACATACACACACTCTCTTCGACACTCACACACATACAGAGACAGACAGACCCACATACATACATGCATACATACATATATACATACATACATACATACATACATACATACATACAAACATACATACATACATACATACAAACAAACAAACACACACGCACACACACACATCGCAATCGATGTGGGCCACTTTGTCAAAATTCACTGCTCGTATGAGTTCGACGATGGCTAAATAAGCCAATTGGATCCCTAAATTATTTGTCTCACTTAGCACAAAGATATACCAGCAGAGCTATTACATACAGGTGGGGAGATAGGGGTGGATGGCCTGACACATATCTGGGCGACGGGAAACTGGCCGGACTCATGGACAAAATCAGTGGTTATATCTTTATCTAGGTCTGGCAGCTTAAAGCTGTGACAAAATTACAGAACAATAAGCCTCGTCAGTCATCCTATCAAGGTCATGCTTTGAATAATCCTTGACAGATTTAAATGCCAAGCGGAGAACATCATTGCTGAGGAGCATGCAGGGTTCATGCAGGGAAGAAGCAATGTCGAACAGATCTTTAATTCAAGACTTGGAAACGAGAAATATCTGAAACAGCAACATAGATGGTGTCATGTTTTTGTTGATTTTAAAAAGGCGTTTGATATGGTATTGATAGGGTACAAAACACTATGGGCAACCATGAAGATGTATAAAACCAACGGGGGGACTTGTTTCACACATAGGTCCGCATGAATCATGGTTGTACACTCTTACTAACACTTTTCAACATATTTCAACATATATATGTGGCACATGGAGATCACGTTGGTACTGTCAAGATAGAAGATGAGCGATTACCAACCTTCGTTTTGCAGTTGTCATCGACGGGTTGGCGGAACTCCGAGAATGGGTCAGAAGGCTCGATGAAACGGCTCTTGACTATGGTATGGAGATTAACGCTGGAAAGACAAAATTAGTAACCAACAACGCCAAGGGCTTCAACAGTAGGATAAAAGCTAATGGTCAGGAACTCAAAGTGATCAACCGTTTTAAATATCTGGGTTCAATTGTCAGTGATGAAGTATCAAAATGTGAGGTGTTGGTCAGAATAGCACAGACAATAGCGGCGCTTGCACGGCTTAACAAAATCTGGCAAGACAAACGATTAGCCATTTGCACGAAAATCATATTAATGCGTACATTGATTCCGTCAATATTCATCTATGCTTGTGAGACATGGACAATTACAGCTGACTTGCCGCGGAGGATACAGGCCTTGGAGATGAGATGTTTCCGACGACTTCTTAACGTCATGTACAAAGACCGAGTTACAAATGAGGAAATACATGAAAGCATTACAAGAGCAATAGGGCTTTTTGAAGACCCCTTGGCAACTGTCAATAGAATGAAACTCGCTTGGTACATGCACATATCAAAGTCAAAATACGATCCTGCACGGAAAGGTGCAAGGCAGACGACGAAGAGGTCGTCCCAAAAAGAGGTGGGAGGACAATATAAAACAATGAACCAATCGCCGACCAGATGCGTGGGGTTGTGATGATGTTTTCACGTGTGCCCTAACGACATCACCGGTTACTGGATGACCTGACCTGACCAGCCTGGGACAGCGATCCACAGCAATGTTCTCCCATTTGTCAAGATCGATATCGCAGTTCTTCATTGAGACTTTCTGAGTGTCTTTGTAACGTTTTATCTGGCCACCACGAGCTCGCTTGCCTGACTCAAGCTCGCCATAGAATATTTTATTTGGAAGCCGCTTATCTGACATGCAGACAACATGGCCAGTCAATCTAAGCTGCGATTTGCACAAAGTTGTGTGGATGCTTGTCATGCCAGTCCGCGAAAGAACTTCTACATATGTAATCTTTTCTTGCCATTTTATGTTCAGACGTTTCCTTTTGCAGCCCAATTGGAAGTGGTCAAGCTTATTCGTATTTCGACTGTGGACAGCCCATGATTATCAGGCGTTCAGAAGAGTTGGTAGTACGACTGTGGACAGTTCAGGATCATTAGACGTACAGAAGAGTTGGTAGTACGACTGTGGACAGTTCAGGATCATTAGACGTACAGAAGAGTTGGTAGTACGACTGTGGACAGTTCAGGATCATTAGACGTACAGAAGAGTTGGTAGTACGACTGTGGACAGTTCAGTATCCTTAGACGTACAGAAGAGTTGGACGACTGTGGACAGTCCTGGATCATCAGGCGTACAGAAGAGTTGGTAGGAGAACTGCTGCATAAACCTTCAAGTTGGTAATTAGCTTAATTTCTCTCCGGTCCCAAATTGAGGATCTTAGTTTTCCAAAACTAAGGAGGAAAAGGGGGGGGGGGGGGGGGATGGGGATAGAAAGGAAGGCTTCTTCTTCTTCCTCGTTCGTCTTCAGACCTCAACTTCAATGACTCTAACGAAAGCAGCAGTCTACTCAAGGCTATGTACGCTTCCGTACAGCTTCTCATGGAAGGACACTGGCTGTTGCCAAATGCTACTTCTGTTGTCGGTATACAGTTGATAGGACTGCAAAATATGTTCTGCCTTCATGGGGGCTGTGCCGCAGGCACAAAGGTCTGTAGTGCCAATCTTGAACTTGTTGTACAGATGGCATCTAAGTCTGTTGGGACCTGTGCGTAGCCGGAGAATTATCACCTGGTCTCGCCTGGAGAGTTGATGGTAGGCATCTTTTTCTATGTGGCCAGGGTGGTCTTTTTTCCATTTTGCACTGAACGTTGCCCTGCTAAATGCTTTTGTCTCATTGTATGTGATTTCTGTATCACTCTGCTGCAGCATTCCTCCCTCTCTGGCGAGTCTGTCTGCCTCCTCGTTGCCTGGAATGCTACATTGGGCTGGTATCCATTGGACTGTGCTTTTTTTGAAGAACTGGGACAGGCGTTCGAGCGAGTCTGCCAGAGCACCAAGTTCATTTTTGTGCTGGTTCTTGAGCGTCATTAACACTGCGAGAACGTCTGTGAAAATGACCACTTGTTTTTCTACCTGCTCCTTAAGGTCTAAAAGGGTTTCAGCTGCTTGTCTCAGGGCACTGGCTTCGGCACTGAAGTTGCTGCAGTGTCTCCCAGTTGCAAATGTTGCTGAGTATACTTTGCTTTTTAGCTTTATAGTGATGCCTCCTCCCCCGTTTCCAATGGCATCTTTGGCTGAGCCATCCGTATAGGTGTGCGTCAAGGCTGTTGGTGGGAATTTTTGGTTGATCTAATTTGTAACGATGTGTTTTTTCTGTTCCTCTGTGTCTTTTTGTCTACAATGTTGGGGATATTGCATAAAATATCAGGGGAGGGTCTTCCTTTCCAGATGCAGCGGATGGAGCATGCTGGTATTGGCTTTATTTTTTTTTAAACAGTGCAGCATTGTTTTTAATCTTTTCTTTTGCCTGGACTGTAAAGCTTTGCCTTTTGAACCTGCCGCGTCCTTACTCATTTAGTCTGTGATGCTTCGGGTGGTCCATGATTCTTTTAAATTGTTCCGCTTGGTGTAGGATTCTGCAGTCTCGGCGGTCTTCCATTGGCTGTAGCCCAGTCATAGCTTCCAAGTCTTTTATTTGGGTGGACTTCAGGGCTCCTGCTATGATACGGGCTGCTTGGTTCTGGGTGCGCCCTATTTTGTCATAGTTTGATTTGGATGCCGTGGACCAAGCTGCAATGCCGTATTCCAAAACTGGTCTCACTTTGCCTGTGTATAATTTCTTTAGTGTGTTTTCGTCAGCACACCAAGCAGTACCAGCAAGTTTCTTCATGATGGACATGCGTAGCCTCGCACTCAGCTGGGTCTTTAAAATTGCGCTTCCCAGGTGAGACGTCGGTCTAAGGAAACTCCTAAGACGGTTGGAGCCTTATCTAGCCGTATCTCTTTTCCATTTAATTGGAGTTTTACTTGCTGTCGTCTGTTTGATAGGGAGAAGATAGTATGTGTCGTTTTTTGTTCATTTATTTTTAGTAACCAGGTCTTGGACCATCTTTCCAGGGCTTCCACAGAGCCTTGCATTCGTGTGCTGGTTGTAGTGATGTGTTTTTCAGTAGTCCACATGGCCAAATCATCAGAGTAGAGAGAATAGTGGGTACTTTTGTGGAGGTTATTGGCGATGTCATTTATATAAATAAGGAAGAGTGTAGGGGAGAGGACACCAGCCTGGGGAACGCCTTGTTCCATGGTTTCCTTTTTGCTGGTATGTCCTTGGACCTGCACTCTTGCTGTTCTATTTTCTACGTAGTTGCTGATCCACTTGTACATTTTTCCGCATACTCCATATTGTAGCATATTTCCACACAGCCCGTCTTTTCATACTTGGTCGAAGGCTTTCTCCAGGTCTACCCATACAGCCAGAGTGTGTTTTCCTTCCTGGAAAGCATCTTCGATTTCTTGTGCTATGTGGATTACTTGATCTTCCGTGGACCTATACTGCCTGAACCCTGCTTGTTGTGGTATAATGATTTGTTTTTCTTCGAGGTGCCAGCTGAGTCTGGTATTTTTTTTTTTCCATGAGCTTGTCTGTGCAGCTGAGGAGACTGATTGGCCTATAGCTATTTGGGTCAAGTTTATCTTTATTTTTCTTCTGGATGGGAATCACTCGTGCTTCTTTCCACCCTTTTTTTTTTTTTTGGCCTAGATGTTTGCCTCACTAGTTTCTACTGGCGGAGGCGCGCCATTTTCCACCACAGACCGTAGTCCATTGGGCGATATCAGGACGCATAAACCAGTGCTTGGATGAATGTGTGCGTCTGTATGTACCTATGCTAGGTTTGTGCGCCCTAAGAAGCTAGCCCAACCAAAGTGCAATGGAAGGGCCTCACCATGAGGGCGCGTGTGAAAGTTGTGTAAGAGTGTGACTGTAGGATAGAGTCAAATGAAACAGAGTGAGGTAAGAGGAGAAGAGGAAGAGTGGCCCAACACTTGAGGTACAATGCCACACTTCCCGCTGCCGTTCATGATCGCGATGAGAATTTTCTTTGAAGTGCCACCAAATCTCATAAGCATGTCGTTCGTTACCCCATCTTTTCCAGGTGACTTTCCTAGTTTGAGGGAGTAAATGGCTACATCGAGTTCCTTCATGGTCAAGTTGATTGTCATGTGCTCCTCTGGGCAGGTTAATTAGTTTTTTTAAGATTTATCTCTATAGCCATTGCCTGTTTTATTTCAGGTGGGAAATGAATCTGGCTCGCTAGCGAGAATGTTTTTATGAATGCGTTAGATGCATGTGTTTTGGTCAGCATTTTCCCGCTCAGTTGTACTGCTGTTTCGTGGTTCCTGCAGTCCTCATTGTTTAGGGCTTTGGCTAGCCTCCATAGTTTTCTGCCGTCTTTGTCCAGATTTAGCGCTTCAGTTGTTTTTATCCAGCTGTTTCTCGCTGAGCTATTTAGTGTCGTTTTGTACTTTTCTGCAATAGGAGATGTTAACCTCTTTCGATTTTTCCTTTTCTGCCCTTCCTCTGGCTTCTGTCAGTTGTTCTTCCAGTTCCTGGAGTTCTGGTGTCCAGTAAGGTTTGTAGTCTCTTCTTGCTCCTCGGGGTATTGATTCGAGGTAGGCTCTCATGACAGCTTTGTTGAAGCGTTCTGCTAGTTCCCAGATTCTTATATTTCGGATGTTAGTCTGGCTGCAGTACATGTCTGACAGCGTTGAAAAGAATTTCCAGTTTGCCCTTTTGTAATTCCATCAGGGCAGTGGCTTATGTTCTTGGGCTGTGTGTTCCATCGGGGTAGTGGCTTGTGTTCTTTGGCTGTGTGTTCCATCGGGGCAGTGGCTTATGTTCTTGGGCTGTGTGTTCCATCGGGGCAGTGGCTTATGTTCTTGGGATGTGTGTTCCATCGGGGCAGTGGCTTATGTTCTTGGGCTCTGTGTTCCATCGGGGCAGTGGCTTATGTTCTTGGGCTGTGTGTTCCATCGGGTCAGTGGCTTATGTTCTTGGGCTGTGTGTTCCATATTAATCACCAGCTTTATTGGTTTATGATCACTGCCTGACAATTGTTCTAGTACAACTCTGTTTATCTTGTGACCGATGTCTCCTGTCGCAATTGCAAGGTCAGGTGTTGAGGTGGACAGCCATCTTCTTGAGTAAAAACAGGGTGCATCGTCTGCTTTGTTAATGAGCTGTAGGTTACTATTGATTTCCAAGTCTACCACTTCGGTGCCTCGTGTATCAGTCTCCGCGTATCCCAATCCTTCTGTGTGGCTGTTGAAGTCTCCGACAACTACGCAGTTTGAGTGTTGCACCTCTATTGATGTCAGTGAGAGATCCTTATCTGGGGGGCAGTACAGATTTATCACTCTCAAGGGGGGCGGCGTGGCCTAGTGGTTAAGTGACACGGCTCACAACCAGAAGGTGCTGGGTTCGATCCCCATCACAGCACCGTCATTACCCCGGGGAAGCAAACCCTTAGAAAATGCAGGAGGAAGCAGACCCTTACATAAAATGCATGCTGAAGTCGGATGCACTGGGCTGACAGGCGCAAAATAAAAACCACAGAGCAACACACACCCGCCTTGGGGAATAGATAAATAAGGCGAATGCAAAAAACAAAAAAATCACTCTCAAGGTTTATTCTTCTACAGTGACATCGGCACCAATGATTTCAGCTTGGTTGCTTGTGTGGTTTGGAACATCTCTGCATGGTAGAGAGTTTCTAATTAGCATGATCACTCCACCTTTGTGGCCCTTTCTGTCAAGCCGAAGGGTTTTGTATCCTCGTATCAGGAACCTATGATTTGGGTTAAGGTGGGTCTCTTGGATGTATCAGAAACCTATGATTTGGGTTAAGGTGGGTCTCTTGGATGTATCAGGAACCTATGATTTGGGTTAAGGTGGGTCTCTTGGATGTATCAGGAACCTATGATTTGGGTTAAGGTGGGTCTCTTGGATGTATCAGGAACCTGTGATTTGGGTTAAGGTGGGTCTCTTGGATGTATCAGGAACCTATGATTTGGGTTAAGGTGGGTCTCTTGGATGTATCAGGAACCTATGATTTGGGTTAAGGTGGGTCTCTTGGATGCATCAGGAACCTATGATTTGGGTTAAGGTGGGTCTCTTGGATGTATCAGGATCCTATGATTTGGGTTAAGGTGGGTCTCTTGGATGTATCAGGATCCTATGATTTGGGTTAAGGTGGGTCTCTTGGATGTATCAGGAACCTGTGATTTGGGTTAAGGTGGGTCTCTTGGGTGTATCAGGAACCTGTGATTTGGGTTAAGTTGGGTCTCTTGGATGTATCAGGAACCTATGATTTGGGTTAAGGTGGGTCTCTTGGATGTATCAGGAACCTATGATTTGGGTTAAGGTGGGTCTCTTGGATGTATCAGGAACCTATGATTTGGGTTAAGGTGGGTCTCTTGGATGTATCAGGAACCTATGATTTGGGTTAAGGTGGGTCTCTTGGATGTATCAGGAAACTATGATTTGGGTTAAGGTGGGTCTCTTGGATGTATCAGGAACCTGTGATTTGGGTTAAGGTGGGTCTCTTGGGTGTATCAGGAACCTGTGATTTGGGTTAAGTTGGGTCTCTTGGATGTATCAGGAACCTATGATTTGGGTTAAGGTGGGTCTCTTGGATGTATCAGGAACCTATGATTTGGGTTAAGGTGGGTCTCTTGGATGTATCAGGAACCTATGATTTGGGTTAAGGTGGGTCTCTTGGATGTATCAGGAACCTATGATTTGGGTTAAGGTGGGTCTCTTGGATGTATCAGGAAACTATGATTTGGGTTAAGGTGGGTCTCTTGGATGCATCAGGAAACTATAATTTGGGTTAAGGTGGGTCTCTTGGATGCAAGCAACGTCAATGCTTTCCTCGTGGAGTTTGTGAGCGAGCGGTAACTTTTTATTTAGGACACCCTCTGCACTCCATTGAAGTATATTTAGAGTCCTTTTCTTTGTGTTTTGGTCAGCAGTGGTTTCCCTGGCTGTCCGTGCCCTGGCTCCACAGCACGGAGGTCGGGGACCGCCAGTAGCATTTGGTGGACCCCTTCGAGGCGGGGTCCGGCACTCTTTCCTCATGGCGGGGGGTCCGGCACTCTTCTCACCTGGCGGGGGGTCCGGCACTCTTCCCACCTGGCGGGGGGTCCGGCACTCTTCCCTCCTGGCGGGGGATCCGGCACTCTTCCCACCTGGCGGGGGGTCCGGCACTCTTCCCACCCGGTGGGGGGTTCGGCACTCTTCTCACCTGGCGGGGGGGTCCAGCACTCTTCCCACCTGGCGGGACTCCTTGGGTCGAGCACCAACTCGTTGAGTCATTTTAGTGTCCGTCATCATTAAACGTACTGCGTTGCACTGTGTTATGCGCCGTAGCCCAGTGCATCCGACTTCAGCATGCATTTGTTCTGGGCCACCTCCCTAGCCTTTGGCTGTCTCCATCTTGCCTGCAGGGCAGCAGTTGTTTGGGTTCAGAGTTGTCTCTCCTAGGAAAGCTGTTTTCCACGACTGTCGGACCTTCCCTATCCGATTTTTGATCAAGTTTCCCATCTCGTTGTGCGGGCGTCAGTCAGGGATGTTGTGCTCCTCCCATGAATGATAGGATTTGCGCTCTGGTTTTCCTCCGCGATTGCTCACGTAGTTTAGCCGGCCAGACAAAGACTTTGCTCGGGGGGTGGCGCTGCTGTTTGTTAGTAGACTCTAGGAGCCATACGTGAGTTAGACAGGAGCGGGGAAACCAAGTAGGGTCCAGGCCATCCGTTTTTGCAAGGAAGTGACTGCCTCTTGCCGTGAGGTGCTATCCCTTTACACGCGCCTGTCCTACCCCCCGGAAGGAAGGAAACTTCAATCCAAGTAGGAAGGTCCTTGAGTAATGATAACCTGTGCTGAATTCTGGGGCGCAATTAACCGGAACTTTAAATCCCATCATAGACTTGTTTTCCCCAGCTTAATCCAGGCACAGCCATAGCAAGATGCAGCATAGCAAACAGGATAACCGATCGAAAGCACCTAAATTCCAGAGAGGGAGTAAAGTCATTGATGCCACCTGGTGAAGGAGTTGTCAATTATGCATTCACTCCATTTGTAACACCGAAGGGCTCAGAGGATTCATCATGATTTTGAACTCAAGCCAATATGCCATCATGGAACTGTCGAACCATTGTAATAAAGGCATTGGGACATCCACATTTGAACATAATCTCTCATAGACTGTACTAGATCAGTGATCCCTAAGCAGTGTCCTTGTACCGTTCCAGCTGCCCACCGCGCGCTCTCTCGCCATTTTGCAGTTCACCATACAGCAACTCCTTTGGTAGACGTTGATCCGACCTGGCCAGCCCTTCTCAGCCGTCCTGCACATACCATGTGTGCATACTGGATCACGCTAACACTTCTGTATTGGCAATATGTCCCGCCATGTAATTCTCAGTTGTTTCCGCACGCAGTTCATGTTGAAGTGGTTTAGTTTCTCCACATACGACTATAGGCAATCCAGGTCTCACACGCATATAATAGGGTATGTAGAACAACTGCAGCGTAGACCTTCATTTTTGTTTCAATCCTAATCCATCACCTATCCCATATCCTACTACAAAGATTGCAAAATATGGCACTTGTCATAGATATTCTTGTATTCACCTCATCAACGTTGCCAACAACGAACCCCCCACTTTGCACCAAGACGTGGATACACTCAAAGGGAGACGCATTAAGCGAGGAAGGTCATGGATTGCAGAGGCAGAAAACTCCCTGATGAGAGTCTGTCCATTGGAAGAAGTGGGAAGAGGTAGTGAATGGGTAGAAGTAGCCAACGAGAGCCCCTGACAAGGGTGGTGATACAACTGAGAAGAGAGTGTCGCGAGTGGATCGGCACTAGGACAGAAGCTTCAATCAGGAGCTGATCCAGCAACACTCAGGACCACAAGACTCAATTCAGTACACAGATGACTCCGGCGACAGATATGCAAACAAGTGCGGTTGGGATTTCGTCGGCTACCAAAATGGCAAGGAGATGGGGGAGAAATCAGCTGCCTGCTCCACTGTCACATCGAGTATGAGGATGGAGATTGAGGAGGTAACAGCGACTCTGACTTGGTTGGTGACACAACCGGTGACACACGCAGTGATACTGTCAGACTCGCAGGGCATGCTCCGTAATATAGAAAGGTGCATGCTAAGAAGGGAGTACCTTCTCTTCTGAACAACTCTGATATACAAGTTGTCACATGGATCTACTTCCCGGTACCTGCAGGCATCTAGGACAACGAAAGAGCGGACGCAATGGCGGGACGCGTTCTGGTTAACGACGTGGTGATAACGAGCGACAGGGTTGAGTTGATAAGGGCAGTCATGAACAGTCTACAGAATGATGAAGAGACAGAGGGTCACGAAAATGCATATGTGCAGAAGATGATAGATTGTGTAGTGACTTAGGGAGAAGGAAGAAGGTGTGTTCTGTCTGGAAAGATCCGAAGAACACGAAATCAACACTTGACTGGGACTCTGCGTATATATAGCTTGGTTGGCTGCTTGGAGGGAGAACGGTGCACTTGTGGCAATGTCTCCTGTGTGATGATGTTGGTTCTTAGAATCGTGAATCACCTCATCATCTATGTGAATAACCTGAGATAGAGGAGAGATCACATATTCAATTTGAGGAACATCTATGAAAAATGTTGAGAATTTAACGTAGACCTGTGTACGTACTTCATTGATTACTTGATTACACCAAAGCCTTCAATACGGTAAAACATTAGAACGTGTGGCACATCATGAAAGCAATGAGTTCTCCTGTACATTTTATCCATCGCATCCTAGTATCTGGTCAAACATCAGACTGATTTGCAGTACAAAAGGGAGTACGACATGGATGTGTTCTCTCTCCATATCTACATAACATCTATGAATGTATAGTGAGAAGAGTCTGAGAAGAAGAGAATATCGAAAGTTTCGATCCATTTACAATTGGTGGTTACGAGATCCCAGAGTTATGATACGTAGATTACACAGAGATACTATCAAGAAGTGCAGACGTGCTAGAGCAGTTAATTTCAGCCTTATAGAGATAAAGTGCAGATCGAAACCTATTTACAAAACAAAGATAAAGACCAACACAAAACACAATGTCAACATAAATTTACAATAGGTGGTGAGGAAATAGACCAGGTCACGCATTTTGAGTATCTGGGCTTCTGAATTGACAAAAATGGCAAATGCTCAAAAGATATCAGAAAAAGACTAGCCATGGCAACGCAGAAGTTATGACAGAGCACCAACAAAACGCCAAGAGTAACAATCTTGAGAGCCTGTGCCTTTCCAGTGGTAGCAAATGGCTGCGAAGCATGGACGATTACCAAAGAATATAGAAAGAGAATCAAGTCCTTCGAGTGAAAATGTTACAGAAAGATCCTCAGAATACCCTGAACAGAGAAGGACAAATTTAGACATTTGGCAAGAGGTGAACATAAATGAAACTGGTTTATCAATTCCATCGTTGTCAGAAAATAAAAATACTTTGGTCACGTCAATGGACACAACGGTCTTGAAAGGACAGTGATGATAGGTATGGTACCGGACAAAATCGAGCAACAACGGCAAGAAAGTGAACCTTTGTGACGAAGATGGCCCAACTGGATTCTTTGTCAGTTATAGCAGTTTCCATTTTATATAGCCAATCTGCCAGAGTCTGAGCAAATGATTGCGCAGCTATCTCTGAGATCCGAGGTGTTGAGACGCTTTGAGTATTGTTCTGTGGGCACCTAGAAGCTTGGATACCAAAGTTCATTTTAGAAATAACCAATCTATGGTTCGTCCAGCATTCTGCTCCACACATGGTCTTTGTCACCCGTACATCCTGACGATCCTGTCTGCGAACAATGACGTAATCATTTATGTGCCAGTGTCCTGACCGTGGATGAATCCAAGTGGTTTTATTGCGGTTTGAGGAGACGAAATACGGTATTGATAATAAGAATCACGTTTGTCGCACATGTTATCAAGAGTAGGTGCCCGTTACTACTGCAACTACCAATGTCATTTCTGTCAATCACTCCGTGGTAGAGGCTTATTTGTTTATGGTCAAGGCGATCCTCAACACCATTAAACTAAAATCAATCCCTTTTGGAGCATTGGGGAACCCACTAACCAAGCTCGATTTATAACAAAGCCAAAACCAGATTCACGCCGGTTTTCCACTCCACAACTTTTCTAGAAAAAGGTAAAGCTGGCTTTATTTTCTGTAATGTGGCTCTCTTCTGTTCAGTGAGTCTCACTTAGTGGCTTCTATTTCAATGTTGTATCTGGCAAGCTCTTTGGCTCTTGCCAGGGAATGTTATTATAGAGAAGGAGAGTTGCGCACGTCAGCTTCACGCTCTCTTAACTTAACTTAACGTTTTTATACTGGTTTAGAAGACCCTGCAGATTCTGTATACAACCAGTTACATTTACATCACCTTGCTCTAAAAGCTATGCGCATCCAGTTTATTCTTAAATGCATTAACTGTCCCTGCCACCACTACCTCCCCTGGCAATGCATTCCAAGCAGACACCACTCTCTGACTAAAAAAATATTTCTCAATTTTTTTTTTTTTTTTTTTTTTTTTTGCGTTCGCCTTATTTTTCTAATCCCCAAGGCGGTGTGCGTTGCACTGTGTTTTTATTTTGCGCCTATCGGCCCAGTGCATCCGACTCCAGCATGCATTTTATGTAAGGATCTGCTTCCTCCTGCATTTTCTAAGGGTTTGCTTCCCCGGGGTAACGGCCGGTGCTGTGATGGGGATCGAACCCAGCACCTTCGGGTTGTGAGCCGGGCCACTTAACCACTAGGCCACGCCGTCCCTTTCTCAATATCTAACCTGGACCTCTCTTTAGTCAGCTTGTAGCTATGCCCTCGTGTTATTGTAGGTGGTTGTATTTTTTTTTAAAACTTGTTATAGTCTAATTTATCGATTCCTCTGATCATCTTATAAACCTGTATTAAGTCACCACGAATTCTTCTCTCTTCGAGACACTGTAGGCCGGCTTTTCTGAGTCGTTCCTCATAACTGTAATTCTGGAATCCCACTATCATCTTTATCGCTCTTTTTTATATTCTTTCTAGCATGTTTATGTCCCCTCTATGATAAGGACTCCACACCTGTACACAGTACTCCAATCTAGGTCTAACTAAAGCTTTATACAGTTTGACGATCACTTCCTTGCTCCTATTTTTAATATTTCTTTTTATCATACCTAACATTGCATTTGCCTTTCTCACTGCTACCTTAACTTGCTCACTCAACTTTCCTGTATGATCTATAATAACCCCTAGGTCCCTTTCCTTATCTATCTTTCTAATATTGTTTTCTCCCATTCTGTAATTATGTTCCATATTGGATCTACCCATGTAGATGACTGTACATTTATCTACATTAAACTCCATTTGCCAGCATACAGACCATTCTCGAATTTTATCTAAATCCGACATCAATATATTCAATTCCGCTTTAGATGAGACACTACTGCATAGTTTTGTGTCATCAGCAAATTTTGCAATCATGGATCTCATATCAATGTCCAAATCATTTATATATATCAAGAACAAAATTGGTCCCAAAACCGAGCCCTGTGGCATACCACTTTTCACTTCACACCACTCAGAGTACTCCTTATTTATGCCCACCCTCTGCCTTCTTCCCGTTAACCAATTTTCAATCCATTTGGCAACTTCCCCACCTATTCCATGTGATTTTAACTTTTGAAATAATCTTTGATGAGGTACTCTATCAAAGGCCTTTGCAAAGTCTAGATAAATAACATCCACTGGCTCCCCTTTATCTATGATTTTAGTAACCTCCTCCATGAATTCTAATAGATTTGTTAAGCATGATCTCCCTCTAGTAAACCCATGCTGACAATTTCAAATTAGATTAAATTTGTCTAAATGCATTACAATGTTTTCTTTGATTATTGACTCTAACAATTTACAGACTATGCTCGTTAAACTCACCGGTCTATAATTTGCTGGATCTGATTTTTTGCCTTTTTTGAATAAGGGGATCACTCCTGCATCTTTCCAATCCCGTGGAACAATCCCTTTTGTCAGTGATTAAGAACATAATATAGCCAATGGTTAACTTGAAGTTTTTATACTGGTTTAGAAGACACGTCAGTCTGTGTACAACTACATGATGATGATGCATTGATGTAAACATCTTTGACCATCACTAGTCGCTTCTCGATATCTATTTCGCATTATCTTTCCTCCACAATTATTATATTTCAAAGATATGAGAAACCTAATCTTAAGCAGTCTTCCATCAACAAAACACGAATCAAGTTACATAGAGACAAGTGTTCAACATTTACAAGCACTTGCTCTTCGTTAATGAAAGGTAAAAATTGGTATCAGTGCTATGGGAGACGGAAGTAATCAAGAAATCGTCTTAGATACGAAATATCAAATTGCTGGAGACGTATCTAATTCTAACATGTTTCGAGTTGGATATTGGCTGATTATTATTACTTAGATATCTAGTGAACAACATAATGGAGGATTCGGCTATATGGTCAAGACGACCTCGGAATATTAACCCTACAAGTGGAAAGTTAAAATCTAGTTTGCATTACACATGGACAGGACCCATCGATCCACAGGTCAGACTATTTTAATATGAAACTCAGTACAATTTACTTGCCATATCCACACCGAAAGTCGTTTGCATAGTATCTCCCAAAATCAGTCTTGATTTAAGAATTTATCAGACATTTTCTGTCCATCTCTTGATGTCATCTTCCCACTATTATCGTTGTTTTCATCTGGCACATTTGAGCGGAACGTTTTCTTGAATTCTTGCAATGCTGTTTTCAGTCAAAGTTCTGTCTTTTCTTTTTCTTAGTAGATGATTGATCAGTGACTGACATAGGAGTCAGTGAACATCACGCCTGCTAGCGTCTTATAGGTTAGCCATAAACTCTCTCCACTTCACCTGATCTTGTGTACTATAAGACCCCTTGTGTATTTTGTTTCAATTTTCGTTCTTTTGATTAGTGTTTCTCATCTCTATGGTTAATCAATATTGGAACTATATTTCAATTAATCACAAGCATGATTTGCTGCTTTCGTTTTATATTGTTGAAAGTGTATTGAAATTAAGGTCCTCATAGCCCCCTAGATGGACTGGATGGATCGACTCCCACATATGCTTGCACATCTCCTGGACGAAAATCGAAAACCTCAGCAGAGGCCCCGCTGCTTTGAGCATCACGATGAACGGCAAAGCTGTTGCAGCCATTGAGGACTTCGTCTACCTCAGCAGCAGGCAGTCCTCTGACACACGCAGCAGTCACAACATTGCCGGTAGGATGGGCTTAGTGGCTTCATCCATGCACTTGCTTTGCAGAGTGGTTCCAGTGAAGGCTCACCCTATAGACTCCGCCTGTATTGTCTCCATTCTCCTGTTTGGCTCTGAGCTACTACAGCGACAGTGGCAGCGTCTTTGAGGCCTTCCACCTGTGCAACCAGAGGCACATCCTCGGGATTGTCATGCATGACATTATTTCCAACAGTGAAGTAGTTTGACTTACTCAACTTGCAGGCGTTGTCTCAACGATTGATCATTGTTTGTTGTTCTTCGGTCACGTTGTTCACCTCTCCTGGGAAGTCCCAGCCCATGAGATGCTCCGGCAGGCTGTGCGGGAGATTTACAGGAAGATGCCGCGCTCATCTTGGAGACGTCATCAGGGCCGCCTTCACAACTCCTGGCTAAAACAGATCGCCACTTCCCCAATAGAACTGCAGGTCATTAGACATGGTCATGTGACACGACGTGCCTTGGTCGTCTAAGTGTACTATTGATTTTAGTGGCTCTGACCTTGCATTAATTATAGCTACTACTAGGTGATCATGACTTCCTAAATCTGTGCCTCTTCTTACTGTCACATCTTCAAGTTGATATCTCCATCTGCCAATGATCATTTATCTGGTTTCTCTGTTGCAGCAGTTTAGAGAGTGCTGTGCTAATTTATGAATGTCCTTAAATGGAATGGGTCCTCCTCCAATAACTAAATTGGTTGTTTTTGTGCGGTCGCCTTATTTGTCTATTCCCCAAGCAGGCGTGCATTGCACTCTGTATTTATTTTGCCCCTGTCGGCCCAGTGCATCCTACTTCGTCATGCATTTTATGTAAGGGTCTGCTTCCTCCTGCATTTTCTAAGAGTTTGCTTTCCCAAGGTAATGGCCAGTGCTGTGATGGGGAGCAAACCCAGCACCTTCGGCTTGTGAGCCGTGTCTCTTAACCACTAGCCCACGCCATCCCCACTGAACTGTTTAAGACACAGTTTATCAACTGTTCATCATTCACGTTTAATGTTCTACTGCCCCATCAACTTTTTACTATTTCATTACATGTGTTATCCTTTTCAAATTTGACATCTAGGTCTTCTATTACTAAGATGAGGTAAAATCTGAGTATTGTTACAATTTCTTCTTTTAGAGCTGCATTTAGAAGAGCGTCTGGCCGAATGATTTCGAGGCCTGCCTGCCGGCAAGGAGGGCAGCGGTTCGAATCTCGGTATGGCATATGTTGTTTTTCTGTTGGGGGTGAAATAAACAAACATAGCCAGCACACGACGTGGCGACAGCTTTGGCGAAGTGGCCTGTAGTTCTCAGTCTAAAAAACACCTAGACTACCCCAGCAATGGGAAAAAGTCATATTGACAGTAGAGCTGCTGGTAGAATTGTCCTTTACCTAATTGACACTGTCAATTGTTAGTACAAAATATTGTATTATTCCTACCTTGGAAGTACTTTCACCAGAGAAGGAAATATTGACTCTGAGGTCCACAACAGAATTTCCAAGGCAAGTGCTGCTTTCAGAAGACTGAAAAAACATTTGAGACCTGTAGGGAATCAGTGTTGCCACCAAGATAAGTGTGTATCATGCTGTTGTGCTAACCACCCTTCTGTACACAAGTGAAACATGGACAGTCTATAGAAGGCATGTCAGGAAACTTAACCATTTCCATGTAAACTGTCTCTGCAGACTGCTCAGAATTGGTTGACAGGATAGAGTGCCCAAATATGTAGTCCTCAGCAGGACAAGACTCTATGGCATCCCTACTCTGCTTCAGAGAGCTCAGATCAGATGGTCTGGGCATGTTATTTGCATGTCAGATGAGCAGCTCCCTAAACAGCTGTTGTACGGTGAGTTCAGGACAGGACAGCATTCGCTGGGGGGACAAAAGAAGTGATATAAAGACACCCTAAAAGTTTCTTTGAATAGTTTCTCCATTGATATTGCTGCCTGGGAGCTGCTTGCTCTGAATCGTTCAACCTGGCACATTATCATCACACACGGTGCTTGCACTGGTGAGCAGAGGACCATTATGGAGGTGCAGGAAAAGCGAGCTGCACGAAAGGAAAGAATGCAAGACGGCCAAATTACAAATGCTGTTCATGTGTGCCCTACGTGGGGTAGAGTTTGACACGCTCAGATCAGACTATACAGTCATATGCAGTCACATCTGAATAAACATATCTGGAGCTGTCACCATCTTTGCTTGCCATGGGCAACTAACAATGATGATGATGTTGGTAAATCTCCCTCATCTTCCTCTTATGAGTATATTGAAAGTTAGCTTCCAGTACAGCAGTGTCCTTACCATTCCTTTTGTAGGATAAGTGCCACATATTCCTCTTGTCGTCTCTCCTCTTCTAGAGTAGAATATTGTCACTCCTATTGCTGTGATTTATTCTTCTTGTTCCTGTCCACCTACTCTCACATATTTCCAATATGTGTAATCTGTAGTTTTACATTTCTGTTGTTATTTGCCCAACTCATTTATTGTCCAGACATTTCAAAATCCAATTCTTGTATCTCGTTTAATGCTCAGGATATCCGTTGTCATGCAGGTAGCTTTCTTTCAATTTTTACTACTGACAGTCATGCAAGCTTTCTACTACAGATGTCTCTCCCATGATGAAGTTAGTTTATTTGTTGTTGTTTCTAATGAAATGGGTTTTTTTTCCATGTGCCTGGAAGACAAGATTACCAATTTTTATCTGCCCCCAACCCATGCAGATTTGCCCAGCTTTGTAAATCCTGCCATGTGTGAAACTCCCACTGTCTTAGACCTGGGGGTTGTCAGAATACTCAACTCGTCAAACTTCAGCATTGTATAAGCATTTATTGGCTGGTTATGGTCTTTCGATATGACCAAAAAACCTGAACTGTCAGATTCTCTGATTTCTTTCTGTAATTGTCTTTGTACTCCTAATTTCTCCTTTTATGTTTTTCTTTATTTCTACAAGATTCACCCCATTCCCCAAAATCTCCACATTTTCAGAATTTTGATTCTTCTCTCCAACCATTTGATCTTCTTCATCTTCGTACTCTGTCAGACGTCAAACTGTATTTGTTCGAAGAAAGCAGCTGTCATCCTGAGGCTGTCAATACTGCCATTATAGCTTGTCTAGTGTTGCCACTGGTGATGGCCACATGTGCTTTCTCTGGTCCTCGTATGTCGGGCAGTTTTGCAGCAGATGTTCAGCGGTCATTTTCCCTGTACCACAAGTGCATTCATCAGTGCCACCTATTTTCAGTTTATTGAATAGGTGGTACCTCAGTCTGTTGTGGCCTGTGCGGAGTCTGAAGACCACGACCTGCTCTCTTCTGTTCAACTGGTAATAGGCATAATTTTTTGAGTAGCCAGTATGTTCTGTTTCCCATTTGGCCATGTATCTGGCCCTAATAAGCCTTTTGGACTCTTCGTAGGTCACACTAGAATCTGGTTGTGGTAGTCTTGCACCTTCTTTTGCCAGTCTGTCTGCCTCCTCATTGCCTTTGATGTTACAGTGGGATGGAACCCACTGTACCACTACTCTTTTTGGTGCGGACTGCTGGCATAGTTGACAGAGTACTGCTCTTAAATCATTAAGTTCTGTATTTTTCTAACCATTTGATCAATGTCCATATTTCTATTCTATATAGTAATGACAGGTACATATAACTCTTCATCAATGGTATTTTTAAACTTGTGAATTATTTGTCATAATGTTAAAATTGTTCTTCTGTTGAGAAAAACAGCTTGGTTATCACTATTCTCATCTTGATGTTTATTTCTACACTTCAAGTTGAGCCATAGGGTCACATATCATATGTTTCTATCCTGCCTTAGCTGTCATTCCCGACATTGCGTGGGATAGTTAAACTAGTACATATTTCATTTTTAGCACCTCCTTTCCCTGTCCTCTCAATGTGTGACATTTAACACATTCTTTCAAGTTATGTCGAACCTGTTCCCCCATCTACTCAACCTGCCAACCCATCACCATATCTTCTTCCTCAATCTGTCCATTCCCTCACCCATCTCTCCCACCCTCACCCCATTTATGCGCCCCCCCCCCCTCCCTTGCAGCAATCTCTCCCCTTTCAACATGTCCATGCACTCATCTTTATCTTGCCTCTCAAACATATCTCTCACATTTCTTACTCACCTCAAACCACCAATCTCCTTAGCAATCTCTCCCTCCCCAATCCATCAAACAGTCTATCTGCTTAACCAATTCACACATCATACCAGCTCTTCTGAAACCAATCTCGCTCTCTCTCTCTCTCTCTCTCTCTCTCTCTCTCTCTCTCTCTCTCTCTCTCTCTCTCTCTCTCTCTCATACACACTTTCCTCTACCCATATGGTCAAATGGAGAGACATGTTTAGACAACCTTACAACCAATCTTTGCACTGATCTACTAGATTGTAGTGATTATGTCCATGGAAAGTATATAGCCAGCGCCATTTTTAGCACAGACAGACATAATGCTGTCAATGGCTTCCAGCATTCAAAATTGGAGTGTGAACTATTTGCAATAGGTATAGATTGATATAAGTTACGGCAGTAACCAGAATTGAGTAGAAAGATAGGCTGAATTGTTATACAGACCAAATGAAGTACTCAAGAACATCAGTGTAGCTCCCTACATTATTCAGCTTCACCAAAACTTCAATTTCTCAAGATAGTGTGTGTTAGTTTTTGTTCATTTATTTTTAAATGCCATTGTATGGTCTAAAATTTGTAGAATCAACACGAGCTTAAATTAGTGAGGTGTTTCTCAAAGGTCCATAGGACGAAGTCATCTGCATAGAGGGAGTTATGAGCCTCTAGTGACATTTGTCCATAACTGATTGGAGTACTGTGTACGGGTGTGGAGTCCTTATCGTAGAGGAGATATAAACATGATGGACAGAATACAACGAAGAGCGACACAGCTGATAGTCGGATTCCAGAATTACAGTTATGAGGAAAAACTCAGAAAAACCGGCCTACAGTGTCTAGAAGAGAGAAGAATTCATGGTGACTTAATACAGGTTTATAAGATGATCAGAGGAATGGATAAATTAGACTATAACAAGTTGTTTTTTTTAAAATACAGCCACCCACAAGAATAAGAGGGCATAGCTACAAGTTGACTAAAGAGAGGTCCAGGTTAGATATTAGGAAATATTTTTTAGTCAGAGAGTGGTGAATGCTTAAAATGCATTGCCAGGGGAAGTAGTGGAGGCAGGGACGGTTAATGCATTTAAGAATAAATTGGATGTGCATAGCTTTTAGAGCAAGGTGATGTAAATTAAACTAGTTGTATACAGATTCTGCAGGGTCTTCTAAACCAGTATAAAGACGTTAAGTTAAGTATAATGTCATTTATATACATGAGGAACAGTGTTGGGGAGAGAACTCCACCTTGAGGGACACCATGTTTAATCATTTCTTTTTTGTACTGGTTTGCCCATGTACTTGCACTCTAGCTGTTCTGTCTTCTAGATAATAGCTGATCTAAAAGAGTGCCACATGCAAAACTTCTACTCCATTTACAAATGTTAAGGGAAGAGGATACACAGTTAACACAAGTTTTACAGATATTTGATATTCATATAACTGTGAATGTCTGAAATGAGCAAACACACTTAAGAGACTTGAGGGGCACTCTATGCTTCAATGGTCTAGAGAAAAAAAGGCTATAACAAATAAATTTTACAGTATAGATGACGGAAAGTAGCAACAAAAACCCTGAAATTGCAAATACAATAGCCAATATCATTAACTACAAACTTGCCATTATGGAAAATAAAATGCTTTACATAATACAAATGGGATATTCTGCACATTTGGAAGGGAAAAAACAATCAAATCATAGAAGAATTGAAAGTGCATAGCCTCAAATCTATATTAATCATAAATTTCCACACAATACCAGGACACATGTACATACTGATGACTTGACTGAGAGCATTGTTAAAAACGTGGGAGGTAACAAAGTTATTCAATTTAAACAAATGAAGCTCACTCAGCAAAAATTGCCATTGGGCGATACTGCAACACCTTCCATCTTAAACAATGGTCCTGCAACTGGCAGCAGAACTATTTATCAAATGTAACTCACAGGCAGATATTCAGATAGTTGTCTTCACTTATGTCTTCTTGGTGATAACCACAATGAAGAGTTTACAGTATACTAGCACTTGAGAGAATTAATCATGCACACTTAAACAGAGCACCATTGGTGTGGATATTTGATTGCTATCAAAGAAGAAGAAGTAGAATGTCCACATGTTGGACTATTTGAAATGTGCATCTAGTAAGCCATACATGTCCAACTTGTTATTTTTATATTAAACCTACAGCTGTATAGTGACTCGCTGATTTACCTTAGTAAGTGCACAGAACAAAACCTAGCCATACTTGAGAGATTCAGTAAACAGCAGCACACCATTCAACCAAATGACTTTCAAAGACATTCCTCATATGGCAAGTATCATGTTTTATGGTGCACAGGCAGACATTCTTATTAACAGTTCCAGTCTGTGACATTTTTTTAAGTGTTTCTGTAATCACATTTATTTTTGTTAAATTTCCTGATCTAACTCTGTGTGCTAAACAGATTTAAATGAATTTATCCAACCAACAGAGAGTGTTGGATTTGTAGCAATTTAAACCATATTTTTAACATAGTAGATAAGTATATTTATAATTTTTATACATGGTTACACATAAGTTTATAAATGAACACAACAAATTATTTGAAATATCTACTCCATAGAGTCAGTAATTGAATCATATAATTAAATTAGAATGGGTAGTTAGCCATAAGTTTGATGGTTTTCAATCATTTTTTTCTGTCTATACGTGTATACCATATTATCCAACAAAGTTTTGTTGTTACATTTTTAAAAAAATGTAATTTACCAGATACAGGTGTCTAACCACTGTTGTCTCAATGTTTCTCATAACCTGGAAGGTTTGTTGTTGTTGGGGTATCACAGCTCACTGAAATATGAATTGTCTATTTTCACAACAGTTTGTCCATTAGCAGTGTTGCTGTCTCTTTCAAGGTTTTTTACATCCATTTCTGAACATTATTTGTCCAGTGCTTCCAAGGTCTTCATCTTGTTATGTTTCCCAGATTTTTCCCTTGTGTACAAATTTTGATAACTAATTTTATCTTGATACATAACTGTAATCATTAAACTTTGCATGTTTTTACAACACTCAGGTGGTCTTTATATGATCTGATATTCTGATTGATTGTTATTCATATGTTGACATTTGAGATATGATCCTTGTAGATTCCTTCTGAGAATGTGTCTGAAGCATCTAATCTCCATTGCTTGGTTTTTTTTCCATTCCAAGTCAGCATTTGATGTTAACGTATTACACACATAAATGTGTACAGAGAAAATCAGGGCCTGTATTAAATTGATCTTAATTTTAGCAATATGTTTTTATTTTCCCATATTGGCCATAGTGTTGTGAGAATTGAAGTTTGTGCGACCCTTGTTCTTAATTATGTTCTTGTGCGATCTTCTTTAATTATAGATCCCAGATCTAGAACTGTTTTATTGTCTCCAATTTATGTACATTTTCATTGATTCCCTCTTTGTTATATGTCATAAGTTGAGTCATTGCTGTGTTGATTTCTAGTTGTTAATGCCTGCCTTTTCCAGCTCCAGCAAGTGTAAATATGTCAACTGCAACTGCAAGTTTTTAATCATGTGTTCTCCTACGATTATAGTTTGTAATTGCTATCGAAAGCTTGTGTCATTATTTTTTCCAGGAATAAATTTAACAGTCTGTGTGATAGCAAGAAGCCTTGTCTCACTTCAGCTACACCAGTTCAAAATCCAGCTTGATCTTCCGCTAAAATATTTCATAATGGGGGTGTAACCTATTCAGTATGATCTTGAGTCTAATCATCATTTTATTTAAAAATCAAGAATTCTGTTATTAATATCAAGTAGAACAATCAATCCAATCAGTGTAAAGCCTACAACCTGGTAATTTATAATTGACAGCACTAGAAAAATCTCTGTTGGTTTGCTATAATGAATAAGTATTCTACAGTTTTCTAACACAATGAGGTTACAATTTTTAAAATATCAACTGATAATCTTTTAGATTTAAAAAATAAATGATTGCATAGTTAGAAGTTAGGATTATATTTGCTTGACAAAACCAATACATTTCTACTGGTTTATTAATATGAAATAAATAAACCAAAAAAATTAAGTTTTCATGAGTTTTCATAGCTAACGCACATGTAAATGTATTTATCGAAGACTAAACAAAGGAAAATGACACCAATGAAAACATAAATTTCAGCCAAATTAATTTCATATTTAAATAATGAGTAGTTGAATATTTAGTTCTTTCTGGTGTTTGTCCTGAACACGACATTGTGATGTTGTGTCATAGTTTACAGTGAGACTGTGATATCTGCACCTTTCAGCATTCTATTTCAACACAGTATTTTATTTAACCAGCTCATTCATTGTGCTACATCTTTGGCATCAGACACCTACTCATTGAGTATAAAGCATTTGAAGGCACAAGAAAAAGATTGTAACAAGTGCCACCGACAATTCGGAATACACTGAAAGCACAATTAAACAACTGAAGAAATTTATTTATATAAGAATGACATTGGGCTGCCAAGAGCAAGCTTGCTCAGCATATATGGGATAGCAGCAACAACAACAACATGCACATACCACACTTCATAGAATGTGAATAGTTGGTCCTGAATATCACATGGAAATGTGTGTTTGTCCAACTTTGGGAGAAAGAATACATTGTCTACATTTAAATTTCACCAGGACAATCTTCTCTGATGGACTTTGGTTTGGACTTTGCTCCCAGAGATACTTTCAGCTCTCTAGCTAGATCATCTGTCCTAGATGATGATTCATCTTCAGCTGTGTCAATCTCAGGTAAAAGTACCATTGTTTTAGAAGGGAAAAGCTGATAAACTTAATATTTCACTCTTCTGTCATTTGCTGTTTTGTTTATTGTTGCTACTTCTTGTCAGGCAACTGTGTGTGTCTATAAAGATTGACATTTCTATGGTTATTTTTATAGTGCACTTTATGTATTCCCTAACGTGTGTATCAACCATATATATATATGTATGGCTACTTGTATTCTTCACCTGTCAGAATACTGTAGGACATAGTTCTTCATCCTAATCCATTCAAGCCTTTCTCTACAAGACATTCCTTTCATTCTCTCCTTATCCATTCAAGCCTTTCTCTACAAGACATTCCTTTCATTCTCTCCTTATCCATTCAAGCCTTTCTCTACAAGACATTCCTTTCATTCTCTCCTTATCCATTCAAGCCTTTCTCTACAAGACATTCCTTTCATTCTCTCCTTATCCATTCAAGCCTTTCTCTACAAGACATTCCTTTCATTCTCTCCTTATCCATTCAAGCCTTTCTCTACAAGACATTCCTTTCATTCTCTCCTTATCCATTCAAGCCTTTCTCTACAAGACATTCCTTTCATTCTCTCCTTATCCATTCAAGCCTTTCTCTACAAGACATTCCTTTCATTCTCTCCTTATCCATTCAAGCCTTTCTCTACAAGACATTCCTTTCATTCTCTCCTTATCCATTCAAGCCTTTCTCTACAAGACATTCCTTTCATTCTCTCCTTATCATACATTTTCTGCTACCCTTCCTTTCTGCGTGTTCTTTTTTGTGTATTTTTTTATGGGCGTGACAAAAGGCTTAGGAAATTGTAGTTAATGAATGAGATCAAGAAATGTGAACAGATTATGATTTCTTTTGGTTTCTTTATATTCTTTGTTTATATGTACACTACTTTTATCTTTTTGTCTGGTCTTAGTAAATGTCTTTGAAGTGGAAAATGGGGAACTTTGAGCAGGAGTTGATGTATAAGTCAACAGGGGGCGGGGGGTGGGGGGGGGGGGGGGGTGGGGGGGCTTTGTGCTCATGTTCATTCTTTCTTCTGAGTATGTGTTCTGCCCACCGATGTTTTGCCTTGTTTGCATGAACAGCTGCATCACTGCCAATGGTAATTGCTGTTGGTCGGAATTGTCGAAGTTCTGCATGCTCTGGTTGCAGAGAATAAGGTTGACAATGGGTTTTTCGAAGTTCTGCATGTTCTGGTTGCAGAGAATAAGGTTGACAATGGGTTTCTCGAAGTTCTGCATGTTCTGGTTGCAGAGAATAAGGTTGACAATGGGTTTCTCGAAGTTCTGCATGCTCTGGTTGCAGAGAATAAGGTTGACAATGGGTTTTTCGAAGTTTTGCATGTTCTGGTTGCAGAGAATAAGGTTGACAATGGGTTTCTCGAAGTTCTGCATGTTCTGGTTGCAGAGAATAAGGTTGACAATGGGTTTTTCGAAGTTCTGCATGCTCTGGTTGCAGAGAATAAGGTTGACAATGGGTTTCTCAAGAGAGGACTTGGTCACTTGCAGTTTCTTGTCGAAGTTTTGCATGTTCTGGTTGCAGAGAATAAGGTTGACAATGGGTTTCTCGAAGTTCTGCATGTTCTGGTTGCAGAGGATAAGGTTGACAATGGGTTTCTCAAGAGAGGACTCGGTCATTTGCAGTTTCTTGTCGAAGTTTTGCATGTTCTGGTTGCAGAGAATAAGGTTGACAATGGGTTTCTCAAGAGAGGACTTGGTCACTTGCAGTTTGTTCTCTACTGTTTTTTAAGTTTTTAAGTGCCCATGTTTCAGTAGCATAGCACATTGCAGGGATCACTGTGGAGTTGAATTTCTTCATTAAATTATGTATTATACTGTTATTGTCAATAAATGATTTAAGAAACCAAACTTGATCAAAACTGACATTTTCCAATAAATTATTTGTGAACACATAAATATTTTGTGCCTGAAAAATGTGCATTAGCTAGCAATCCAAAACATTGTGTATATTTAAATCTATTAATGCTATTTTAGGACTTATGGACCAGTAAGTTTGTTTTAATCCATTTCAGCTCCTGTCAGTCACTGCTATTTGTGCTCAACCCTGGACCAACATCGTAGGCATTTACTGACACTGGTTTGAATTTTTATCTATTTGTAGCTTAATACTACATGCATCTAAAATTCTATTAAAGATATTTAAAGAGAAAATTGATGGCAAGATAGAGGAGGGACTGAAAGATAACTACTTTGAATTTCGCAAGGCGAAGGTACATGGCATGCCGGCGCATCATTGCCTCTTCTAGCATAAAGAATAATCAATCAGGGATGATCAGAACCCTTTGATCTAAACCTCTGGAGCAAACTTTAGTGACTAGTGCAGCCAGTTTCCAAGTCTGCCACGTGGAGGGGGAAAAGGGTCTTGGTCAGCTATGATTCACTGACCCTGATGCAAGCAGCCAGCTATGAGTCGCTGGCTGCTGTCAGCTCATGCGCTGCTGCATCTTGGCCATAAGAAGATCCAATGACTATGCCCTCACTGAGATTGGCACACAAAGACCAATATTGAAAATATTACAAAAGTGAAGATTGAGTTGGCTGGGACACAATATGTGACATAAATGTCTTCTACAGAATATACTAGGCAAGATCCAGGTGGTGACCAAGACTCAACTTTACATCCTAGGCATCTCTTAAGCCTTCTATCACCCAGGGGTGCATTATTCCATTAACCAACCCTTGCCAAGCAGCTCTGTCCTGTGCAATCTTTCCACTTCTTTCCAGCTTTTTCCTGTTTTCTTTACTTCTGCCTCCAGATCTCGCCTCCATGTATTCCTTGGTCTGCCTATACCTCTGCTTCCTTGGGGGTTCCATGACAGGGATTGCCTGGTGATACTGGCCTAGGGCTTTCTTAATGTATGCATCTCAGACAGGCTGAGGCATTAAAGTACAAACCCATGCTGAAATGAATAGAGCTGCAGAGGATAAGGTCCAAAAGGAGAGACATGCTCAGACAATCTCAGGACTGATCAACCAGATGATAGAGTCAAATGGAGAGACATGTTCAGACAATCTCAGGACTGATCAACCAGATGATAGAGTCAAATGGAGAGACATGTTCAGACAATCTCAGGACTGATCAACCAGATGATAGAGTCAAATGGAGAGACATGTTCAGACAATCTCAGGACTGATCAACCAGATGATAGAGTCAAAAGGAGAGACATGTTCAGACAATCTCAGGACTGATCAACAAGATGATAGAGTCAAATGGAGAGACATGTTCAGACAATCTTACAAACCAGTCTTAGGACTGATCAACCAGAGGATGATGTTGTAGCAGTTTTTAAATTCTCTTTTCAGTGTGAGTGAAACAGAAAATTACTCACAACAATCAATATTTGTGGTGAAGTTGGCATGAAGATGTCAGATAAGCCCACTTTCCTTATCTTATTTACAAGTATTATTTTAAAAAATGACATGAATTCAAAGATATGTAGCATTTTGATTTACATACAACAGAACTATATTTGAGCTATATGTGCTAATAATATGTGTATTTATGACTAGTCAGCAGAGAAATCAAAGAAACTTCCTAGACCAAGAACATGCTACATAGCACCTCGTCCAAGAGTGAGGCCTAAAAAGATTGAGGAACCTCAAGCAGTGTATGATAGCAGTTACAGGGTGGCTGTCTGGACAGGAAACAAACCTGATGCTACCACAGATACCAGTGTAAGCACAAACAGCATCTTGCATTGTCAATGCATTCACATTTAGCAAGTAACCCTAAATAATATTCTGTGAAAGTTGGTAATTTTAATGTATTAACAATAGATCTCACTTAACTCATTCACTCTTGAATATTGTTGACCTACTGACACATTTATTTATATGATGTAAAACTCCTACACAATATCCCATACTTGAGACCAATTTGTCTACAGGAAGGTTTGGCTGACATTGTCACATGTTATATTTCCAAACTGTTCACAAGTAAATGCACAATTAAATGAAGACATTAGACATGTGGAGCCATCTAGATATGTGTTGAAAGGATTATATTGCATACATTTTTGTTATCAACAAAAAAAACTATAATTTCTTTTTGAATCACCAGTAAATGATACAGCTGTTTACCAATATATAAATGCAACAATTACTTAATATTGAAGATAATGCACGTGGGAAGATGTCCTTCAAGTTTTATGTAATTATGTGCAAACATAATTGTGAAGTGGAAAAATTACTATTATTTTTAGAACCAAATAAGAAATTACTACATTTTCACAAAGACACCACACGGTTGGTAGAAAACTTCTTAGGAAATGAATAGCTGATCATCCAGACTTCCTATCAGAAGTATATTTATAAACTGAAGAAAATATGGTATACAGGAAGTCTGGTATAGAGAAAGTTTGGTATTATAGTAAAATAGTCATAAAAGCCAATATGTTGGTTCTGTGACATTTTGAGAAAGTTCATGAGCTGAGACATTAGCTTGCCAGACTTCTCCCACTCATGTATGCACTGTAAACAAATCAAGCACAAATTATCTCACTATTTTGTGTAACAGACATATTTCTGAATGGATAAGTAGAAAGACATGTAAGAGTTCCAAAGTAAAACATTTAGTAAACAAACAGATGTGTTACACAGAGATATTCATCAATTTTTTGCAATAGGGAGGTGGAAGGAAGGAGCATCAAGCATCACTTTGCCGTAATTCTATTCAGATATTGATAGAGTATGCCAGTCAGTCTGTCTTACTGGGTACATATTCTTTTTAGGCATTGTATTGAAACACTGCAAGCACTTCAAATATCAAGCTAATCTATAGATTTAGACACAGAAAAAGCGGTCACAAATTATCAGCTAAATCAGAAATCAGGAAAAATATGGAAGCAGTCAGAAGAACTTTGAGAAAAGGACATCACAATTCAAACTCCTAACGGATGTTTTGTGTTTGAAAATAGTCCTAATCATAAGAAATTATTGCAGGATAAATAAAGAGTAACTGAAGACACGCAGTCCAACATACCATACCCATCACTGACTCACAGGTCAAGTCCTCTGTGCTCTAACCTAGATGAAGTTCTCTCTCCATGAGCCTAAACCACAGGCATAACACACACAGTAGAGTTTTCACTTGCAATCATAGCAACAAATATCAAACTGCACCAGTCTACACAGACTTGACAAGGACAGTCGCAACTACTAGAATAGTTTACACATCCAATGCTATAATTACAGAACAAAACGCACACTGACATGCATACAGCGGGATTAAGATAAATCTTTATTACAGAGGAAATGGTTTTTTAAAAATTGGAAGGGTTGAAAGTGAATAAATGTCCAGGTCAAGATGGTATTCATCCAAAATTGCTGTTTGAAATCAGAGACCAACTAAAAAAACCATTGGTTATATTATGTTCTCAATCACTTGCAAAGGGAATTGTTCCACGGGACTGGAAAGATGCAGGAGTGATCCCCTTATTCAAAAAAGTGAAAAATCAGATCCAGCAAATTATAAACTGGTGAGTTTAACGAGCATAGTCTGTAAATTGTTAGAGTAAATAATAAAAAAAACATTGTAATGCATTTAGACAAATTTAATCTAATTAGAAATAGTCAGCATGGGTTTACTAGAGGGAGATCATGCTTAACAAATCTATTAGAATTCATGGAGGAGATTACTAAAATGATAGATAAAGGGGAGCCAGTGGATGTTATTTATCTAGATTTTGCAAAGGCCTTTGATAGAGTACCTCATCAAAGATTATTTTGAAAGTTAAATTCACATGGAATAGGTGGGGAAGTTGTCAAAAATGAATTGAAAGATAAGGAAAGGGACCTAGGGGTTATAATAGATCATATAGGTAAGGTGAGTGAGCAAGTTCAGGTAGCAGGGAAACAGGCAAATGCAATGTTAGGTATGATAAAAAGAAATTTTGAACATAGGAACAAGGAAGTCATAGTCAAACTGTATAAAGCATTAGTTAGACCTAGATTGGAGTAATGTGTACAGATGTGGAGTCCTTATCATAGAGGAGGTATAAACATGCTGGAAAGAATACAAAAAAGAGCGACAAAGCTGAAAGTGGGATTCCAGAATTACAGTTATGAGGTAAGACTCAGAAAAACCAGCCTACAGTGTCTAGAAAAGAGAAGAATTCTAAGTGACAATACAGGTTTATAAGATGATCAGAGGAATGGATAAATTAGACTATAACAAGTTTTTCAAAGTACAGCAAAGTACACACATGAACAAGAGTGTATAGCTACAAATTGACTAAAGAGAAGTCCAGATTAGATATTAGGAAATATTTTTTTAGTCAGAGTGGTGAATACTTGGAATGCATTATCACTAAATGTAGTGAAGGCAGGGACAATTAATGCATTTAAGAATAAATTGGAAGTGCATAGCTTTTAGAGCAAGGTAATGTAAATTAAACTGGTTGTATACAGACTCTGCAGAGTCTTCAAAACCAGTATAAAGATGTTAAGTTAAGTTATTCACAGTAAAGCATCACACTCAGGCCCCATAAATACTCAACCTATAGCAGATATACAGACATGCACTGATACATATGTCACACTGTATAGTAAATTCTTTTTCTTTCAAAACAATACCAAAGGAATGCATTCTAGAACATCAATGTGTTCCCTAGATAGAGAAACATAGATTTGGTCTAAGATAGGGGAGGGAACCTTTTCATGTTCAGAGACCGCATTCAAGAAACTTTGGTTAGATACATTTCAAAATGTGCATGATTTTGTAAAAATCAAACTCCTATGTACTAGCTTCAAAAGATAAAAATGTTTTAATGTGATATAATTTGGTTTAGGACTAATAAATACACAAATTAGTTTTAATGCCTTTGTTTCTGCAATTTATTTTTGTAATTATTTTGACGTACCAAAAACATATAATGGGAACATTTTGTTAAAGTTGACCTACCTTTTAATGACTTTATTGTAACTTCTTTTTGTAGGAAAGAATTTGAATGTTTAATTGCAGCATGGAGGTTCACAATTTCAGCTGATCTTCTAGATGAGAATCAGTAATGTATCATTGTCCCAAAATCAGCACTAATATATGCATCCTCAAGATTTATGTTTCCTCCCTGGACTGAAAACCCTCATACAAATCATATGCAAATACCTCAGCATTATCCCAGGTTTCCTTCACTGCTCTGTAACTGACAAGGGTATCAGATAGAATGCGTTCATGTTCTAGATGAGACATTGTTTTTCTGGCAACTATCTTCACAAGTATCTTACCACAGACCTTCTGTAGAGTGATTACTTTAGAGCTGCTGAGAAGTGTGGAATCCTTGCCAGGTTTAGGAAGTGGACACAGATAGCCATGAAGCTAGTCTTTGGGCACTGATGCATTCTCTATACTAGTATTGAAATCATCATTCACAACATTTCTAATCTCTGCATCACCCAGCTTCATAATGTGGCATCACTGTACTCCATCGGGACCTGGGGCAGTGTTTTTGCTGGAGCGTATAATATATTATCAAATTTACATAGGCCTCTTCCCTTATGGCAGTGTCATCATCATCTGGTTGTTCAGTCCTGAGACTGGTTATATGGTTATCTGAGTATTTTTCTCTATTTGACCCTATCCTTTGCAGCTCTCTTCATTGCAGCATAACTTTGTATTTTAATGTCCCTGCATGTCTGAGATGCAAAGGTGAGTCTTGCTCACCCTGGTCCTCTTTTTTCTTGAATCTTGCCCTCTAGTATCTTCTGTAGAAGACTTTCTTGTCTCATATTGTGACCCAGCCAACTCAACCAACGTTTCTGTATCATATGCAATATTTGCCTTTGTGCGCCCACATCATTGAGTACATTGTCATTGGATTTTCGTTCTGTCCAACTCACTCTTTCCATTCTACGGTAGCACCACATTTGAAACGCTTCCAAGTTTGTCTTCAATGTGTTTATTTTCATGCTCTTTAGATGTGCTATTAATTTTTTCAAGCAACATTTGCAGCATTGCTATTATTGCTTGGTCATGGAAGTGTCTAAAACATATTTCATAGTTTTCTAATGACAACTCTATCCCCTGTATCTGGGCAACATACCAGTTTAAAAATCTGAGATCCTTCTCTTCATCTGTCATCCGGGGCATCCCTATAGAGTCCTAAATAGTGGGGATGAGCTGACTTGTAATTTTGTTCATTCATCTTTCAATGCATGTGACAGAACTTATGGAGAGTAGTATCTTTACTCAGTCATTATAGTGAGTCAAGGAAAATTGGGTTTAACAGGCTGTCCCCAGAATATAATACCCCAGAAATAGCAGGCTCCTAGTGTCTTAGAGAAGTAACTGTTGAATCAGTTCTGGTAATTTTGTTTGATTGGGCACATTGATTGTCTTTGACACTTTTATGCTGAGCATTTCAATATTGTTGTGTTATATGTCTTCCATTTGTTTAAATTATGTAAAGTAATAACTAAATTATGAAAAAGTACGTAGAAAATTATTATATCATAGCTTGACTTTTTGGATAACATTTTATTTCTGACACTTTTTCTGAATAATATTTTAGTAAGTGAAATAAGCAATTGATATTAGTAAGTGAAATAAGCAATTGGCCATGTCATGTTTCAAGTGAAAAATTCATTATTATTTTTATTTTTATTTATTAATACGAGATCAGTGAAGCCAAGAGGGGCTAAACACATAACAGAATAGAGCTAGTTTTCAAGGATGTGCCAGGTTTGAAGGTGATTATAAGCTATTTCATATATTTTCTTCAGATATACATCACCATCAAGGGAGATCAAAACATCCTTCACAAAACCAGATTATGTCATGGTAGCTCAAAAAACAAAAAATTCTGCTTTATTCAGGGTGCTAGAGATGTGTTTTATGTAAGATCTCCTGCACTTGGGAATCTGGAAATTCTCACAATTGAGCTAGAAGTAAGTGTCTGTTGAGATAGTTATAATATTCAAACAGCTAAAATTCAGTTTGTGTTGGGGAAGACAGATATAACAAACAGGTTTTGTTCAGTTTGTGTTGGGGAGGATAGGTACAACAAACAGATTTTGTTCAGTTTGTGTTGGGGAGGGTAGGTACAACAAACAGATTTTGTTCAGTTTGTGATGGGGAGGGTAGGTACAACAAACAGATTTTGTTCAGTTTGTGTTGGGGAGGGTAGGTACAACAAACAGATTTTGTTCAGTTTGTGGTGGGGAGGGTAGGTACAACAAACAGATTTTGTTCAGTTTGTGTTGGGGAGGGTAGGTACAACAAACAGATTTTGTTCAGTTTGTGTTGGGGAGGGTAGGTACAACAAACAGATTTTGTTCAGTTTGTGTTGGGGAGGATAGGTACAACAAACAGATTTTGTTCAGTTTGTGTTGGGGAGGTTAGGTACAACAAACAGATTTTGTTCAGTTTGTGTTTTGGAGGGTAGGTACAACAAACAGATTTTGTTCAGTTTGTGGTGGGGAGGGTAGGTACAACAAATAGATTTTGTTCAGTTTGTGTTGGGGAGGGTAGGTACAACAAACAGATTTTGTTCAGTTTGTGTTGGGGAGGTTAGGTACAACAAACAGATTTTGTTCAGTTTGTGTTGGGGAGGGTAGGTACAACAAACAGATTTTGTTCAGTTTGTGTTGGGGAGGGTAGGTACAACAAACAGATTTTGTTCAGTTTGTGTTGGGGAGGATAGGTACAACAAACAGATTTTGTTCAGTTTGTGTTGGGGAGGTTAGGTACAACAAACAGATTTTGTTCAGTTTGTGTTTTGGAGGGTAGATACAACAAACAGATTTTGTTCAGTTTGTGGTGGGGAGGGTAGGTACAACAAATAGATTTTGTTCAGTTTGTGTTGGGGAGGGGAGGTACAACAAACAGATTTTGTTCAGTTTGTGTTGGGGAGGGTAGGTACAACAAACAGATTTTGTTCAGTTTGTGATGGGGAGGGTAGGTACAACAAACAGATTTTGTTCAGTTTGTGTTGGGGAGGGTAGGTACAACAAACAGATTTTGTTCAGTTTGTGTTGGGGAGGGTAGGTACAACAAACAGATTTTGTTCAGTTTGTGTTGGGGAGGGTAGGTACAACAAACAGATTTTGTTTAGTTTGTGTTGGGGAGGATAGGTACAACAAACAGATTTTGTTCAGTTTGTGTTGGGGAGGGTAGGTGGAAATAGGTTTTATTAAAGAAGTGGAGCTCTCTCACACAGTTTTAGAAACTCAAACAAACAGAGACACCAGTTATGGCAAAGCACGCACAGCCACTGAAATGTTTCACTTTCACAGCCACTGAAATGTTTCACTTTCACAGCCACTGAAATGTTTCACTTTCACAGCCACTGAAATGTTTCACTTTCACAGCCACTGAAATGTTTCACTTTCACAGCCACTGAAATGTTTCACTTTCACAGCCACTGAAATGTTTCACTTTCACAGCCCAGGAAACAAATGATGCAGTTGCTAGGTTACACAAGGAAGGATAATTGGCAGGTCAGGTCAAGGTTATCAGACTTGCTCATTTATAAAGGCAGGGTTTTAGATTGAAACAAAATCAGTGACTCAAGGGATACCCTACTCTGAACAAGCTGGCTAGTGGTGAAGATCACAACCGGGTGAGTGTTGATATTCCACGGACACAACAGCAATGAGTGAATAGGCAAGGCCAGACATAGTTAAAAACATCAGACAGCCTTTTCTAAGAATAGGCTCACTGTCAGTTTAGGATGGGTAAGTGTTCATTGTATGAACATGTCAATCAGAGCATGAAAGAAGGTATTTCATTTTGAGTAGAACAGGAGCACAGAGAGAGAGAGAGACTCCCACATTGGCCTACAAAAGTATTCTGAATACAGGAGATCAGATGAGAGTCATTCAACATTCTTGAGAAAGAGACTTAGGCTGGGAGAAGAGAGTTTGATGGCTGACGAAAGGACTGACAGAAGGATGAAAGATTTAATCGAATTGGCCACGTGGACAGAAACTAGTATCTATAAGCAGAGTTACTATAAAACAATCTTAAAGCTGATTAGTCCAGAATTAGATTCTATAAGATAGACAGAGGACAAAACAAACACAGCTGGAGTCCAGCAGATAATATAGAAATCTGATATAGACAGACATTTAAAAAAACAGTCAGGAAATAAATCTGAGAAATTTTCACAGAAATCACAGAACAAGACGATCGAGATAGTAGCTTTTAAGTATGGAGAGTATAGAAGAAGCAGTCCTTCAAGTAGAGTTGTGAAAGAGTTTGAGAGTCAAACTTGAAAGACAAACATTGAAGAATCTGAAAATAGATCTAAAAGCTAAGATGAAACACCAAAAAACTAAATCCTAGACGATATTGAACGATCCGAGAACTTAGAACATAGAGCTGACTTTACTATGGCTGTTCACAAAGTTACAGGACTGAATTATTTTTGAATGAAACAGTAGACTTACTGGCTAGGTGTAATCTTCCTCAAATAGTGTCCTTTTGATTGTATACACTTATTGCAGGATTCCTACAATTGACAAAAGCACCTCTGGAAGACACTTTTTATAATAGTCCTCATTTGTCTCTTCGCATCGGCTTGAATCTCTTCAACATCATTGAATCAGCAACCTTTGAATGTTTTCTTAAGTTGTGGAAACAAGAAGACATCACACAGAGCAAGATCAGGAGAGTATTAAAGTTGTGGGAGCAATGGAACGTTGTATTTTGCCAAAAATTCATTTCTAGTGACAGACCTGGGAACAAAGGCATTGTCATGGCACAGAATCTACAATTTGCTGGTGCACCACATCTCAGGGCTATGTCTGCGCACAACATTGCGGAGGTGTTGCAAGATTGTTTTGTAGAATCACACTCTGCTCTCCAATGAAGTGTTCATGATGAACCAGCCCATCAATGTTGAAAAATACAATCAACATGGTCTTGACATTGGAATTCCCATGTCACCCCTTTTCCAGTGGAGGGGAAAATGTTCTTTGCCACTGGCAGGACATGTGCTTTGTTTTTGGTTCATATTCCAATTTTCATTACTAGTGATTATTAAGGAGGTTTAGTTCACTCACGAAGGTCAGTGCAAATTGACAAGTGATTTCCTTCTGCTCCACTGTCAGGAGACTGGGCACAAGTTTCATTATCCCTTGTCTCATTTGCAAATGTTTAGTTACAATTTTTATGGCACATGCTAATTGATATTCCAAATGGAGGATGGCGTGGCCTAGTGGTTAAGGGACACAGCTCACAATCTGAAGGTGCTGGGTTCGATTGCCAGCACAGCACCGGCCGTTACCCCGGGGAAGCCAACCTTTAGAAAATGCAGGAGGAAGCAGACCCTTACATAAAATGTATGCCGAAGTCGGATGCACTAGACCGACAGGCGCAAAATAAAAACATAGTGCAACACACACTGTCTTGGAGAATAGAGAAATAAGACGAACGCAAAATAAAAAAATTAAAATATTCCAAACATCCACTTGACGTCTCTGATAGTGAGATGTTGGTCAATGTATATTATTTCTTGCACATGGGCCACAGTCTTGTCGGTGTGGGAGGTGGATGGTTCGCTTTGATGGGTGTCATTTTCAAAGGATCGGAATTCACCTTTGAAGTGGAAATCCAACTCAAATGTCTTAGATTGACTTAGGCAGGATTCTCTGAAAGCTGATCACAGTATTTTGAAAGTTTCAGAACTGACTGGAAAAAAGATAAATTTTACAAATGTTTGAGGCTGAAAACAAATACAAGGTTTAAGTACACTTACCAACATTAAATTGAGAAACTATTAGAAGTAAGTTTGCAGTATATTTGTCATCCACAGCCAGATGGCCAAAAGTGTAGTTGGTATTGTGACAAATTAGAGGTGATGTGTTTGTCAACTTCACAGTGTTGGTTGTTTGAATGTAAAAATTGGCTTTCTCTGCACCATGGGGACTACAAAATAGCAAGAGATCTCATGGCTGTGAATTTAAACAGAAAGATGCAAGGTACCAACTGTAATGTAGCTTATGTTTATTATTAGTTTTCCACTTTTTAACATTGTGATTCACATTTTGTTTCTTCCCTAGACTGAGTTGGTGTTCCTCCATATGTTTCTGCTTTAATCTGGAAGATTGTTAAATGCTAAAGCAAAATAATGTGCAAATATATGACAACAATGATAAGAAGCACATTTGTGATGTAATAGGTGAAACAATATATTAGATCCTTATTTTAAAATAACCTATTCTTGTAGGTAATTATTTTGGTTCTTTCTCTGAAAGGATCTAAACATGGTCTGATACAAGAATTATGCAAGCGAAGGTTTAGGTACTCAGATGACAGAGAGGCTGTTGTGTTTATCAATGTCTGGATTGTACATTGAATTTTAATCCTGCACATTTTAAATATATTCTAACAAATGGGTTCTGTAAATAACTGGTCATACGCAAGGATGCCATGATCTTATGCAGAATGCATCAGAAAGCACATGCCATGAAAATATTAATTATGATGATGGGGACATGCGGAAACCACTCAATGGCTAACACCTACCTAGCAGATGACTTTGTAATCAATCAGTGATCCTTGGCCTGCAGGAGATTTTAACCAAATGCAAGGGGCATATTAGAAAATAGATTCATTGTCATCAGTTTTTCAGACTCTGGAGATCTGTCTTGTACTGACCTTCTGAGCTCAGCATAGGATTTGACTGTCATATTCATGTAAACTTGTGTAATGAAGATATTCCTTAGCCACCCTCTGCATCTCTTGCTTTTTCTTTGATCTTCAAGGACTGAACTGATCCAGCTTGTCTCAGATTGTGGCCAAACCAAGACAGTCTTCGCCATCTTATTATTGTCATTAGTTTTCTTTTTTTGTGTGCACTGCCTCTAGCAACATTTTATTCAACTATCTCTATGTCCAACTTTTCCATCCTTCAATAACACTATATATAAAAAGCCTCCAAAGACCTCTTTTGTTTATAAACCATGTCTCCGAATCATACAGTGGCACAGACCAGATATATACATTGGGAGTTTTTTACGAGGGATATATTTGTACTTTTCTTCGTTTCTCTCTGAACTCTATTTTTACCATTGCAATTCTAGCTCAAATATCATTATGACTTTAGGTGGTCTCTGTAATGATTTGTCCTAAATATGGGCACTGGCTCACTTACTCGATCCATTAACCTTTTATTACTAGATTTACGTCTTGTGGTTCTCTTGCAATCACCATGACTTTTGTCTTCTTTATAAGAATAGATTAGAAGTATATATAACTAACAGGAACCATCAGCATATACACATCATTCACCATCTGCTGAAAGAGATGAGCACCTATAGGTCTGCTCAGAGTGCTGTAATGTTGGTTCTGCTAGCCAGTATACAGTAGTAAATATAACATGCAAAAGGACAAAATGCAGCCTTTGATAACTAGATTGTAATAAGTTTTGACATTTTGACAGTGCCCTATAATAGAGTAAATGTACTTTGAATCTGTTACACAGTATATCTTTATGTTTTTTAATATGTTTGTTTGTTTAGAGTTTCAGCTGACAGTAACTACTGGGTCAAAGAATCTGGCAGGCACAGATGCAGATGTATACGTGACTTTTTATGGCACAAGAGGTAGATCTGACAAAATAAAATTAGTGGCTGAAGACTCACGGAGCGTGTTTCAAAGAAATAGTGTTGACATATTCCATGTGAATGTTCTTGACATTGGAGAAATAAGGACTTTAAGGTATGTTGTTAAAATCCATGATTTTGCAGAAAGCATGTAATCTTTGTGTAATCCTGGCTAGTTACTTTGAAATGCATGAATAGATGACAAATGCTAGAACAGCTGAGATTTTACTGTCAGTAATCAACTTGGTTCAATGTTGTCTGTCTCATATAGGAAGTAAAATGAGTTTTCATGAAGATATGTCATTATTGTAAACCTCTCATAGTGTGTTTAAATCTGTATAACAGAATAGAACATAATGGAAAAGGACTAGCATCAGGATGGTTCCTAGAAAATGTAAGTTATTCAACTTTTTTTTCATTTTTAATCTAATTGTCAATGAATAGTTCAACACAAAAATGAATACAAGAATGTATGTATTAAGAACCATGAACTTCTGAGTATTATAGAATTCAATCTTTCTATGGGAAGAAACGATTAATCTTCTTTAAAGTTACATTGACAAAAATCTGTCAGGTAAAGCTTCAATTTGTAATTATTTTTAAATAAAATAAAAGCATTTTTCATAATTCTGTGGTCATTGTTGCTTTAGACATCAAGTTTAGAGTGTTGTGGTTTGTAAAGTTTCTTTATTATTCTACATTTTATTTGATAGCACATTTGTCAGTACATGTGAGAGTAATGGCACTGAGTATTAGAGAGTTACACAATTGTCTTGACAGAACATTAAACAATAGTCTACTTCCTAGGTGGTCATGAAGGATGTGAAGCACCCAAAAACTGTTTACTATTTTCTTCTTCATGGTTGGCTGGCCAAGGATATTGGTGATGGGCGACTCTGGAGAGAAATTAGTGCTAAGAAAACATTACCCAGAGAAATAATATCAGGTCTGTATTCAAACAAAGTGCATCAACTCTTTTTGTTATGTGTGTGAAATTTCCCTACTTCCTGAGAGTCAATGTGGATTTAGAAAAGGACGAGGCACCACTGACAGGATCATCAACTTTGCAGCTAGGTAAATATAAGAGAAGTGTTAAAAACAAAATGTCCACCTTCTAACCCCATTTGTGGATTTAACAAAAGCTTTTGATACTGTAAGTCGTGACAGTCTTTGGAAGATCATGGCCAAATTTGGATGTCCCAATGTATTTATTATAATGGTTTGGCAGTTCCATGATGGCATGTTAGCTCGAGTTCAGGATCATGGGGAACACTCTGAGCTATTTGGTGTTACAAAGGGAGTGAAGCAAGGATGCATCCTAGCCTCTACCTCTTCAGCATGATGTTTGTTGCCATGTTGATGGATGCATTCAAGGGCAGTGATGCTGGAGTCCGCTATCGCCTAGATGGTGAGTTATTTAATCTGAGGAGACTGCGGACAAAAACAAGAGTACAAATTGAGATCATATGTGAACTTCTCTTTGCTGATGACTGCATTCTCAAGGCTCATTCAGAGACTGAGATGCAATGTACTGTTGACATATTTGCAGCGGATTGCGTTAACTTTGGTCTCACAATCTCTACCAGCAAGACTGAAGTGCTGTACCAAGCAGCCCCAAGAACTGAGTACAGTGAGTCATTTATCACTATCAATGGTAAGAAACTAAAGTCGGTAGAGAGCTTTGCATACCTTGGCAGCACAACTCTCCAGAGCAGTCCATATTGATGAGGAAGTAAACTCGAGAATAGCCAAAGCATGTGTAGCATTTGGAAAACTAAGATCCTATATGGGACTGGGCTTATAACCAAATTGAAGGTTTATGCAGCAGTTGTTCTGCCAACTCTTCTGTGCGCCTGTGAAACTTGGACTGTGAATAGTCGACATGCGAAGAAGCTTGACCATTTTTATCTGGGCTTCCTAAGGAAACTGCTGAACATAAAATGGCAAGATAGGATTACAGATATAGACGTTCTTTCGTGAGCTAGCATGAAAAGCCATCCACACAACTCTGAAAATTACAGCTTAGATGGACTGGCAATGTTGTCCGCATGTCAGATGAGCTGACTGCTAGCGTCAGGGCCAGCGAACCAGAGCTGCCAAGACCCTTCTACACCTCCACGCGGTAATCCTGGATAACAGGCTGCATCAGGGCAGACTGGCTAAGGAGAAGGGATCGAAGAGGGAATGCTAACCTGGTACTCACAAAATGCTTGCTGAAGTCGGATGTGTTGAACCGAAAGGTGCAAATATCGCAGCCAAGCTGTAAACTATGACACAACGCATTCTGTTCTCTGGACTACATTCTGCTACTTAAGCCCTTTCAGTGTTTGGTAGTGGGAGATTGAGAACGAATGAAGAAGAAGAAGATGAGCAGCTTCTAAAGAAAATATTCTATGGCGAGCTTGACTCAGGCAAGCGATCTCACGTGGCCAAATAAAAAGTTATAAAGACATTCTGCAGGACTCACTAAAGAACTGCGACACCGATGGTTGGAAAAACATTGCTACTGATCACTCTGCCTGGCATAGTAAAATCTTTTAGGCATGGCACATATGGAGCCGACAAGAATCACAGAAGCTGCACGAAAGACAAGAGAAGAGTTGTCTCCCCCTGATGGTCAGACAGTGCTTCTCTGCACTAAGTGTCACATACGCTTTTGGACTCTGATTGGTTTGATCAGCCATCTACGAACTCACTCTAGAATTGGCAGATAGTAATGTGGTCCTCTTTGGAAACGATGGACAACAACAACAACATATTTTTGTGAAATATTTCTTTTTTTTCAATTGATCAAAGCAATAAGTACTGACCCTCTGATCAGGAAAGAGCTGGCCAATGACAATCCCAGATCTATCAGCCCAGAGACTTGGGGGGGGATGAACATTCCAGTCGTCCCCTTGTCACTTTGGTACAAAACTACACGACTGGAATGAGAAAATGGTTTTCTACAGACTCTACTGAGTCTTCTGAGGGTTGCTGTGTCAAAGCTATGAACAGAAACGGTGGGCGATCGAATCCTGCAAGTTTTCAAGCGATCCCTGGTCTTAAGGAAGATAGAACCAGAGTGCCTGCATAATGAGTTACCTCCAGTCGTCTCAACTTATGTCTTGTCACTGATTCAATGTAGTTTGGAATCAGAGAGTAAAGTTTGATGACCTGCACAGTTTCTTCTTCACTATAAATCAAATACAGCACAAGTTACATCATCAAGACAAAACCGTCTGATAATGTCGTTATTATCGCTTGTGATGGCATCTACATTGGTTAGAGTAATGATAGATACATTAAATTGGCAACTAGCTGACTAACTAACTAACTAAATAACCATAATAATACACTGTCCAGGTTGTCAAATACTTTTTGGTAACCCACAAAATCAATATGCAATGATAAATTATATTCCACACTTGTTCAACTGTCACTTGCAGAGTGACTATCTGGTCCTTACAAAGCCTATTTTGTTAAAAGTCTGCCTGTTCATTCCTCAAAATTGTGTCTATTGCTCTTCTTAAGCTCTGTAGAATGATCCTTTTCAGTTACTTTCCAGGCACTGAAAGTAGCATTATTGGTCCATAATTAATACATAATTTGAAGGTCACCCTTCTTTGTCAATTTTATCAAAGAAGGAGGAAGAAGGTACTCTACAGTGTATTCATATTTTTCCATTTAGGTTAACATTCATTTTTGATATACAAGTCATGTGATTGAGATCATTTATATTTTAAATAGACATGAGTGTCTCTATCCAGATGAGAGTATTCAATATAAAAAAAGACAACAAGAAATAGGCAACTTATAATACCCATTATTACAGAATACACCAGTTAGCTTCAGAATAGTACGAGAGTGTTCTTGAAGTTGTTAGGAAGGAGTTAGACCAGTATAAAAACATATTGACTATAGTAAAAACATGAAAATTTACATGGTATGGACATATATCACGATCGGTGAGGCTGACTAAGACCGTCCTGCAAAGCACTGTGCCTGGGAAGCGTGAAAGACCAATAAAGAGATGGGAGGACAAATAAAAGAGTGGACGGGAAGGTCTATAGCTGAAACTAATACCCTGGCAAAAAATCGAGACGTATGACAGGAACTGGTTTACAAACTGCAATAACAGTGCCTCAATGACCTTCTAGGTTATGGGAGTAAAGATGATGATGATGGATCTGTGACTAGCTACTTTGTGATAATATGTCTCAGAACGCCAGGCAAAAAGATACATTCCTATCATTTGAAAAGAAATTGTGATAAAGACTGTTAATGTCAACATAATAATGATTATAATAATAAGAAACATTTCTATATTGATAAGCATTTCTTTGTTTTTGTACAGCAAAACCGAGGATGTTGAGAGTTGCAGGTGCCTTTTTGAAGTTTGATATGATGTTGTACATATGTTGTACTACTATACATCTTGTTATGGCTTTCACTGTTTTTGCCATTATTTCTAATTGTTGTTTGTCATGGGGAAAACCTGTTTCGCTTTCTTTTTTTTCTAGTGTATCCCCTCATTTTATAATTTTATCATCATGAACGTCGGAATACTTGTGTGTGTATATTGTGCCACATAAATAAAAACTTTAGAGTGGGAGGGGGGGGGGCAGTCATTTATCATTTATATCTTCTAGAACAGTGTTGTCTTACTCAGACCAGTGCCCACTTGTATTAGTGCAGGTAAGAAATATTTTGTTTGGACCTCACTGTCCTGAAAATCTTATAGACAAGAAATCATTCAATAGCATTTTGTGTTTTTTGTTTAGCAAAGCTATTTTCACAGTTTACCTATCAGACATTGCACGCATTTAATCTAATCAAAGAACATATGAGGCCTTCCAGGCAAGAAGTGCATACTCAACAGTTTTACAAAACGACCTATAACCATTTGAAGTTTGATTCAAAATAAAATGCTTTATCGAATGTTGTTTCACTAAATGAGTTTAACTTTGAAGATTTCTCTTGGAAGAACACAGCCATGTAGAAACATGCATAATATGATGGAATGCTTTAAGGCAGATTATTATTGGAATGTTACTAGGCCAAAAACAGAGCAAAGAATAGTAACACTGTAACATGCCAAGTATGTCATATGAAGTGACTAGAAAAGGTTGAGCATGGGGACAGCTACCTTGGTCTGTAGGAACTGTAAGCCAGAAAATACGAAAAAAAGACCATTGTATTGTATGGATAAAGTAAAGCGAATAAGTCTGGTCAGTGATAATTGTAAATCAATGTTCTTCTTCTTCTTCTGCGTACACAGTCAGACAGTAACCATTATTTTTTCGAAAAAAGCGGCGGTCATCCTGAGGCTCTCGCCACTGCCATAGAGCTTGTCTTGCAGTTCCACTGGTAATGGCCACATCTGCTCTCTCTGATCCTCGTATGTCGGGCAGTTCTGCAGCAGATGTTCAGTGGTCATTTTACCAGTACCGCACGGGCATTCGCCGGTACACCCTATCTTCAATTTGTTGAATAGGTGGTACCTCAGTCTGTTGTGGCCAGTGCGAAGTCTGAAGACAACGACCTGCTCTCTTCGGTTCAACTGGTAATAGGCATCGTTTTTGGTGTAACCAGTATGTTCGGTTTCCCATTTGGTCATGTATCTGGCTTTGATAAGCCGTTTTGACTCTTCGTACGTCATACTGGTATCTGTTTGTGGTAGTCTTGCACCTTCTTTTGCCAGTCTGTCTGCCTCCTCTTTACCTTGGATGTTGCAGTGTGACGGAACCCACTGTACCACTACCCTTTTTGGTGCGGACTGCTGGCACAGTTTGCAGAGTGCTGCTCTTAAGTCATTAAGCTCAGTGTTTTTCTGGCTTTTTAGCGCTGTGACTACGGCGAGAGCATCTGTCAGCAGGACTATATGGCTCTCATTTTCACTGTGTGTCACCATTTCTTCCACTGCCGCCCTCAGTGCCTCTGCCTCCGCTCTGAAATTGCTTGTGTACTTACCAGTAGCGAATGACAGTGTTATTTTTCTGCCATTTGGTAGGTTCAGGAATGCTCCTGCCCCTCCGTTCTGTGTAGTGTTTGTTACAGAACCGTCGGTGTATGCATGGGTCCAGTCCATGCTTGGGTAGCTTTTCGTTATGAAGCTTAGGGTAGTGTCTCTCCTTTCTTTTTCAGTCTGGCAGTTTTTGTTTGCAATACCTGGTATATTTTCTACCACCTCTGGAAATATATCCTGCCTCCAGGTAGGTTTTCGTACAGTAGTGATGGGTTTTGGTGTTGTTAGTGCGTTTATGGGATCTTCGTGCATCTTTGCTTTGGCTATTTCTGCAAAGTTTCTCCGCTTTAGTTTCCCATTTCCCAAATTGTTTAGTCTCTGGTACATTGGATGGTCCGTCAGTCTTCGGAGTTTCTCTGACTGCAGCTGGGCTCTGCAGTCTCTTCTATCGGTCATGGATTGCAGTTTTGTAATCTTTTCAAGTTCTACAATTGGCGTTGACTTCATGCCACCTGTTATAATTCTCATGGCTTGGTTTTGAAGTTTGTTAACTTTATCGAAGTTCGCCTTCGCTGCTGTTGTCCATGCCGCAATGCCATACTCGAGAACTGGTCTCACTCTTCCAGTGTACAGTTTCTTTAGTATGCCTTCGTCTGCTCCCCAGCTTGTGCCAGCAAGTTTCCTCATGATTGCCATTCTTTCTCTGGCTTTCATTCGGTTTCTCTCAATCTGACTTTTCCATGTCATGCGCCGATCAAATGTGACTCCCAGATAGGTTGGGTTGTCGTTTGGCTGCAGGATTTTGTCATTTAGACTTAATTTGGTACTTTGGGGTTTTAATGAAAGCGAGAATATTGTGCATGTGGTTTTCTCCTCGTTTATTTTGACCAGCCATGAGTTCGCCCACTCTTCCAGCGATGTTAGGGCCGTCTGCATCCGATTTCTTGCTATGGTGAGATTCTTTTCAGAGGTCCACATAGCCAGATCGTCTGCAAACATTGAGCTATGGACTCTTCTTGGTATATTCTCTGTAATATCGTTTATATATACCAGGAAGAGTGTGGGTGACAATACTCCCCCTTGGGGTACTCCCTGCTCGAGTGTCACCTTTTTGCTCATCTGCCCTTGTACTTGGCCGTTCTTTGTTTGAGGTAGTGGTTGATCCACTTGTACATCTTCCCACAGACATCACTTCTTCTTAGCTTGACTCTAAGTCCGTCCTTCCAGACTTTGTCAAATGCCTTTTCCAGATCCACCCAAACAGCTACTGTGTGTTTCTGTGCCTGGTAGGCATCTTCTATCTCCTGGGCTATGAGGATGACCTGGTCCTCAGTGGATCTGTGCTGTCTAAAGCCGGCTTGCTGTGGAATTAGTATTCGTTTTTCTTCCAGATGCCACATCAGTCTGGTGTTTATCATCCGTTCCATCAGCTTGCCGACACAGCTCAGTAGGCTGATGGGCCTGTATCCATTTGGATCTGTTTTATCCTTTCCTGTTTTTGGTACTGGTACCAGTATTGCGTCTTTCCATGCCTGGGGTACAATACCCCTTTTCCAGCTTTGGTTCAGGACTGATAGTAGTTTCCTCTTCGCTGTTTGGCCCAGCCCCATCAGCATTTCGTTTGTTATCCCGTCTTTTCCGGGAGATTTCCTTTTCTTTAGTGTTCTCATAGCCTTTTCCATTTCGCGCATTGTTAGTTTGGCCATCATGTGCTCTTCGGGAGCCGTATTTATGTGTAAATCAATGTTCATTTGTGTACTTTTCAGAACTAAGAATTGGGGACGTTGCTGGAATGTGTATCAATGAACATATAGTAAAATTTCAGGAAAATTGTCGGTTTCGGCGTCATAGAATTCACGTATGTAGTAAACGATCAACTTGTAGTAAACGATCAGCTTATTGTAAAAGATTGATGTATGGACTAGCTGACTGTGTCACACTAGTAGTACAGGAAAAAGGTACATCAGTTTGACATAGAGTCAAAGTGAGTGTCCTGGACAGCGGCTATTAGAGTTGTGTGCCTACCACAAGCTGTGCATCACTAACACCTTCTTCTAAACAAAGCCCCAACACAAAGTGTCCTGGAGACATCCCCACTCCAGACATTGGCATCAGCTGGACCTGATCATCACTAGACAGTCTGAACTGAAACATGTTTTGCAAACCCACACATTTCACAGTGCAGATCGCGATACTGACCACTCATTGGTCTGCTGCAAAATGAAACTACAACCCAAGAAGATCCACCGTGCAAGACCTGTGGGTAAATGCTGCATAGACACATCAGGAACTAATATTCCTGAAAGGGTGGCATAATTCACAAAATCCTCCTCTGAATTAATTGGCAAAACAGCACACTATTGGAAACGCTACAGAAAGGTGGGAACACGTCAGATGGTCAATACACCAAAGCCCTGGCAGTCTTTGGAAAGAAGACAACAATCAGAAATGATTGATTTGAGGGTAGTTCCGCAATCCTTGCACCTGACATTAAAAAGCGCCAATCTACTCACCTGGAGTTTAAGATTTCTTCGAGCAGCACGACCTTGGAGGCTTACAAATCTGCAAAGAGTACAGTACAGAGACTGACAAGGAAATGTGCAAATGACTACTGACTTCAACTCATTAAGTCCATACAGTCAGCAGCGAATACTGGTAACATCAGGGCAATGTACGAGGACATTTGGACCAACAAAAAAGTATACAGCGCCTCTGAAATCTGTGACAGGTGAGATTATTCTCAACAGGGATATGCAAATGAAGAGATGGGACGAACACTATTAAGTCTTGTACACCTGTAACAATGTAGTAGCGGACTCTGCTCTCAACGAAATTGAGATTCTGCAGATATAGCAGGAACTTGACAATACACTGAGCATACAAAATTTATAAAAAGCTATCGAGGCCATGCCAGTGGGAAAGGCACCCGGTAGAGATAGCATTCCAACAGAAATCATCAAATGTGCGGGGAACGTACTTCTTCAATACCTGTACAAACATATTTGCTAGTGTTGGGATGAGAGGGCAATATCGCAGGACATGACAGACCAACATAATCACCTTTACAAGAAAAAGGGAAACAAAGGAGACTGCAACAATTACAGGAGCATATCGCTCCACAACACCGTATGCAAAGTGTATGCTCGCATCATCCTGAGCAGGTTGCGAAAGCTGGCCGACAGAGTGTATCCGAAGTCTCAGTGTGGTTTATGCGCAGAAAAGTCCATCGTTGATATTGTCTTTTCACTGAGACAATTGCAAGAGAAATGCAGGGAACACAGACCACTATTTCTTGCCTTCATCGACCTCACCAAGGTATTCGACCTGGTTAACAAAGAGGTTTTTTTTAAAGTATTGTCTAAAGTTGGCTGCCCACCTAAACTATTGAGCATCATTTGGTCTTTTCATGGGGGCATGAAAGGTACAGTGCACATGACGGTCAGGAATCTGAGGCCTTCGACAATCACAGCGGAGTTAAACAAGATTGTGCCCTGCTCCGACTCTATTCAGTATTTTCTTTGCCATCGTGCTTAGACATGCCTTTGGAACTGCCACAGAGGGGGTCTTTCTGCATACTAGATCAGATGGGAGACTATTCAATCTAACCAGACTGTGAGCAAAAAGTAAGAGAAGGAAGACTGTCATTCGGGAAATGCTCTTCGCAGACGATGCTGCCCTGGTCGCCTACACTGAAGCTGAATTACAGATCCTCCTTAATAGGTTGGCAAAATCCTGTGATCTGTTTGGACTCACCATCAGCGTACAAAAGACGAAAGTGATGGCTCAGGGTGCATATCCTCCAGACATTGTCGTAAACAATAAAAATCACTTTAACTACCTCAGATCTATCATCACCGATAACCTTTCACTGGATGCAGAGCTGCAGAAACAATTAGGAATGGTCTCATCAGGACTTGCCAGGCTCTCACAGAGAGTGTGGAATAACAACATGCTGACCATCTCTACAAAGGTTGCTGTGTACAGGGATCATGTGATTAGTACCCTGCTCTATGGCAGCGAAACATGGACTCACATGAAAAAAGGCTAAATGCTTTTCCTATGCGCTGCCTGAGACGCATTCTTGGAATTTCATGGAGTGACAGAGTGACTAATAACGAAGTGTTGGACCGTGCAAAGATTGTCAGCTGAGTTATGATCCTCCGCCAGCGCCGGTTGCGGTGGCTTGATCACGTGTGCAGAATGGAGGATGGGCGAATGCCAAAAGATATAATTTACGGAGAGCTGACAACGGGCAGGTGTAAAAAAAGGTAAACCCATCCTCCGCTACAAAGAAGTTTGCAAGCGTCACCTGAAGGTGTTAGATATGAACAACTGCAACTGAGAGGAACTTGCCAAAGACAGACCCGGCTGGAGGCAGGCTTTGTGTGTTGGTCTGCAGGCAGGGGAAGACAGGATGCGTCAAGATGCAGACTCCAAATGTTTGCAGCGTACGCAAGGGCAACAACTGACTGTCCCCTTTCTACTGTGAAGTCCATTGTCTCTCGAGACTGACAGGATGCCAATCAAGACTGTTTGGTCCTCTTCTTACAGATTTGGATGACATCATCCATGAGTAGTATGAAGAGGTGTGGTTATATAATGTCCCCTTGTCTTACGCTACTGGTACTCTTGAACTCCTCTGACATTTGGTTTCCTGTCCTAATGTAGAGTGGAGCAAAACACAAAACACAAAACACAAAACACAACCAATTGTATTGCAAATAATAACAAACACACAGAAAAATTGCACCAGTGACAACAACTCAGAAGGAGTTGTCCCACTTTCTCCACAATGTTAGAAAACAAATTGCAGACACATACACTGATTCACTTGAACTTCAACATACAAACTGAAGATCTGGTCCAATTTTCTCATCAATAAGTAAAGTGCTAGGGAAACACAAAAATGATACTACAGTAGTAGATTATTGATAGAGAATCACTGCCACAAATATCTGACATCTAAAGTTTGTGAAGCCCTGACAAGAGAAGGCATTACCAGACTTACACAAAACTAAGAAATTCTAGATTTGTCACTAGAGACCATTTCAATGCACTAAATTAAGCATTTGAAAAAGTTCACATTAATAGTTCTTACAGAAAACTCATTTATGAAACTCTAACATGTGAATCCAAATACCAATACAGACATATATGACTTTATTTAGAAAACTCTTTCTGAGGAAAATTATTCAAGCAGTGATACCAGGAAAGAGACAAGCACATGCCCTGTCACAGATAAATGAGTATGGCAATGATTTGAAGTTAGTACATTGAGTTTGCAGAGTCAAGGTAGCGAAGTGGTTAGTTAGTACACTGGCTTCCTAGCCGAGCGATCGTAGTTCGCGTGCGCTAGTTGATGCTGGGTTTTTTTCTGATTGCAAAATGGCTTTGGGGGTCACCCAGCTTAAAAATGTTGATACCAGAATAATGTGAGAAAATAAAAGCAGCTGGCATGATGTTCACCACATCACTTCTAGATAATTTTTGTGGGCATAACACCATATTCCCAAAACATCACACTGCGTGACATCAGGATCTTTACTTTACGTTTAGTTTGCGAGCTGAGTTCACATTCCCTTGACAACACACTCCACACTTTGTCACGATTAAAATGTATAATGGAGACTCATTTGTTATAAATTTGTCCAGTTGTAAATGCACAAGTTCAAAGTGAGAGAAAGAGAAAGCACGAATAATACAGTATGTCTGAGAACAGTAGAAGATAGTGAAGTGTAAATGTCTAAGAACATATTTTAAAATGTCGTGTACAATATTAATTAGCCACTACAGTTATGTTAGTTGTAACATTTTGTTAAACTAAAGATATGGGATTTTATATAACATTTTATATAGAACTGGTCACCTATCCAGGATCAGATGTTACATTAATAATAGCTGTCCATCGCGAGCGATGATGACAACAACAGTCAGACATGTTGTGCTGCACCTCACGAGTGAGTTTGGAGGTGGCTGTATAGCCAAATTCTGGCATGGAAAATACTCCCACATACGTAGCAGCATTTAATGTCAGAATTGGACATGTGAATGTCAGTTATTTTGTTTTTACGCAAAGTGAGTTTTGTCTGTGTTACAGAGATCCAGCGTTTCTCAGCAGTGGAGGTGCCTCTGATGGTGGTTCTACGTCATGCCTTGCAGTCCTGTGCGAGACATTCCCATGCATTTGCATCGATGCTGAAGCGTGTCAGAGATAATTTGAGGGAGTCTTTGAAATACTTCGTTTTGCCACCGGCTTGACGCAGGCATCTTTCATTTCACCATACATTAGTTGTTTTGAGATGCTGTTGTCTGGCATGCACATGATGTGACCAGCCCACCTGATCTGGGTCTTCTGCAACATGTGTGCATGCTCTGCATTTTTGCCTTCATGAGGAGCTTGGTGTCTGGTACCCTATCCTGCCACTTTATTTTGAACAATCTACGAAGGCACCTTGTATGGAAAATGTAACATTATAAGTGACTCAACTGACATCTATTTACCTTCATCATTTAGCAGTAGAGAATACTGCAGACATCAAAATGCAAATTTTTTATCTTTTTCCTGTTTATTTTTATCATATGCGAAAAATATAACTGTCTGATGCAACGTTATTTTTAAAATTATATTTTTAATATCTTACTAAAAAGTTAAAATAATCACATTTTGCCAAATTAACACACAACCACATAACTTCTGTTATAATTATAGTAGAATGTTTGTTTTCACATTAATTTTGAATAATATCTTTCCACTTATGTTACTTGTATATCATTAATTAGCAGATGCATATCTCAGGATCAGATGTGTTGTCTACACCTTTGTACACATTGGCAGTCTTTCTTACTCTTACCAGCCCCAGTGGACAGTCTAGGCATTTTTGTTTTCATAAAGTCCAGACCATTCTTAGTGTGCTGTTCTATGCCGAGGTGTTGTATTTAGACATGTTTCATTTAATGCAATTAAAATATAATACAAATTTTGCACTTGCCAGTTCTGTTTAGAAATGTGTTGTATTATGTATCTTGCTTTTCTTATTGTTAAGACCATCATTTTAAAACAGTAAATGATTATTTTGTTGTTTGTCATCATTTTAAAACAGTAAATGATTATTTTGTTGTTTGTCATCATTTTAAAACAGTAAATGATTATTTTGTTGTTTGTCATCATTTTAAAACAGTAAATGATTATTTTGTTGTTTGTCATCATTTTAAAACAGTAAATGATTATTTTGTTGTTTGTCATCATTTTAAAACAGTAAATGATTATTTTGTTGTTTATCGTCATTTTAAAACAGTAAATGATTATTTTGTTTCTGTTTCTAAGAATCTACATCACTGCACTCTGAATTTATCCGTATGTTCTCAGTCTCTCTCAGCAAATGGCACAGAGTATGGATGCTGATGGTTCCTGTAGCTTGCTGGTTGTACATTCTTGTGCTTCATTCTCTCACTCACCCTACTCCGCTCGAACCTCGTTTGATGTAAAAACGAGGCAGTCTGGGGATTGCTGCTTCATCTTTTGCAATTTCCTCATCCAACAGGCGGTCTTTGATTGATTTCAAAATGTCACCACTAACGTGCCCATGATGTGAGCTTGCGAAGCCAAGATGTCAGCTCTTTTGTTGCCCTGGACCCCAGCATGACCAAGACAGTATATTCATGTCAACCACTGGAAGTTTGAGACCTCAACAGCTGCTACCCTCGTACCTAAGCCATTCCTTCTGTACCTTTGGAAGTACAGCTTGCGTGTCTGTCCCAATGACTGCCCTTGTTATAGAAGTTTCAGATATCCATTTCAGTGCTGAGGTCACTGCTTCCATCTCCATTTTCAAACTGGAGGCTGTTGACATGTACGCCCTACTGCGCTTGGCAATGACATGTCCTCTCACTCTAGGTGAGAAGCCCCAGTCTGATGTCCCACTGAGCAGCACTGATCCGTCTGTGTATATGACAGCATCACTACCCTTCATGTTATCAGATCAGATGATTCACCTCGTGCTCTACTCTCCCACGTTGCCCCATTCTCTGCCTAAGGTTATGATGACTCTCTGATACTCTATCATTCTATCACCAGTGTGGATCTATTCTTCCCCCTTATCTATCGTCTGCTGGGGTGGCATGTCCAATTGTTTTCTTTGCCTGTGCCATCCATGGCACCCCTCTCTTGATCCTTGATATCTTGATGTCTGAGATACTACTGTACAGAGAGTGCCACGGGTTTGTAAGTTCCGTATAAAATTGATGAAATTGTCAACACTAAAAAAATTTGACAATAAATTATTGAAATCAAGATAGTCAGGAAAAATAAATCACATAAACAAGCAAGCAATGCAAACCTTTAGTAGATTAGTCAAATCAGTATCATTTACAGAGGAACTGTACTTTGTTTTGCAGGTAATCTTATCAAGTATGGAGTGACTGTTCGCACTGGAGATGTCCGATATGCAGGCACGGATGCTAATGTTTATATCGTCATTCAAGGCACAAATGGAAAAACCAAGAAATTATTTATGGATGATGGCAATAATAACTTTGAGAAAGGAATGACTGAAGAATTTGAAGTAAGCTGTTTTGTCAGAGATGTGTTGAATAACTAAATTGCTTTCCAGGGAAAGAAAAACAGGCTGGCAGTCCATGTTGATCAACCAGATGATGATATATATATATCATCTGGTTGTAAGATTCTCTCAGTATGTCTCTCCATTTGACCCTATCCTCTGCAGTTCTCTTCATTGCAGCATAAGTTCGAACTTTAATGTCCATGCATGCCTGAGATGTAAAGGTGAGTCTTGATCGCCCCTGTCCTCTCTTTCCTTGAACCTTGCCCTCTAGTATCTTCTGTAGAAGACTTTCATGTCTCATATTGTGACCCAGCCAACTCAACCAACGTTTTTGTATCATATGCAATATTTGTCATTGTGCGCTCATGTCAATGAGTACATTGTCATTGGATCTTCTTTCTGCCCAACTCACTCTTTCCATTCTACGGTAGCACCACATTTCAAACGCTTCCAAGCTTTTTTCATCCTTCTTTGCCAAAATCCATGTTTCACACCCATACAGTGCTATTGGCCATATATCAGTGGCAATTATTCTTCTTTTCCTCAGTTCTATCCTGATATTCTTTGAGGTTAACAATTTCTGTTTTTCTCTTAAGCCCTTTTTTGCCATTGCAATCCTTGTCTTAATTTCTGTTTCATTGCGAGGATCTTCTGTTATGGTTTGCTCCAAATATGTAAACTTCTGTACTTGTTCAATTATTTCTCCATCGATGGATATATTTATGTGCTTATGTTGCTTAGATATTACCAAAGTCTTTGTCTTCGATGTGTTTATTTTCATGCCAAAATCTTTGGCAGTGCTATTATTAAGTGAGTGCCCTTCTCTGCTCATCCACAGAGTTGTCCACTTATACCGGTGGTTACTCGGTCTACAAGGTTGCGTTAGCTGCACCTATGCGTTGCCCTATTTCTACCACTTAGAAGAAGCATATAGGAGTTTCTCTCCAACCAGTTTAAATTCTCCAGTCCTTTTTGTACAATGTAACAAGCGGATTCTTGCAGCCATATTCTGGGGCAGCAGTTGATAGTTGATATGTATATATCTTGTGATCGCTAAGTAAGAAACCGCGACATCATATTGGAGAAATCGTGATGTCATGGTACTCCCTAGCTACCGCCGTTCATGAAGACAAAATGTTGTAATTCTCAACAAACGTAGATACTTATGCAAGCATCATTTTTCAGAACGACAAAGGACACATTAAAAAAAGCGTTTCACACTGTCACGACACACATACATATATTTATATATATATACGCACACACTTATACATGACAGTTCTCACATTTATAATGTCCTGTGCAAGAGGATCAGAAGATCTGTAACAACACAGACTGGCTAAAAGCATGGAAGATATTTATATATATTCCTTTCCCAAAGAAAGGCAACCTAAAACTGTGCACAAATTACCACACTATTATGCTAATACGCCAGACTAGCAAGATCCTCTTGCGGAACATATTGAATAGCATATTGAATAACATAGAAAGAAAATTTGAATGTGAAATCCATGAAGTGCAAGCAAGCTTCGGAAAAGACAGAGGGACCAGAGATCACATATTTAATGTGAGGAACACTTATGAAAAAGGTAGAGAGTATAAAGTAGATCTGTATACTTGCTTTATCAATTACACCAAGGCCTTTGATTGCCTAAAGCATCAGAAACTGTGGAAAAATCATGAAAGATATGGGGTTTCTCCTACATCTAATCGAATCATTATATCAGGAACAACAAGCTGCTATCAGAGTATCTGGTGAAACATCAGATTGGTTTGAAGTAGAAACGGGAGTAAGGAAGGGAAGTATCCTCTTCGCATACCTGTTCAACATTTATGCAGGGTGCGTAATGAGGAATGGCAAAAAGGAAGAGCATATAAAAAGTTATGCCCCCTTTACAATCGACGGATACAAGATCCCAGAGCTTAAGATATGTAGATGATACCATGATACTATCAAACAGTGCAGAGGGGTTAGAGCAGCTAATTGCAACTGAAAGCAGATGCAGGGAAGATCAAAATCTTTTTTGCAAACATAAACAAAACAAAGATAATGACCACCAACAAAACAAGAAGTCAACATCAATTCAAACTCAGGGTTGTGGAAATAGAACAGGTCACTAACTTTGATTATCTGGGCTCCAGAATTGACAACAATGGTGACTGCTCAAAGAAAATAAGAAAGAGATTGGAAATGGCAATGCAGAGACTACACAACCTGAGGAAACTATGGCAGATTACCAGCAAACCAACTAAAGTGAAATTTAAAGAACCTGTGTTTTTCCCATGGCAGCATGCGGCTGTAAAACAATGAGCAGTTAGCCAAACCTCAAAGAAGAGAAATAGTCTTTAGAGTTGAAATGTTATAGAAAGGAATATACAGAATAGCATGGACCAAAAAAAAGAAGAATGCAGACATTCCACAAGAGTTTGGCATAGAGAAGACCTGATTCATAAATTCCATCATGAACAGAAAATAAAAATACTTTGACCACATCATAATTCACAGCGGTCTTGAGGGAACGATAATGGAAGGTATGGTGCCGGGCAAGAAAGGCGAGGGCAGACCGAGAAGGCGATGACACAAAGATGTCAAAAAATGCTTGGGCATGACTCTGGAGCAGACTGGAGATTTGGCAACAGATCGAGTTTCTTTCAGACAGGCTATGATGGGAGTGATGTTCTGCAAAGGACATGCTACATGATGATGTTATATATATTTGCATGCACGCACGCACAGCACAAGGTTAAGTTTGTAAGTAGGTCATAAACTGATATGGGATAGCTGAAAAATGTAGAAGGTGGTTCTAAAGGTGTCATTAGGTTGCAGCAACATCCAGCTTTGAGATTACTGCACAGCTAAGATACAAAATGGCGTTCGTGCTCATAGAGTGTACATTCAAAGGACAGCGTGCTGTTGCGTGTATTTGGAGGGGCAAAAAGACTTTCTGCCAAGGATATTAATTTAAAAAATGCTTTTTCTTTGGGGTGAGAAGTATTTGTCACGTAAAATGTAGCATAACAGGATCGATAAATTTTCTCGTAGACGCTCACAAATTGCTGATGAAGCCCGACCTGGTCTTCCTGTTCAGATTGCAACCGAAACATCTGTATAATGGATGAGGGAGATCATGTGAACAAACAGATGAGTAGTGATAGTGTTACAACTGCAATAGGCTGTCTGTTTGGTTTGGCCTACAGCATAATGCAGGATCAACAATAAGACCTGCAAAAATGGGGGGGGGGGGGGGGGGATGGGAAGAAAGACATCTACATCAAATTGAAGGATGTACATGAAATTTATATCTCATTAGCCATTGGACAATAAGGACACAGAAGTTGTTTTCTAGCAGAAGTTGCTTCCTAATTCAAAGTGGAGCTGGCACGAAGGCACTAAAAACAACTTCAATACACAATTGGAAAAATGAAGACCATGCTGGAGACACAATAGTTTTCCTCACAGATTCCCTATAATAGTCCTAAGAAATCACAATAACGCATAATTAGTCTATCAGAAGCACTCATGGAGACTAGCTATACATTTAGCAGAATAAAAATACAATGGCATCCTGTCCACTACAAAGTACAAAGAAATAAAATGAAAGGCAGCTAAGCAAGCCAAAGAGTGAGAAAACAATCCAAATTGAAAACAGGGCAACAAATAAAGAAATTAAAACAATGATGACAAATAAACTCAGAGACAAAGTGTAAGAGTGGTAAGAGAACACCAAATGTCTGATACAGAAGAGGCATACTACTCTTTCCAATTGACAACATGTCAACTGGCTAACTGCTTACATCAACATAATCTGTTCAACAAATTGACAATTGAAAAACAGACATCTGCTCATGTGGATATGTTCAATAAACATTATGACATGATCTCTAATCCAGTTAACTCCATGGAAGGGATAGAGTGACAACACGACCCTCTCCAACTCAGTTAAGTTATAAGCTGCATGGTGAAGAGAGAAACCAAATTTATGAGGGAGATGCATGTGTTAATTTGAGAGCAAATGAAGAAGACTTGTGTGCTTGTTTCCTGCAGTTGTAATTATTTCCCAGTATTTTTATGTTGTCATTACAAGACACCTGCATATGGAAATGGTATAAGTATTTCTCTCCTGATATATTTTGCATTCACAGCTTGAGGCATTCAATACAGGGCCTGTAACAAACATTCACATTGGCCATGACAACACAGGTCCTGGATCAGGCTGGTATTGTGAAGATGTAAGAGTTCTGGTCTTATTTGTGTTGCAATCGTATGACTTTGCTTTAGAATTACATTTTGCCTTTGTTATTTACCAAGATTAACAATGCATGTCATCATCATCAAGTGCAATGCTGACTGGAAAAGATAATCATTGTCCTCCAAATCTTTCTCTCTCTGATGCTGTATACTTTGTTTATTATTTGTTTGAGCTAAATATTGCTTTCTGTTTATTATTTTGTTGGTTTACAGTATAAACTGCTTGACTGATTTTTCTTCTTCTTCTGTGTTTGTTCTGAAAAGGACGTTGTGTGGCAGTTTACATTGAGGCTGCCTTATATGCGCCTTTTGATCTGACACATCTAGTTTCAACTAGAATTTTTTGGTTCTGGACTTGCCATCCCATTGTATTCCCTATTCACTATACACTATTCACTATTCCCTATTCACTATACACTATTCACTATTCCCTATTCACTATACACTATTCACTATTCCCTATTCACTATACACTATTCACTATTCCCTATTCACTATACACTATTCAGCCTGTTTCCAGAGCCACTGCTTAGAGGCAGAATATGGCCTTGGTCAGCACTGGTTTGCTGACGCTGATGCAAGCAGCCAGCTATGAGTTGCTGACTGCTGTCAGTTCATTCACTGTGCTGCTGTCAGTTCATTCACTGTGCTGCTGTCAGTTCATTCACTGTGCTGCTGTCAGTTCATTAACTGTGCTGCCAACTGATTAAATATATTGCATCCATATAGCACAAAGGTTCTCTGCATGAGCCACTCTAAATATGAGTTGTTACAATTTATCCTGTGTTTAACACAGTTTTTCTATTATAGTCTTACTAAGATTCATTTACTTGTGTGCATCTCACCTTTCACTGACACATAGTATTTTCTTTCCATTTATGTATCTGTTAAAAGTTTTTTTTGGTATGATACAAAATAGAGTAGCTGGTCACATATGCTCACGCTATCTTATTCACTAGGTACGAATTGCCTGGCTGAGAACTTTAGTTCTGTTCTTTGCTCCCTGATGTGGGCCTCAAAAACTACTGAAAAGATTAATTATGTCAGTATATGATGTTTTATCTTTGTTTGTTTTCTAACTTTTGCTTTTCTGTTTTATTCATTGTTTTTACTTGTTTGTCATCTAAATATTATTTGAAATGATTGTTGTTGAATTTAGTTTACTTGGAGTTCCTATCATTTAAATAATTTGGACTTACAAATAAGTGAAATTGCAGTTGTCACTAATATGTCAGTTACAAACCATTGATGACAATCAGTATTTATTAAAACTTGGAGCAGCGGTTCTTAACCTGTGGTCCGTGGACCCCAAGTGGTCCACAAGGTCCTCACAGGGGGTCTGCGAAGGCTTGAAGAAATGTTATGAGCTTTTACATTTAAAATCAAAAGATAAATAGAAAGAAATAAAAAATAGATAGACAGAAACAAGGACAAATTTAGCAAAAGTTAGTTTAGACAACTTTCACACAATTAGATAAATGCTGATTAAAAAAAGTGGGAATGTGAGCAGGTAAGGCAGGTGACCAGACATGACAGCAGGACTGTCATACGTGATTGCAGACTTTTGAAAACACCACCACTGAGCTGAAAATAAAGAACATGACTCAAAAAAGCACCAATCTTTTCAAAAGTAAGAAGCGGAAGCTTTGGAAAAGTAAGAAAATGATCAAAAAGACTTCAGCTGGTTGTAACAATGAAAATATAGTGATGACCTAATTTGAAGCTGCTTAACTAGCAGCAAGAATAAGAAAACCACACAAAATAGCTGGAGAACTTATATTCCCCCAGCTGCAAAAATCATGGTTTCTGCTTTGATCAATGAGAAAAGGGCATTTTCCGAATAATTTTTTCAAATGACACAGTTAAGAAGCGAATCGATGGATTGTCAGCCAATATCTTCTTCTTCTTCGTTCATCCTCAGATCAAGGTTCCGGTTACTCTTACAAAGGACACCGTTGTTTGTAAGGCTGTTTCATCTCCATACAGCTTCTGTCTCACGAGGCCAGCATTGTTCTCTCTTTTCCTGCGTAAGCCTGCAGCTTTGTAGGATGTGTTCCACGGTCATGATATGCTCCCCACATGGGCACCTGCCATCTGTCCCAATCCTCATTTTGTTGTAAAGATGACTCTTAAGTCTGTTATGCCCAGTTCTCAGTCTGAAGTTGATGACTTGCTCTTCTCTAGTTAAGTTATAGTAGATGTCTTCTTTTCGGAAGTCGGGGTGTTGATCAGCCCATTTTCCCCTGAAGTTGGCCTCATTATATGTGATACTCAGGTCTGTTTGTGGGGATGCTCCTCCACTCTTTGCTAGTTTGTCTGCACAGCTTCATTGCCTTCAATATTGCAGTGGGATGGGATCCACTGTATGACCAACCTTGAGTGTTCTGCTGAGAGCTGTGTCAGGGAGAACATACATTGCTCAAGATCTGTATCTTTGGGTTGTTTTAGCGCTGCTATTACTGACGCAGCATCAGTCAGGAATACTATGTTTTCTTGGTGGATATCTTTATCTTGGATTACAAGCTCAGCTGCAGCCTTCAGTGCCTCTGCTTCTGCATGGAAATTACTGGAATATGTTCCCGTAGTGAAAACTCAAGTTTTTTCTTCTCTATTCCTTAGTCTGTAATTGACCCCTCCACCTCCATTGGATGTGGCTTTGTTAGATGAGCCATCTGTATATACGTGTGTCCATGTTTCTGGTGGGTATACTCTCCTAAGATATTCTTCTGTGATAAATTTCCTTTCTAAATCTGTCTGAGTTCCCTTTTTCCCTATTCCCTCTATGGTTTCTACCATCTCAGGGGACTTGGCTTTTTTGGGATGTTCATTTTAGATCTTTAACCACTGCCTGGCTTATGATTTGGTCTGCTCTTGCAAGTTCTTTTGTTTTTTATATGAAGTGGTTTCTCTTTAATCTCCCTCTTCCCATGCGATTTATCCTGTCATATATTGGGTGATCAGGCATTCGTTTGAACTTCTCCCCTGCTGGAGTGTTTTTTGGTCTCTGCGCATCTCCATACTATCGATTCGTGTGATGTTCTCCATTGCATTTATTGGCGTTGTTCTCATAGCTCCAGTGATGATACGCATACCTTGGTTTTGGGGTGTATTTATTTTGTGAAAGTTATTCTTTGTTGCTGTGGACCATGCTGCTATCCCGTATTCTAGCGCTGGTCTCACATAACCTGTGTTTCTTTAGTGTGCCCATGTCAGCTCCCCATGTTGTGTCTTCCTCATTATCGCCATTCTGGTCTTAGCTTTGTTGGTGGCTTTTTTTATCTGGTTTTGTCCATGTCAAAGCCAATATCAAGGATCAGTTATTAGAAACAGTTCACATAACCGCCTATGTTGCTCTGCAACTGGTCGAAAGCAGACATAACATTGTGCAACGTTAGATATGAGCTACAGAAAAATATTTTAGAAGACTTACTGTTTATCTCCTCCTTTATGCGCACTACGGCTGAAGAAGTATTTAACAGCTTAAATGAGTTTATTACACACCAAGACTTGAATTGGTTGAAATCATTGGAATTAGCACAGAAGAAGCACATGCAATGTCTGGAATCTTCCTGGATTTGTAGCACGAATTAAGAAAATCTTAATGTCAATGACTGGTACCATTGCTGGATACATAGGGAAGAATTAGTTTCTAAGAAGACACTAAAAGAATTAAAAACAGACCTTGAATGATTCAGTCAAAATTGTCAATTATTTAAAAAGCAAATCGCATGGTTCAAGACTTTTTCAGCAGCTTTGCAAAGATATGAAAATTGAACATCATCAACTTTTATTACATTATAAAGTTTGCTGGCTATTACAAAGTAAAGTTTTGAATTGTTTTGCGGAATTGAGAGACGAAGAAAGAATATTTCTCATAGAGTAGCAATTTCACATCAGCGATTGCTTAAAATATTTTTATTTTGGTCAGTAAAATGTTTGTCAGATATCTTCACTCATTTAGATATGCTCAACTTAAATCTTCAAGGAGAAGAAGTTACAGTTTTTCAAGTTGAAGACAATGATAAAAAATTAGGAATTGGGGTATCGTCGTCTCATCATCATCATCATCTGTCCCGTAACTTAGAAGGTCGTTGAGGCTCCGTTATTGTAGTTTGTAGTACCAGCTCCTGCTTTACAACAATGGTGTGTCTTGGGCCGCTACACACCTGATGGAGCCCATCTCTCTCCAGGTGGCAGTTCATTATAGTTGTCTAAATTTCATACAACAAAGCTGACCGTCTTCAGCTAGGGCGAAGGGCGCCAACCTTGTAAAGTTCAGCCATATGAACTAGATCGTGAAATATGACACATGTTTAAGCATAGTGCTATTTACTATTCATATAGCAAATGTCCATTCCAGAATAATTGGACGAAAGAAAACACATAAAACGAACGAATTAACCAATCCAAATGGAAAACAACAACACGTTTCAATGAGCACAAGTGTAAGTCGTCGACTAGTGTGAATTCCCGGAAAATCCATGGTCTGGCAGTATCTATAATGAACAAACAGAAAAGCAATGTAGACCCACAGCCAGTTATGGCGCCAAATTTGCTGCTCTAAATCGTCATCTATTGAATCATAAATATGAGACATTTCCAAACCTTACAAATATTCTGGGTTCCACCAACAAAAAGTTGTCTGAGTAAGTAAGACCCTTGTCACAAATATTCTGGGTTCCACCAAGAAAAAGTTGTCTGAGTAAGTAAGACCCTTGTCACAAATATTCTGGGTTCCACCAACAAAAAGTTGTCTGAGTAAGTAAGACCCTTGTCACAAATATTCTGGGTTCCACCAAGAAAAAGTTGTCTGAGTAAGTAAGACCCTTGTCACAAATATTCTGGGTTCCACCAACAAAAAGTTGTCTGAGTAAGTAAGACCCTTGTCACATGACATTTGAAAGATTTGCAACAGTTTCAAAGAATCTGTTCTTGTTCCTGATGCAAGCTAAAACTAGATTAGAGATTCATTTTCATTTAATGTGTATGTAGTAAGAAAGGGGCTTACAGCAGCAGAGGATTACAAGCTCATAGATATATCCACGGATGGTGGTTCTCTGAAATTATAGCTCAAGGAAAAGGCCTTTGAATAAAATCTGAGCTCATTCACAAACAGATTTTTGTAAACTATCAAAAAGGCTTTGAAAATATTGATGCTTTTTGTATCATTGTTTACTATTGTAATCACACAGATAGTTCATTCTGGAACATTTTCATATGTGAAATATTTGTAGGAATCCGCAGCAACAAAAGATATTTAAAGGTGGCCCACGTTAATGAAAAAGTTAAGAACCTTTAACTAAGAGGATATAGTTTAGAGAATTTAGCTTAAAGAATAACAAAAGGTATGAGACTGTCAATGGAGGCTATGTTTCTGTAGGACTGAAAGATTAAGGAGAGAAATTGTATAGCTTGCTAATATAAAGGTGCATTAGTTTTATTACTGCAAATATACACTTTTAAGTGTAATAGTTTTGGATATAAATATATAAATGCAACCCATTAATACATGTTTTTAATTTTGTAAAACAACTTAGTGTTATTTTACTTCATACATAAATGATCTGACCAAAGAACATTTGTTCATACAATGGAAAATATCTAACAGGTGACTAGATATATATGAGGTGTGGAAAAAAGTATCGACCTTCATTTTTTCCATGGAAACAAACTAATAATTGGTTTTGTCCTTCGGCAGGGAGATATAAGGGACAGTGACATACATGCATGCATTTTTTACCTCCTGCAGATTGCGTCAATTGCTGGCAATCAGCCTTTCAGTTTTTATTAAAGTGAGCATCTGTTGGGTTCTCATTCACCACGAAATGACTGAAAGAATTGAGCAGCGATGTTGCATCAAATTTTGCCAAAAGCTAGGCAACACCCAAGTGGTGATTAGTCATGGGTTTATGGGTACAACCTGGAAACCAAACTGCAGTCTTCACAGTGGAGACATTCATCATCCCAGAGGCTTGAGAAAGCTATATCACTGTCATGCCAACCAATTTCCTTTACTCCCGTGGACTTGTGCATCATGACTACGCACCACAAGGTCAAAACATTACCAAAAAGTACTGCCTGGAGGTCATCCATTGCCTGTGTTATGCTGTTCAACGCATACACAGGACCTGTGGCCAACGGGAACTTGGCAGCTCCCTCATGACAATGCACCCACCCATTCTTCACATCTGATTCAGACTATCTTGGCCAAACACAACATTCCTCTGGTTTGCCAGGCTGGCTCCCTGTTCTCCTGATACGGCTACATGCAATTTTTTTTTTATCCTCAAGCTTAAAGTTCAGCTGAAAAGGACCAGATTTGAGTCATTAGAAGACATTATGTAGAATGTGACGATCTAGCTGTACTCCATTCCCAAAGAGACCTTCCTAAAATGCGTCCAACAATGGTTGGACTACTAGCAGAAGTGTGTGGAGAATTCAGAAAAGAATTATGGTGCAAATATTGCAGTCAAACTGTAAAGTATCGACACAACACATTCCATTCTCTGGACCACATCCTGCTACTTGCAAAGTCCTGTTCAGGGTTTGGTAGAAGGAGATTGAGAACGAACGCAGAAGAAGTAGAAAAGAATGATGATTTCAAACCTCCAGATGAGTAATTGTATTTTATGTACCCACAGGTTAGATACTTTTTGAACACACCTTATATGTATATGTTCATACAATGGTTAATATTTAACAGGTGACTGTGAAGAGATATCTCTGTAAAGAGGAGCAAATGAAGTTTCTAAATAGACTAAAGAACAAACTACAAGACCAGAGAAGAAATTCTTCTACAAAACTGGAGAAGTCTTATCTAGCAGACCTGAAAAAAGATAAAAGTGCAAAGAATGATGATAATAGTGAAGAGGAACTTGAACAGGAAAGTTACAGAGATGTTTTTGATGCTGATGGAAAAGTCATTAAGGTGAGTTACCTGATGATGATGATGTCAAAGTTGACATAGCTGATGGAAGAGTCATTACGGTGAGTTACCTGATGATGATGATGTCATAGTTGACATAGCTGATGGAAGAGTCATTAAGGTGAGTTACCTGACGATGATGATGTCATAGTTGACATAGCTGATGGAAGAGTCATTAAGGTGAGTTACCTGATGATAATGAAATTATAGTTGACATAGCTGATGATTATCATGTCCTTTTTTGTTTATGAAATATATATGCATTTTGTTTTTGGAAAGTTAGGTGTCATGCAGTTTTTGAAGGTCAATAGCCATACCTGATTCTATTACGAATGCTTACCGATTGGCAAGTTTTAATTTACTTCACCATAACTGGATTAGGCACCACCTAGCGCAGCAACATCCTAACCAATGCTGTGGTGGCCTAGCAAGCCGCCAGCGTAACTTCTGTTGCTATGAAACTAATAATGGAGCTAAATTGAGATAGTCTCAAGGTGACAAGGTGAAGCGAAAAGGTTGCAAAGGAAACAAATAAAGTGGTAACAGAATGTTCTGACCTTGATTTAAAGTTGGTAGAGTTTATAATTAAAGCTCAAGTCAGGATCCTTGGCCTTTCAGATACAAAAATGGAAGGGCAGAACATGGCGGTTTTGTTCTGTTGTGGAGTGATGTCAGCATCAGCAAAGAAAGAGCCTTGCATGTTGTAGGTTTTCTTCTTCATCCTAAGAAGGCAAAGTTCATTACGAACACAGAATACATCAATTAAAGACTGATATATCTACAAATGACCAAGTGTGGAAAAATCACGATGCTGCTTCTCGTGTAATGACAACAGTAATACGGAGGACAGGAAAAAGATTCTTCCAGGGCCTTTCTGACACCTTTTTAGAACGGAACAGCATTGAAAATGGGCTAAAAATAACAAATACCATCTTCCCTTGAACCACCCCCTTGCTGGATCAACTCTGTGACACTGACACTATCATCAAAACCTCTACCATTGCTGAGGTAAAGTCAGCCATAGAAAAACTTAAAAATGGCAGAGCCGCGGATAGATTCGATACTGCGGATAGACACGCCGCGTGGAAGGCCCTACAATGCGTGGGTATCCCACATAGTTGTCTATGTGACCCTATATCTGTTAGCACTTGTTGATTTGACCTTTTTTCTGCTGAGCTCATTCTGTGCATCCTGCGGTGGCACAGCATCTCAAAAGCTTAAAATGTATGTTTATCCTTTGAGTCCATGTTTAAGAGTTGTATAATGCGACAGGCCAGATATGTGTAGTGAGTATTCTTTTCCAAAGCTCAATATTGATGTTATTTGAAGTTGTGTTTGTTTCTCATGGAATGCCTTTTTTTTTTTGCTACTGCAATCCAAGTTCCAATTTCAACCTCATAGCGGACGTAGTCCGTATTAATTTGTCCCAAATATGAAAACCTCTGCAATTGTTCAATAATCTGTCCCTCGATGCAGATATTTTATATTTGAGTGTGTTAGACTATTACCATCGCTTTTGTTTTACTAGCATTTATCTTCAAACTAAATGTTTTGACTGTGTCATTGATCCTGGTGAGCAGTTTTTGTAATGATTTCTCTGTTCCTCCTATGATGGCTTGATCATCAGCAAATTTGATAGCCCTTATTCATTTTCCATTTACCTTGACCCCTATGTTGCAATTTTTGGTGGTTTCTGTCATCATCACTTCCAAATGCAGATTAAATAGGCTTGAATTCAACACAAAAAGCAAAGAACCCAACTAATACATGAACAACTCTTTGCAGACAATCAAATGTATGAAAGACAAAAATAAATTACCACAAATAAAAACTATTTCAGTTTCCGTCAGCTCTTAACGCCACAAGGGGAGTGAAAAGTATCTAAGTAAGCAAACATGTAGTGTATATTTGAAATTATTACTTCAATTATTTGGAAAAAAATATGCTCTTACAAATATCAAACAAAAAACAAATACATTTTTTTCTTTCTACAAAGTCTAGAAATTCTCAGTGACAAAAGAATGCAACTGAATTTGTTGGATAACTGGCTGTCTGTTGTATCAAGAAACTTGCATCATTCGCGATAGAACATTTGTACAAGTTTGCATAGTTGGTACAGGCCATGTGTACACAACTCCAAGAAGTAAAATCACAATTAGTACACAATTTTATTTTTTTTAATTTTTTAAATAAAAAAACAACTGCTTTGAAGATGACTTTATGTCATTGAATTATTCTCTTGAGGCTCTCATAAATTGATTGTGTATTCACATTTCATTCTCTTTTCAGGTTCCTTTCTATGAGCAGTACTTCTTTGAATGCAAGGCCTGGTTAGCAAAAGATGAAGGAGATGGTCTTGTTGTAAGAGAGTTGGAGGTCAAGAAAAAGTCTATCATCTTTAAGGACAGATGAAATGTATTGTTACTTAATTAATAAATGTAAAAGTATTGTTACCTCAGTTACACGAATGATTGATTTACTGTAAAACTTCCTACGGTTAATATAATTGGTGTGATGTATTTTCTTTTTAATCTGTGAAAACTTAAGACAATTGATATTTATGTTCAAAAATTGATAAAACAAGCAGAAAAAGGACACCATTCAAATCTTCTATGGAGTACAGATCTTCAACAAATACATGCCAATACCTCATGTCTTGGGCCATTTGTTCCAGTACTGTCCAGTCCACATCTTTCAAGTTTCTTAACTTAACTTCTTTATACTGGCTTAGAAATCTTTGCAGAATCTGTGTACAACCAGTTTCTTCCACTCGATTTGATCTAAAAATTACTAAGTGCATCAAGCTTATTTTTTAATCCATAACAGACCCTGCATTTCCTATGGCAATGTATTCCAAGTATTCACTACTCTCTAACTCTCTTAATATCTACTATGAATGTTTCTTTAATTATTTTGTAGATGTGCCCTCTTGTAGCCAGCTGCACTTTTACAAAAATGTTATAGTCTAATTGATCCTTTTCCTTGACTATAAACTTGCATTAAATTGCATATTCTTGAATTCTTCTCTTTTTTAGACACTGTAAGCCAGTTTTTCTGAGTCTTTCCTCATAACTATACTTCTGGAATCCCACTATGTCGCTCTTCTTTGTAACCTTTCTAGCATCTTTATATCCCCTCAACAATATGTACTCCACACCTGAACACAGAACTTCAAATTAGGACTAACAAATACAGTTTGACAATCACTTCCTTGCTTATATGTTTAATATTTCTTTTTATCATACCTAATATTGCTTTTGCCTTTTCACTACTACTACGACTTGCTCACTTACCTTACCTGTACGATCTATTATAACCCCTAGGTCCCTTTTCATTTCTGTCTTCCTAATATTGTTCTTTCCCATTCTGTAATTATATTCCATATAGTATATACACATGGGGATAACTGTACATTTATCTCCATTAAAAGACAAATGCTTTTTCTTAATCAATGAAAGCAATGCATTTTCGTTGAATTCTGTTGATCTTTTACTTAATTGCCTTAAGGTGAATAAGATGTCCCTGCAACCTATACGCCGGCGAAATCCAAATTGAGCTCGTGGCAATTAAGGTTAAACAATGGGTCTTATTCTCTGTTCTAGGATCTTCGCATACATTTTACCATTTCTTGGATTATTGACTCAATTTTGCAGACTATGCCTATAGTTTGCTGGATCTAATTTTTTTGGTTTATTTTTACAAGGGGATCACTCTGGCATTTTTCTTTTTTTTCTTCTTCTCCTGCATTCATTTTCAATCTCCCGATACCAAGGCTTTACAAGTAGCAGGATGTAGTCCTGAGAACGGAATTTATTGTGTAGCTAGTTTATAGCTTGACTGCGATATTTGCACCTTTTGGTCCAACACATCCATCTTTGTCAGGGCATCCTTCTATTCCCCATCACAAGTGTTTGAGGATATAACATAGCTAATGGTTTTGCTAGCAAGTCTCTATTTTCAAACAGCACTTTTGGATGAACATCATCTTGACCTGAACATTTATCCAATTCCCTGCTCTTTTCTTCTTGTGTGTTTTTGTCTACCTTTACCTTCTCTTGCCTTGCAGATTCCAGAACAGAGACTATCTTGTAATGTTAAACTGGTTTTCTTAATGTGTGTTTTATCCAGCAGCAGCACCTTCTCCTCAAATCATAAATATTCTGCCCCAATCTACATCTGCTCATTTAATAGAATTTAATAGAATTGTCTTTCTTATCTTTATTAAAGTCATTTGCTTGCTTATATTTTCCTGTTAGTTTCACTGTCCTGTTGTACAGATCATTCATATTTCCTTTCACTGCAACTACTTCTGCCTCTTTTGCTAACTCATCAATGTATTTTCTCTTGTCTCTTCTGATTCTCTTTGTTAGTTATTTATTAGACATCATCATGAATATTAAATGTATTAACATGAAATAAAATATGCATTATGGGAGAAATGTGTCATTTTAATTGACACACTGACAAGGTCCTTGAACACCTGTATGACATCAAGACGTCTAGCGCAGTTCTTGTGAATGGGGAGGAATGTGGACTGGTTTTACACATCAGTTGGTGTGAGACAGGGTTGTACACTGTCTCCAACTCTTTTCATTATATTCCTTGAGGGAATTATGAGTGAGGCACTTGGAGGTCACGTTGGTATTGTCAAGATAGGGGGGGGGGAGGGGGGGGGGAGAGCCGAATGATTACCAACCTTCTTGTTGCAGATAACATCGACGGGTTGGCGGGGTTAGAAGCAGAACTCCAGGTATTGGTCAGAAGGCTCAATGAAACCGCTCTTGATTATGGTATGGAGATAAACGCTGGAAAGACAAAATTAATGACCAACAACGCCAAGGGCTTCAACATTAGGATAACAGCTAATGGTCAGAAACTCAAAGTGGTCGACCGTTTTAAATATCTGGGTTCGATTGTCAGTGATGAAGGATCAAAATGTGAGGTATTGGCCAGAATAGCACAGAAATCTGGTAAGATAAATGGTTAGGATTATGCACGAAAATCAGATTAATGCGTACATTGGTCCTGTCAATATTTCTCTATGCTTGTGAGACATGGACAGTTATAGCTGACCTTCAGCGAAAAATACAGGCCTTGGATATGAGACGTTTCTGAAGACTTCTAAATGTCATGTATAAAGATCGAGTTACAAATGAGGAAATACTAGAAAGAATGACAACAGCATTTTGAAGACCTCTTGGCAACTGTCAAAAGAAGGAAACTCGTTTGGTAGTCACATATTGAGATCAAATGGTCTTGTAAATACGATCCTGTGTAGAAAGATGCAAGGCAGACGACGAAGAGGCCGTCCCAAAAAGAGGTGTTTAATATTTCTTTTTATCATACCTAATATTGCTTTTGCCTTTTCACTACTACTACGACTTGCTCACTTACCTTACCTGTACGATCTATTATAACCCCTAGGTCCCTTTTCATTTCTGTCTTCCTAATATTGTTCTTTCCCATTCTGTAATTATATTCCATATAGTATATACACATGGGGATAACTGTACATTTATCTCCATTAAAAGACAAATGCTTTTTCTTAATCAATGAAAGCAATGCATTTTCGTTGAATTCTGTTGATCTTTTACTTAATTGCCTTTATGTCACAACATAAAAGAATGGACCAATCTCCGACAGAAGCGCACAGAGAGCGACCGCTGACAGAGAATGATTGTGTGGGATTGTGAGAATATCTTCATGTGTGCCCCAACGACCTCACTGGTTACGGGATGACCTGATCTAAAGCACAGTTTAAGTTCATACCATCTCTGATAGTTTTCTAAAGGGTCAATATTCCTCCCATGTGAAAAATCAATTACTTCAACGATCTATAAGAATTTTGAACCTCTTTCTGGCAGGTAAAATGCACTATTTTTGGGGGCAGAACTACTTACAGCAAAAACAGAAAGCCATATGTTTTGAGGTTGAATATATCAACCATTGGTGGCACACTTATTGACCATTCACTAGTCTCCTGTAGTATTTAGGAGAAAATCTTCTGTTTATTTAGTGTTTTAGAAATAATGTGATACAAATAGCAGGGTTCATGCTATTTTATAAGCTGTCACAAATAGCAGGGTTCATGCTAAATTATAAGCTGTCACAAATAGCAGGGTTCATGCTATATTATAAGCTGTCACAAATAGCAGGGTTCTTGCTATATTATAAGCTGTCACAAATAGCAGGGTTCATGCTATATTATAAGCTGTCACAAATAGCAGGGTTCATGCTATATTATAAGCTGTCACAAATAGCAGGGTTCATGCTATATTATAAGCTGTCACAAATAACAAGGGTTCTTGCTATATTATAAGCTGTCACAAATAGCAGGGTTCTTGCTATATTATAAGCTGTCACAAATAGCAGGGTTCATGCTATATTATAAGCTGTCACAAATAGCAGGGTTCTTGCTATATTATAAGCTATAACAAATAGCAGAATTCATGCTATATTATAAGCTGTCACAAATAGCAGGGTTCATGCTATATTATAAGCTGTCACAAATAGCAGTGTTCATGCTATATTATAAGCTGTCATAAATAGCAGGGTTCATGCTATATTATAAGATGTCACAAATCGCAGGGTTCTTGCTATATTATAAGCTGTCACAAATAGCAGGGTTCATGCTGTATTATAAGCTGTCATAAATAGCAGGGTTCATGCTATATTATAAGCTGTCACAAACAGCAGGGTTCTTGCTATATTATAAGCTGTCACAAATAGCAGGGTTCATGCTATATTATAAGCTGTCACAAATAGCAGGGTTCATGCTATATTATAAGCTGTCACAAATAGCAGGGTTCATGCTATATCATAAGCTGTCACAAATAGCAGGGTTCTTGCTATATTATAAGCTGTCACAAATAGCAGGGTTCATGCTATATTATAAGCTGTCACAAATAGCAGGGTTCATGCTATATTATAAGCTGTCACAAATAACAAGGGTTCTTGCTATATTATAAGCTGTCACAAATAGCAGGGTTCTTGCTATATTATAAGCTGTCACAAATAGCAGGGTTCATGCTATATTATAAGCTGTCACAAATAGCAGGGTTCATGCTATATTATAAGCTGTCACAAATAGCAGAATTCATGCTATATTATAAGCTGTCACAAATAGCAGGGTTCATGCTATATTATAAGCTGTCACAAATAGCAGGGTTCATGCTATATTATAAGCTATCACAAATAGCAGGGTTCATGCTATATTATAAGCTGTCACAAATAGCAGGGTTCTTGCTATATTATAAGCTGTCACAAATAGCAGGGTTCTTGCTATATTATAAGCTGTCACAAATAGCAGGGTTCATGCTATATTATAAGTTGTCAGAAATAGAAGGGTTCATTCTATATTATAAGCTGTCACAAATAGCAGGGTTCATGCTATATTATAAGCTGTCACAACTAGCAGGGTTCATGCTATATTATAAGCTGTCATAAATAGCAGGGTTCATGCTATATTATAAGATGTCACAAATAGCAGGGTTCTTGCTATATTATAAGCTGTCACAAATAGCAGGGTTCATGCTATATTATAAGCTGTCACAAATAGCAGGGTTCATGCTATATCATAAGCTGTTACAAATAGCAGGGTTCATGCTATATTATAAGCTGTCACAAATAGCAGGGTTCATGCTATATTATAAGCTGTCACAAATAGCAGGGTTCATGCTATATTATAAGCTGTCACAAATAACAAGGGTTCTTGCTATATTATAAGCTGTCACAAATAGCAGGGTTCTTGCTATATTATAAGCTGTCACAAATAGCAGGGTTCATGATATATTATAAGCTGTCACAAATAGCAGGGTTCATGCTATATTATAAGCTGTCACAAATAGCAGGGTTCTTGCTATATTATAAGCTGTCACAAATAGCAGGGTTCTTGCTATATTATAAGCTGTCACAAATAGCAGGGTTCATGCTATATTATAAGCTGTCACAAATAGCAGGGTTCATGCTATATTATAAGCTGTCACAAATAGCAGGGTTCTTGCTATATTATAAGCTGTCACAAATAGCAGTGTGCATGCTATATTATAAGCTGTCACAAATTATCATTGTGACAATAAGGTCAGTTGTCAAGGTCGACTGCCATTTACATCAGACACAAAACTATTTTCTTATGTAGACTTTGCAAAAGTCTCACTTTTCTTGACATCCTTTTTATTTCTCTTTTCTTTTCAGAAATTTCCAATTTGATTCTATCTTAGAGTTTCTATAATTTGTTGTAGAGTACCCCATTCAGTTTCCCTAGTTCTAGTTTCAATAAGTATATACAGTAACATTATTGTTCTTGGTTTGCCTTCTTTTCTATTTCGTTTTTCTTTCAGATGCGAATTACTGCTACTTTTTGCGTTATTTTGCATTTACTATTTTTTGGGTCTATCTCACATTGAAAATACTTGTCAACCACTTTACTAATATATCATTACATGCTTGCGCAGCTTCTACTGTTAAATTGTTGACTCGTAGCACCTTGCTTAATGAACTATATGGTTCAGTCACTAAATTCATCAATGAATTGTTGTTAAAGAATAGTTTATGTTTCAAAGAATTTGTATACATTGGAAAATAAAATAATAGTTACTATTTTATTTATAGACTTGAGTCATTTCTCTGTGAGGCAGTTGAGACAAGTAAAACAGAGCTTGATGGTTGCTAACAATGAGTAAACTAACCGGGCTTGAACATTTATTTATGTGCATTAATTTCTCATTCATACTTGCCATATAACACATTTGTGTTATAATTTGCTGGTTCAAATAATAGAAATCTGGAGGAGATCATGTGATCTGGTGCAATACAATGGTGTTTTTTCCCCTCCTGAAATCTTTAGTCATATTTTGATTGGTCTCCATCATGCCATAGCCATTTAAGGTAGGAGTCTCACACACAACGACCCACATTTAAGGTAGGAGTCTCACACACAACGACCCACATTTAAGGTAGGTGTCTCACACACAACGACCCACATTTAAGGTAGGAGTCTCACACACAACGACCCACATTTAAGGTAGGAGTCTCACACACAACGACCCACATTTAAGGTAGGAGTCTCACACACAACGACCCACATTTAAGGTAGGAGTCTCACACACAACGACCCACATTTAAGGTAGGAGTCTCACACACAACGACCCACATTTAAGGTAGGAGTCTCACACACAACGACCCACATTTAAGGTAGGAGTCTCACACACAACGACCCACATTTAAGGTAGGAGTCTCACACACAACGACCCACATTTAAGGTAGGAGTCTCACACACAACGACCCACATTTAAGGTAGGAGTCTCACACACAACGACCCACATTTAAGGTAGGAGTCTCACACACAACGACCAACATTTAAGGTAGGAGTCTCACACACAACGACCCACATTTAAGGTAGGAGTCTCACACACAACGACCCACATTTAAGGTAGGAGTCTCACACACAATGACCCACATTTAAGGTAGGAGTCTCACACACAACGACCCACATTTAAGGTAGGAGTCTCACACACAACGACCCACATTTAAGGTAGGAGTCTCACACACAACGACCCACATTTAAGGTAGGAGTCTCACACACAACGACCCACATTTAAGGTAGGAGTCTCACACACAACGACCCACATTTAAGGTAGGAGTCTCACACACAATGACCCACATTTAAGGTAGGAGTCTCACACACAATGACCCACATTTAAGGTAGGAGTCTCACACACAACGACCCACATTTAAGGTAGGAGTCTCACACACAACGACCCACATTTAAGGTAGGAGTCTCACACACAACGACCCACATTTAAGGTAGGAGTCTCACACACAACGACCCACATTTAAGGTAGGAGTCTCACACACAACGACCCACATTTAAGGTAGGAGTCTCACACACATAAGAGAAGATGGAAGAAGTAAAACATTAAAATAAAAACAGAACTAAAAAAAAGGTTTCAAAAACGTAAAAAGAAATACATTCCATCAAAGAAGTACCTCAAAAGAAAGTGGAAAAAAATGGGAGTCTTACAGCGTTAAAGTAAGAATGAAATTGGCAAACCATTCCGTGTTTTGTTGAACTAAAATTGTATCTGAGAAAATATCATGAGCATCTAAAATACTCACATCTTCAAAAGTCAGATATCTGTAAAAGATATTGTGTGCCAACATCACTGTGAATGTCATGATGGTGATGTGTGCCAACATCACTGTGGATGCCATGATGGTGGTGATGTGTACCAACATCACTGTGGATGCCATGATGGTGGTGATGTGTACCAACATCAATGTGGATGCCATGATGGTGGTGATGTGTGCCAACATCACTGTGAATGTCATGATGGTGGTGATGTGTGCCAGCATCACTGTGAATGTCATGATGGGGTTGAGGTGTGCCAACATCACTGTGGATGTCATGATGGTGGTGATGTGCACCAACATCACTGTGAATGTCATGATGGTGATGTGCGCCAACATCACTGTGAATGCCATGATGGTGGTGACATGTGCCAACATCACTGTGAATGCCATGATGGTGGTGACATGTGCCAACATCACTGTCAATGTCATGATGGTGGTGACATGTGCCAACACCACTGTGAATGCCATGATGGTGGTGATGTGTGCCAACATCACTCTGAATGAATTGGTGGTGATGTGCGCCAACATCACTGTGAATGTCTTGTGGTGATGTGTGCCAACATCACTGTGAATGTCTTGTGGTGATGTGTGCCAACATCACTGTGAATGTCATGATGGTGATGTGTGCAAACATCACTGTGAATGTCATGATGATGGTAATATGTGCCAACATCACTGTGAATGCCATGATGGTGGTGATGTGTGCCAACATCACTATGAATGTCATGATGATGGTGATGTGTGCCAACATCACTGTGAATGCCATGATGGTGGTGATGTGTGCCAACATCACTCTGAATGAATTGGTGGTGATGTGCGCCAACATCACTGTGAATGTCTTGTGGTGATGTGTGCCAACATCACTGTGAATGTCATGGTGGTGATGTGAGCCAACATCACTGTGAATGTCATGGTGGTGGTGACATGTGCCAACATCACTGTGAATGGCAGGGTGATGGTGACAATATAGCATCAGGAATAAATATACAAAGGCCATTGTATCAGTGTTGACAGAAATATTGAGATTTAAGCTAGACTTAGTACTAACAGTATGTGATAAACAAATACATAGTTAAGATAAAGGTACATATATACAGTCAATGAGAACTAGCTTCATACGACAAAACAGGTTGTTCTGTCACGTCTTTGAGACTCGAGATCTAGAATGCTCCTTTAGTTGTTTTATTTTTTAATGCTGACTGCAAATCTGAACATACTGAACAATTGTTAAGTTTAATTACATGCGAAACACAATATTTCGTTTACACACAATATAGGTGCAGGGTGGGCAGGGTGGGTAGTGGCAAAACTCAGTTTCACAATCCCAACACACCATGTTCAAATCCTGGCATGTTCATTTGGGCAAAACAAAGTTTTTTTCTTGGTACAATCACTTCTTCATGTACGGAAAGTAAAAGCAAACTATAGTACTGCACACCTGCCAAGAAATTTGTAACGGCCAAATGGGTTGATAGTTGTAAGAGTGACGTTCTGTAAAGGATATACTACTTACTTTTTATACAATCTACGAGCCCAGCAAATCTGACTTAAGGATTGGTTTTAAACTGTATTGACATTTAACAGATAAGATGATCTACAGAAATAAGCTTCCTTAATGAGGGAAGAAAGAAAGGACAGGATTGATGCAGTTGTTATTCAAAATCAATGTCATCTAAGTACATTTTGTATCGTTGATATTTTAGCCTCCACCCTGTTTCTACCCACTAGCAATCTAATCTAATGAGAAGGTGAAGCAAACACTGTTGTCAGGGAAGAAGTGTTGAAGACTTAATTGTACAAGACTACATCTTGTTTATAAGATGAGGTGGCCAGTTCCCTTCCTCGTTGCTTTATCTTCCCTAACAGTAAGTCAGGCACCCATTGCCTGTGTGCACAGTAACATGTCATTAATGAAATTGAACCACCCACCTTTGTCATGAAAAGCGAGTGCTCTTGTAGCAGATTTCACTGTTCGCACTAGGGTATTTCTAACTAAAATATTACCACACTCATCCACAACATTCATGACCACACTCAGCAATTGACATAGCACACAGCAGGTGGCATATTTATTATATAATACTCATACCAGAAAAATGAGTAGTGAAATTACAAACACAATACAATACATATCATCTTAACTAAATATTAATAAGTATATATATGTTAATATAAATATTAACTAAAGCGGAAATTTTAAGCATTAGCTATTGATGGAATTCCCAACTATCAAAACCCAGTTCTATTGCCGTACACACATCACACACCCCTCTCAGATCTGCACCCTATACACACTCTTAAAAACATACCTCGTTCCCTCGGTGTCTACACACACCACACATACATCTAGATCTCACCTAGTTGATCTACACACTCGCTTAACTCATCAGGACATACCTCGTTCCAAAGGTGTCTTGCATACAACACACATTCAGATTACCTCTAGATACAAAACGCCCACACACCTATTTGAGCGGCTGGCCCCGAATCAATGGTGGATGCTGTTTGAGCGATCCTGTTCTATCTCCAACATTCGTACAACAGTCTATCAATCGCTCTTCTACTAAGTTGGTGAGCTAAACAGACTCCTATTTACATTCACTCATCCCCTCTCCATGGCCCGCCTGCTTGAGCTAAACTTTGTCTAGTGTTATATACTCTCAAGCAGTTTCAGAGCTGACCAATGGATCTCAGGGGGATGGCTCTATTCAGTCGTTATTGGAACGAATTACTCTGAACACCTGTCACTCATCTATCGCAGCAAGCTCTGCTGCCCTCCCGTCTGTCATCCACCCACCACTGCCAAATTCGGAACGCCAGTGGTCAGTTCCTACCTGTACATTCTTTCCCCAACTCCGATTTCTTTTGTTGAGACGGTGAGTTACCTTGGCGTAGTGACCAGACAGAGAGTGACCTTGGCACGCATTCAGGTACCTTTGTTCTCAGCAACCACATCACCCCTGCCCTAAACTCTCATGCTCCGGGTGGAACTGTTACACTCTACTACTGTGCTAATCAGATGTAAAGTGTAGACAAGACCAAACAAATAGGAACCTGCTGTAGGCATTAATTACATATAGTAATGATTAATCTGGATCACTTTTTGAGTCAGATTTCTGTTAGAGCATTTCTAAGCAAGAATTTACCTAGAACATATCTAGGCAAGAAATGATCTAGATCATATCTGAGCAAGAATTTACCTAGAATATATATAAGCAAGAAACGATCTAGAAAATATTTAAGCAAGAATTTACCTAGAACATATCTAAGCAAGAAACGATCTAGAAAATATTTAAGCAAGAATTTACCTAGAACATATCTAAGCAAGAAATGATCAAGAACATATCTAAGCAAAAAACTATCTAAACATATCTAAGCAAGAATTGATCTAGAACATATCTAAGCAAGAATTGATCTAGAACACATCTAAGCAAGAATTTACCTAGAACATATCTAAGCAAGAATTGATCTAGAACATATCTAAACAAGAATTGATCTATAACATATCTAAACAAGAATTGATCTAGAACATATCTAAGCAAGAATTTATCTAGAACATATCTAAGCAAGAATTGATCTAGAACATATCTAAACAAGAATTGATCTATAACATATCTAAACAAGAATTGATCTAGAACAAATCTAAGCAAGAATTTATCTAGAACATATCTAAGCAAGAATTGATCTAGAACATATCTAAGTAAGAAGTGATCCAGAACATATATACATATATATATATGTATACAGGGCTTGACAAAAGAGCTCGTCTGCTCGTCTGTGACAAGTAAACAATTTATGTGGTGCCGAATCCATGTTCAGCCTGTATGTGCTGCGAGGTCCATGCTCAGCCTCGATGTGGTGCGGGTTCCCTGATCAGCCTCAATGTGGTGCGAGGTCCATGTTCAGCCTCGATATGGTGCGAGGTCCATGCTCAGCCTCGATGTGGTACGAGGTCCATGCTCAGTCTCGATGTGGTGGAGGTTCCATACCCAGCCATATGTGGTGCCGGTTCCATACCCAGCCATATGTGGTGCCGGTTCCATACCCAGCCATATGTGGTGCGAGGTCCATACTCAGCCTCGATGTGGTGCGGGTTCCATGCTCAGCCTCGATGTGGTGCGAGGTCCCTACCCAGCCTCGATGTGGTGCTGGATCCATCTGGAGCTTTTAGACAAGTACTGACTGGGTGGTGTTCGTCGAGACCTTGAGATATGCATGTTATGCTGCGTCGAGAATCTGCTAAGAGTCGTTTTCGTGAAAACTACTAGATCTTCTTAAATTTGTGCTTATGTTGTCATCAATAGATCCGCCTGCTCCAAAACGACGTTCGCTACAGAAAAATAAGACTCGCGCTACGGTTTGGTTTACGCGAAACTGCAAATTACAGCTCGAGACAATTATCAAGAGAGCATTCGGACAATGATTGGTCTCAAAATGTTTTGGTGGGTAAACTTTTGCAATATGTTAAGATCAAATGGCGCCTCAGGAGGGGAAGACCGACATATATACACAGCGACTAGAGCATTGCTGATGTTCAACGGTTTGTTAAGTTAGGAACATCAACCTCAAACTCATCGTACACTAAGGGGCATTTCTACATATTTTAACATTTCACAATTAAAGATTCGAGGTATCAAGACAGATCTCAAAAATAACTGTTTCAAAAAATGGAGATCGAAAGCTTACAAAACGGCAGGATTGTATCAGGCGCGACTGTTGCTAAGTAGAAATTCCGCCGGCACGTGATCAAGTTCATTTGCTTTACATGTGCTAAATTGCTTCCTCTGGTACAATCAAAATTATCTCCAATCTGCCAAAATCGGAATTTGCAACCGTGACATGGATGAAAAAAGATTGTTTCGCTTAAAACCAACTTTCAGCACATTGTAAATGGTTTCAGTTCAGGTGCCGTCTCCTCGTCGAAAGTCGGCTGCAATAGTTCTACAGTGTACTCTTGCCGTGATGGTGCAATCTGAGAGGCAATGCACATGCACATGCCTTTGCCAAGTACCTCAAAAGTGTTCTGAGAGCAGCCCCCACTGAGTACTGTGGGGGGTAGATAGGCCTGCTCAGATCCGCCTCTCTGCAACGGGGTGCTTGGGAGATTTTTTTTTGTTTTTTTTTTTTTTTTTTTTGCGTTCGCCTTATTTCTCTAATCCCCAAGGCGGTGTGCGTTGCACTGTGGTTTTTATTTTGCGCCTGTCGGCCCAATGCATCCGACTTCAGCATGCATTTTATTAAAGTGTCTGCTTCCTCCTGCATTTTCTAAGGTATGACTCATAAGAGAAATGACTGCTACGACGAAAACAACGCAACTATCAAGATCTTGCTGGATGAAAAGCACCGCCTGTTCGAACTGTTCCAAAAGTGACCCCTCCTCTTTCAAGAAGTCTGCATTCAGCAACATAAGTCCAGTTGTACAACGCATGGTTAGGTCCATGCAGGAAGCCTGGTTTCACGACAAGGCGGTGATGATTCAACGTTATGCTGTCTACGACCCTACGGCCCATCACTCTTCTCCTGTTCTTTGTGCTGACGGCATGGAGTTATCGACCGACAAAGTTCAGATATTAGAGCGCTGGTCATCATTTTGACGCCATCGTCAACTGTGCGCCCATCATCAGCGAACAAGCCATAACTAGTATGCCTTAGACTGCTATTAACCAAGGGCTTGACCTCGAATTCAGGGATGCTGAGATCAGAAACCCTATTAGCTCGATGTACAAAAGCAAGACTCTCGAGTCAGATTTAATCCCTGCTGAGCTTTAAGAAGCAGTGGGCCATGTGGCTCCTCGGGAACTGATTACACTCTTTTGCTGTATATGGGAAGCCGAGAAAGTTACACGGGACATGGGCAATGCAATCACTGTATATGTAAAAGGGCAATTGTCAATCCTGCGACAATCACAGGTGTATTTGTTTGCTGTCAATAGCTGGAAAAATTATGGTCGTGTCCTGCAGAACCGCCCAACTGATTGCCTTGAGCAGTGTGACTTACGGAGAATTGATGTTCGTGAGGGTTATGGAAAGGTTGACATGCTATATGAGTACGCCAACTGCTAGAGAAATGTCAAGAGCAGAATTGTTACATGTACACAATATTTATTGATCTGACAAACACCTTTTGACACCATCAATAGAGATGGACTCTAGCAAATCATGGCGAAGTTGAGCTGCTCCTGCAGATTTTTGTGGTTGTGCACCGATGTTATGATAGCTCGTGTACTGTCTGTAGCTTTCCAGTCCCCAACGGTGTCAAACAGGGTTGTGTGTTGGCATCGACACTCTTTAGCATGGTCTTTGCAGCAATACTCGCTGATGTTGTACACGGAGTTGCTACTGGCATGCATATCATGTACATGACGCAGGGTAAGCTGTTAATCCCAAAGCGCATGAAGTCCTACGCCTTGGTAAGTGAATCCACAATCTTGGATCTCCTGTTCGCGGACGACTGCGCCTATAACACCTGCTCAGAGCAAGATATGCAGTCTACTATTAAGGAGTTTTCGGCGGCATGAATTACTTTGATCTAACGATAAACATTAGGAAAACGGAGGTACTCTTACAGCCTGCTCCTGCCCCCTACCTAAGCAGTACCCTCACTAGAGAGGCGAATATCGATTGTGAGGTCAACAACAGAATAACACGCTCACCTGTGGCAGAAGAAACGCAAAAGGGACTCATTGAAAGTGTCTCTTATTAGGTTCAACACTAAGTTGATTTCACAAAACCATACCACCCGGCGTGCTAGCATCACCGAAAGTGATCAGATTGCAGATACAAAAATCATTAAGGAGGCTCAGAGAAAGCGTGCTATCCGAAAAAATAAAACACACTACTCCAAAGCTGATTTCCCACATATGTATCCCGAGTTAGGCAGTGTATGCCGTTCCAGTATTGGTCTTCATAGCTATTAGAGAACACGTACCTCGAAACAGCCCAAATCTGATCTCGAAGCAGCCTAAATCTTATCTCGCAACAACCCAAATCTTATCTCGCAACAGCCCAAATCTGATCTCGAAGCAGCCCAAATCTGATCTCGCAACAGCCCAAATCTTATCTCGCAACAGCCCAAATCTGATCTCGCAGCAGCCCAAATCTCATTTCACAGCAGCCCAAATCTGATGCTGTCGCCATCTTTGCTTGCGATGAACAACTATTATTACTATTCTTCTTCTTCTTCTAATTATTATTATTATTATTATTATTACTAGCTCTTTAACTCACATGGGACTGTATGACCATCATGATGCCAAGTGCCGTCTTCGCATCCAAGGTTGGCTGCAATGGATGTCCAACATCCTCTGTCTCTTGACGTTATGGTACACTCCAACATACTGTTGTCAGTCCGTCTTTGATGCTGTCTTCCTCTGCCCGCCTACCGTCCACAATTCCCTCCAATATTACTTTCAACAATGTATCTTGTGTGGTTAAATATCCAAAATACTTTATTTTCCTAATTTGTATTTCCTTCATTAATTCTTGTCCAATCCCTTCATGTCCTCCCTATTGGCTCGTTTTTCCGTCCATAAGATGTGGTTCAACATTTTGTATACTCCCATTTCAGAGGCTTCAACATTATCCACAATCTGATTGCTCATCGTCCTTGTTCCGCACCATAGAGCAGATACGAATACGAGCAGTAACGGGTAACTCAAGCGCATTTGCCTGGATGCCAATTTTTCATGTTGTTAAATTTGTTTTTACCAATTCCTATTCTCTTCTTCACCTCCATCTCCCATAATCTGTTATGATCTGTCCAAGGTGCAAGACACTATTTACTTGTTCCATCATATCTCCATTTACTGTGTGATGTTCAGTGTTGGCTCCACGTTTGTTTCGCTAATTTTCATAGTTTTTATTTTACCGAAGTGAATGTCCAAACCATAACCCCTACTTCTGATGTTGACTGTTCCTACCAGTCCCTACAACTCCTGTTCACTTTCAGCTAACAATACACTATCATCAGCAAAACGTATATTGTTAACTTTCCTGCTACTGATATTTAGTTCTGGCAACCCTTCAATTTGAAAATTATCTCTATATAGATCACGGTAATCTTGTAATGACATTTGGTGCTCGCGTCACGGTAGTAAAAAAGTGAACGCGAGAACCAGCGCTCATGAGACCCGTTTATCAATTCAAACTTTGATTTGGAAACCCTAACAATTAATGTTGCTATCCACCCATTATATTTTAGGCGACCTGAAAGTTGTTAAGTTGCTGCCAGTAAACGTTTTTACAACTCTTTGTTCTAAAATATTTCGCACTGCTGACTTGATTCGGAGGTTTTCCCCGATGCTGGTCATATTTAGCGTTGTGTTGCTTCATTTGGGTACTTGAATTGACAGATCTCCAGTCCTTCTTAGCTCTGAAATATCTGGTTGAAAAGGAGAAATTCTAAATATTTTGGGGGAACAGAAGATACAAAAAGATTCAACATACTACGGAGTGTTTCTCTTGAATGTGTGGCTATGTTTGTGACGACCTACCTGTGCGAAAACGCTTTCACACTTATGAAATTTGTCCAGAACAAAACACGATCACTATTAACTTATTCACATCTGCAAGACTGTTTACGTGTAGCTACAAGCGACTTCTCATTGGACATCACCGAACTTCTGAGTGGCTTTCAAGTTCAAAGAAGTCATTAACCATGTGAGCGTTTTAAAAATGTATTGTTTTTCAAAAATGAAACCCATTAGATAGCATGGTGCTCGCGCACTCAATATTACACGTGAACGGCGCTCGCGCACTCAACAGGTTCAGAATCCCTGGTGTAGATTATAAATAAGTAAGGTGAGAATACACCTTTGTCTCGCGCATCTTTTTATATCATAATCTGCTGAGTAAGTCTTTCCCGATCGTATTGAAATCACCTGTTCCAAATATAGATTACTAATTAGTCTAATGTCTTTTTCCATCTAGGCCAATCATTTGACTGCCAAATGCCTAACTGTTGTCTATATAACACATGTAGATACTTTTTTGTACTTCTGTACCCTTTTCGCCTAATTAGAGACGCCAGCACTGAGTTAACTATGCCTAGAAGTTTATGTGCGCATATCTATGATCTCCTGGGTTTTTGCGAATTACCGATGTTAACAAAAACGTCTCTCCTTGAGGATTCCGTCCAACAAGCAGTTTTTCTTCTTCTTATTCTTGTTCTTCTTCTTCTTCGTTTGTTCGTTATCAATATCCCACTACCAGGCCCTAAAAAGTAGAAGTCTGGAGAACAGAATGCGTTGTGTCGTAGTTTACAGCTTGACTGTGATATTTGCAACTTTCTGCAACATTTTAATTGTTGTTGATTTCATTGGAATATTTTGCCGTTGTTAATCGGATTTTTCAGCAATGTACCTGTAGCTGTTTTTGCAGTTTCTTTTTCTTTCTAAAACATGATTGTTCATCCTTTTCATTAATTGTATTGAAATTATCACTTGTTCTGTCTAGATCTCTGATATATTAGCGCAGTTAGTACGGGTAATCACATCTACACAAACTCATAAAACGGACCAAGGCAACGAAAGGTGTCGACCATGTCCTTATTCCGTGATGCCTTACCGTCTGTGCGCGTGCTGCTGCACAGTTTATTTGAAATGTAATTAATTTCGGCAGTGTACAGATGATAGAGAGATCAGGTCTCCGGGGTGCTGGACAATCCCCTTTGTAGCTGGTCCACATTAGTGAATTTCTGGTAACACCAGGGCATCATTTGGAAAAAAACAAATAGGGAAGGGGAAGGAGGGGTGTGCCTTTGTCAGTAGGCGGCGTTTGGCTTATTTTGAATAGCGTGACGTATGTGGCTGCCGCGCGAGTGATATAAGTCAGACAATGGAAGAATGAATTTGTTTTGTTTGGTCTCAATTTGTTTTGTTTGGTCTCAATTTGTTTTGTTTGGTCTCAATTTGTTTTGTTTGGTCTCAATTTGTTTTGTTTGGTCTCAATTTGTTTTGTTTGGTCTCAATTTGTTTTGTTTGGTCTCAATTCGCCGAGCGATTCAAATGTAAAGCATGATCTCCAATCAAATTAATTGAATATGTGAACCGGGTTCTAAAATCAAACTTTAGTAGAAGAAGGGAACAGGTCTAAGTAAGGGATTACCTCCATAAAGTCTAAGGAAAACAGAGAAAGTGTACTTGTGTGGATTACCTAGTAAGACAACAAGTCTGGCCACGAAACCATCGAATGAGCTTAACAGAGCTAATCTCAGTAGAGTAAGGATCAGAAACATGAAAGAAATAAGAAATATGTCAACAACTAATATATAAACATTCAGTGTTAGTGGAAGGGGACGAAGCTTATTACATTTATGAATATCAATTCCAGGATTTGTAGATATCAGAAAAAAAATTAGCAGAACATCAAGGACACTCTTAGGGAATAATATAGTGGTATGGATGGAGCGGTGTAGACAAACATAGTGTCAGTTTTCTTATTCATCCAGAGAAAGCAAAGTTCGGTGTCGAAACAGAAGATGATCCTACAAACAGTTGAAAAGTGAAAAACAACAAGAAGGATCCAGATCTACATCGCATTCAATAACAACACTATGGACAAGACATCATTATTTGAATGTCTTTCAGACTTCATCAAACGCATCAAAGAGAAGAATGAACTAATTGCAATGGGCGAATACTGCATTGGAATATTCATTGATACATCATTATAACGTAACGCCAATCACCATCATCATCTAGTTGATCAGTCGGGAGACTGGTTGTAATGCGGTCTGAGTATGGTTCTCCATTTGACCTAAATAAGTTCGCACAAGTTCGCACCTTAATGTCCCTTCAAGTATGAGATGTAAGGTGAGTCTTGGACGCCCGGTCCTCTCTTCCCTTGAATCTTGCCCTCTAGTATCTTCTGTAGAAGACTTTCATGTCTCTTATTGTGACCCAGCCAACTCAACCAACGTTTTTGTATCATATGCAATATTTGTATTTGTGCGCCCACATCAGTGAGTACATTGTCATTGGATCTTCTTTCTGTCCACCTCCCTCTTTCCATTCTACGGTAGCACCACATTCCAAACGCTTCCAAGCTTTTTTCATCCTTCTTTGCCAAAGTCCATGTTTCAGCCCCATACAGTACAATTGGCCATATATGAGTGTCGATTCTTCTTTTCCTCAGTTTTTGGTAAAATAGAGCAAGGGCATCAAGGACGTTTGTCAGTTTCTGTTCACCTTCTTCGAAGCCCTTTCCCCGGGAAACTATTGCTGTATCATCGACATATATGAATTTTGTTAGTTTTGTGTTTATAGGTTGATCGTTGGTATGTATACTATACAGCATAGGTGCCAGGGCACTGCCTTGTGCCAGTTCATTTTTGTGGATTTCGCTGTCGACTTGTTTACCCCCAAAGTGACGAAGAATCGCCTATTCTTCAGGTTACATTTAATGAGGTTTGTGAGACGCCAGTCTTTTGTTATAGAATATAGCTTAGCAAACAACTTCTGGTCGCTTATGCTGCGCTTAAATCAATAAAAGTTACTCCTGTGATCTGTTTGCGTTTGTTCCCACCCTCGATCAGTTGTCCCAGGTTAAGAAACTGGCCGCAACATCATCTCCCAGGCCTGGGGAATAATATCCTAAATTGGTTACATAGTAGAACAAAGACAAAGAATTGTCTGAGGAAGGTCATCGGTGTTACCATGAAAGACAGAATGCGAAACGACGACATGCGGTGGGGGGGGGGGGGGGGGGGGGGGTAGTTTCCATGATCAATAAATCACGCATGCATACCATCATGAAATTGTCGTACCATTGCAACGAATGTTTCCGGGCACCCAAACTTACCTATAACTCTCCGTTTTATATATATAGCTAACCGTTATGATTTACGGATCAAATACCTGAGTGAAATTCACAAACGTCGAATAGAGAGAAACATTCTGTTCTTGGCATTTCTCTTGAGTCTGCTTTTCAGCAAAGATCATATCAATGGTCCCACGGTCTATACGGACCGTAAACTGCTGAGCACTGTCAAAATTCCGCATATCATGTCTCTCAGCAAAAGTCTAAATCTCATCAGCCTTCCGACGGAGCCACGTATTCTGCCTATCACGGAACTGTCGCTGTACAGTCGCTCGAGCTCTTGTGAAGGCATTCTTGTTCGCCACAGATTGAGGACCGTTAGTGCATGCACGGTGGGTTCTGGTCACAGATTGAGGACCGTTATTGCATGCACGGTGGGTTCTCGTCACAGATTGAGGACCGTTAGTGCATGCACGGTGGGTTCTCGTCACAGATTGAGGACCGTTAGTGCATGCACGGTGGGTTCTCGTCACAGATTGAGGAACGTTAGTGCATGCACGGTGGGTTCTCGCCACAGATTGAGGACCGTTAGTGCATGCACGGTGGGTTCTCGTCTCAAATTGAGGACCGTTAGTGCATGCACGGTGGGTTCTCGCCACAGATTGAGGACCGTTAGTGCATGCACGGTGGGTTCTCGCCACAGATTCAGGACCGTTAGTGCATGCACGGTGGGTTCTCGCCACAGATTGAGGACCGTTAGTGCATGCACGGTGGGTTCTCGTCACAAATTGAGGACCGTTAGTGCATGCACGGTGGGTTCTCGTCACAGATTGAGGACCGTTAGTGCATGCACGGTGGGTTCTCGTCACAAATTGAGGACCGTTAGTGCATGCACGGTGGGTTCTCGCCACAGATTGAGGACCGTTAGTGCATGCATGGTGGGTTCTCGCCACAGATTGAGGACCGTTAGTGCATGCACGGTGGGTTCTCGCCACAGATTGAGGACCGTTAGTGCATGCACGGTGGGTGCGGTGCTTCTCATCTAGCTGGGGCGTGATCAATTCACAGTTCTCATCAAACCAATCGTGTTGGTTGCGTGTAGACCGGGAGCAATAATCGCAGTAGAGTGAACCGTTGGGATAAAAGTGGCCCAACTGGATTCTATGTCCGCCATAGCATTATCCATTTTATTTAGCTGATCTGCCAGAGTCTGAGCAAATGATTGTCGTGTTATATCTGAGAGTAGAGGTGTTGAGACATGTTGAGGTTTGTGCGTGTTGTGGACGTCCAAGAGCTTGGATACCAAAGTTCAATTTAGAAATGTGGTCCGTCCAGCATTCTGATCCACACATATCCTTTGTCACACGTACATCCTGACCATCCCGTCTACTCCACACATATCATTTGTCACACTTACATCCTGACGATCCCAGCTTAGAACAATGACATAATCAACTATGTGCCAGTGCCCTGATCGCAGATGTATCCAAGTGGTTTTATTGGAGTTGTGGAGACGAAACTCTGTATGCGTAATCAGAAGTTCGTCCGCTGCACGTGTCCTCAATGAGTGGTGTCCGTTATTGAAGCTTCCAATGTCATTTTTTGCCAATCACCCGGTCCCATGAAGCAAAGTCAGCACCCGCTCGAGCATTGAAGCCACCACGAATGATCAGCCATAATTTAGGACATCGCTAGGACACTAGATATCGCTTTCTCTTGGTAAGGCCGTTCACTGCTTGTCAAATTATTGTTTCGATTCATAATTGTTTCCTCTCATTTTTCCAGTGATTGTTTCATAAGTCTCACAATACATCGAATTGCTGATGGCAACGAGCATGATACTCTTATCGCTCCACAAATGTTTATAGATAAATTAAGCCCTGAACATTAACCTGCATTTTTGTGTACCAATATAAATTCTCTCATTTATTGAAGACACATTTTGTTTCTTTTAATTGGTGCTCTCTTTTTTACAAAACTAAATTTTCGAAAAGTTTGCTTTTAGAATACTGGCCTCTCCCGAAGACGATTGTGTCGGACCGAAAGGTGCAAATATCGCAGTCAAACTGTAAACTAGCGATTCAACGCATTCCGTTCTCCGGACTAAATCCTGTTCAGGGCTTGGTAGCGGGAGTGAGAGAACGAACGCATAAGAAGAAGAAGAATACTGGCCAATGCTTTGTCGGGGAAAATCGTTTAAACGCTAGACCAGAAGAAGGAAGGTGTCAATGTGTAACTAAGAATTCTCCATGTATTGCCTTATTTTCAACCAACCCATCCCCCTCAAACAGCCCAACTGCTTTCCCCCCGCCCACCATCAATGCCTCAGCCATCCACTCGACCCATCCTTTTTCTCCCTTCAATCATCTGTCTCTTTGGTTCGCCATCAAGCGCCCACCCAGTCGATCATCCCTGCCAATCTCTTCCACCCCCAACCCGCCTACACTCCTCTTCGTACGCATGAGCTCTACACTTCGATTTGGGCCATGGGGTCACAGTTCATATTTCTTTGCTGATTGATTAAACGGTTGGCCCTCTGGATTCTACTACTGGCGAACGCGTCCATTTGTAACCCGACAGTAGTCTTGTAGGCTAAACTATGGTGTATTGGTCAATCTATGCTTACGTGTATGTACTTCCTAGCTAATGTTTGTGTGGGGCAAATGTGTTTCTGTTAATGCGTCGTACTCTGGATGATCCTACCACGTCAGTTATTCAATTGTTTTTCTCCTTCTAAATGTGTGTCCATTGATGTTCACTAGCCGGCTGCTGTGGTCAAATCCTAACACTTACACATTTTAAATTTTGAGGATCTTTTTTTTCCTTTGGAATTGGGTATATATTCAGTCGTGGATCACTCGTCATTGTCTTATGCGTGGTCAGCACATCGATGTGTTTGATTTGCTCCAGGTGTATGTTCGTATTTTTCTACGCCGTCTTTGTAAATATTTTGGAGGATTGAATCCGGTAATAGAGGTCCAAGTGTCATGTAGCTAGTCTTGTCCTAGCGGTCATAAAAGGTAATAGTTTAGTTTAGTTTAGTCGACGGATCAACATCATTGCACAAGTCTAGCCCATACGTGCTCTGTTCTTCTCCATATTTGTGGAGAATCTCATCACAATGCACGAACTGTGTAGTACCAGACAATCTCATCACAATGCACGAACTGTGTAGTACCAGACAATCTCATCACAATGCATCAACTCCATAGCGCCGGCGAGGATCCCGTCATTGATTGGCTAGATTTTTTTATATCATTTTAAAATTTCTCGGGCAGCCGTCGCTAAGCCTACTATTTTCGATTTCTATCTGCAGATGTATTTTTAACGTGCGCGACACTGCGCACGGGCGTCCGATCTCTACTACCCAGAAGTCCGGGGAAATAGCAGAAAGGCCACGAGAAAAAATCCCGGTTCCACCGTGATTTGAACCTGCGGCCTCCAGCACTCGAGGCCGACGTCTTACTTCTAGACCACTTAGCCACGGCCATCATTAGTAAAAGGGGTCCGTGCTGGCCGCCATTTTGTCTGTAAACGTCATAATTCTTGTCCTATATGATCTAACCATGACCTACTCTAGATGGCCATGATCTAACAGTCTAACAGTACGGGCGTCTAATATGGCATAATATCGGAAGTATGAACTGATTTTACTGTAGACATAGTGTTTCTATTTATAAGAATTATTGCAAATTCGAAAAAATTAACCATAAAATAAATCAAACTTATCTTTTCTAATGCTGTTGGTGCGTTGTTTACAATGTCCTAGTGTACCGTCAGATACCACGGACACAAACATTTTCCAACAAGCACTGAATCTAGATTATCTGATTATAGTTCTGTTATGAATTCTGTTGTCTATACTTCTCGGGTCATAACATTGGCTACTAAGTAGTCACATTCCATATATTTCTTAGAATAAAAAAGTAATATTTTCCTTGAAAGCCTAATTCTTCTACATAACTTTTAAGCTATTTAAATTTTCCTTAATCTTTTTTACGTTGATGTGTTAGCTTTTTTAACTTTCTGTATTTCATTTTTGGTTTTTCCGTAGTTGATCAAAAATATGTTTGCCCGCATTGGGATGGTCCTCACCAAAACATCTGCTGTTGAGCAACCACATGCTGTACAAACAGTTTTATCTTCCTTAAAGTACTTACGAAAGCTGGCAGTCACAGTGCCTATTTATTACAATTTCTTTGGGATTGGAGGCAGTCAGAAACTTCTGTTCATAATCTGGCGAGATCAATGTTTGTACTGCCAGATAGCTGTCAGACTGACAATTGTTAATGACTGTGATGGATACTTTAAGCCGCCTCGGTCGAGAAAACGGGTGTAGTCAAGCCATGAAACGGTCGAGCAAACGGGTGTTGTCAAGCCATGAAACGGTCGAGCAAACGGGTGTTGTCAAGCCATCAAACGGTCGAGCAAACGGGTGTAGTCAAGCCATGAAACGGTCGAGCACACGGGTGTAGTCAAGCCACGAAACGGTCGAGCAAACGGGTGTAGTCAAGCCACGAAACGGTCGAGCAAACGGGTGTAGTCAAGTCATGAAACGGTCAAGCAAACGGGTGTAGTCAAGCCATGAAACGGTCGAGCAAACGGGTGTAGTCAAGCCATGAAACGGTCGAGCAAACGGGTGTAGTCAAGCCATGAAACGGTCGAGCAAACGAGTTTAGTCAAGCCATGAAACAATGGGGAGGTCAGGTTCTTCTTCTTCTTCTTCTTCTGCGTACGCAGTCAGACAGTAACCATTATTTTTTCGAAAAAAGCGGCGGTCATCCTGAGGCTGTCGCCACTGCCATAGAGCTTGTCTTGCAGTTCCACTGGTAATGGCCACATCTGCTCTCTCTGATCCTCGTATGTCGGGCAGTTCTGCAGCAGATGTTCAGCGGTCATTTTACCAGTACCGCACGGGCATTCGTCGGTACACCCTATCTTCAATTTGTTGAATAGGTGGTACCTCAGTCTGTTGTGGCCAGTGCGAAGTCTGAAGACAACGACCTGCTCTCTTCGGTTCAACTGGTAATAGGCATCGTTTTTGGTGTAACCAGTATGTTCGGTTTCCCATTTGGTCATGTATCTGGCTTTGATAAGCCGTTTTGACTCTTCGTACGTCATACTGGTATCTGTTTGTGGTAGTCTTGCACCTTCTTTTGCCAGTCTGTCTGCCTCCTCCTTGCCTTGGATGTTGCAGTGTGACGGAACCCACTGTACCACTACCCTTTTTGGTGCGGACTGCTGGCACAGTTTGCAGAGTGCTGCTCTTAAGTCATTAAGCTCAGTGTTTTTCTGGCTTTTTAGCGCTGTGACTACGGCGAGAGCATCTGTCAGCAGGACTATATGGCTTTCATGTTCTTTATGTGTCACCGTTTCTTCCACTGCCGCCCTCAGTGCCTCTGCCTCCGCTCTGAAATTGCTTGTGTACTTACCAGTAGCGAATGACAGTGTTATTTGTCTGCCATTTGGTAGGTTCAGGAATGCTCCTGCCCCTCCGTTCTGTGTTTTGTTTGTTACAGAACCGTCGGTGTATGCATGGGTCCAGTCCATGCTTGGGTAGCTTTTCGTTATGAAGCTTAGGGTAGTATCTCTCCTTTCATTTTCAGTCTGGCAGTTTTTGTTTGCAGTACCTGGTATATTTTCTACCACCTCTGGAAATATATCCTGCATCCAGGTAGGTTTTCGTACAGTAGTGATGGGTTTTGATGTTGTTAGTGCGTTTATGGGATCTTCGTGCATCTTTGCTTTGGCTATTTCTGCAAAGTTTCTCCGCTTTAGTTTCCCATTTCCCAAATTGTTTAGTCTCTGGTGCATTGGATGGTCGGTCAGTCTTCGGAGTTTCTCTGACTGCAGCTGGGCTCTGCAGTCTCTTCTATCGGTCATGGATTGCAGTTTTGTAATCTTTTCAAGTTCTACAATTGGCGTTGACTTCATGCCACCTGTTATAATTCTCATGGCTTGGTTTTGAAGTTTGTTAACTTTATCGAAGTTCGCCTTCGCTGCTGTTGTCCATGCCGCAACGCCATACTCGAGAACTGGTCTCACTCTTCCAGTGTACAGTTTCTTTAGTATGCCTTCGTCTGCTCCCCAGCTTGTGCCAGCAAGTTTCCTCATGATTGCCATTCTTTCTCTGGCTTTCATTCGGTTTCTCTCAATCTGATTTTTCCATGTCATGCGCCGATCAAATGTGACTCCCAGATAGGTTGGGTTGTCGTTTGGCTGCAGGATTTTGCCATTTAGACTTAATTTGGTACTTTGGGGTTTTAATGAAAGCGAGAATATTGTGCATGTGGTTTTCTCCTCGTTTATTTTGACCAGCTATGAGTTCGCCCACTCTTCCAGCGATGTTAGGGCCGTCTGCATCCGATTTCTTGCTACGGTGAGATTCTTTTCAGAGGTCCACATAGCCAGATCGTCTGCAAACATTGAGCTATGGACTCTTCTTGGTATATTCTCTGTAATATCGTTTATATATACCAGGAAGAGTGTGGGTGACAATACTCCCCCTTGGGGTACTCCCTGCTCGAGTGTCACCTTTTTGCTCATCTGCCCTTGTACTTGGAGCAAACGGGTGTAGTCAAGCCATGAAACGGTCGAGCAAACGGGTGTAGTCAAGTCATGAAACGGTCGAGCAAACGGGTGTAGTCAAGCCATGAAATGGTCGAGCAAACGGGTGTAGTCAAGTCATGAAACGGTCGAGCAAACGGGTGTAGTCAAGTCATGAAACGGTCGAGCAAACGGGTGTAGTCAAGTCATGAAACGGTCAAGCAAACGGGTGTAGTCAAGCCATGAAACGGTCGAGCAAACGGGTGTAGTCAAGCCATGAAACGGTCGAGCAAACGGGTGTAGTCAAGCCATGAAACGGTCGAGCAAACGGGTGTAGTCAAGCCATGAAACGGTCGAGCAAACGAGTTTAGTCAAGCCATGAAACAATGGGGAGGTCAGGTTCAATATCTACAGTTAAATAGTTCTCCTGTTGCAACAATTTACAACAAGTAAAACACTTCAGGCACTCAGCAACAAATCTACTTATGTATATCAATACTTCCACTGTTCCGTCTGAAACAAAAATGTCACAATCTTCCACATTCACTGTGAACCATGAATGACTGAACACAGGCTTACTAGAGATTGTATCTTCTATGTCACTGTCAGTTTCAGCCATGCCAAATACTTCTGACAGGTCCGAAGTAAGAATTTCACCACAGCTTGATGAACACATGAATAACACAGAATAAATTGTCAATTTCTTCTCAGCTTCCAGAACCTGTTGTACTGAAACAAGATACGTCTCCCTTGATAGCTGTCTATTTTCACCAAACCTTGCCTCGTGGTTATCTGTCTGCCATTTCCTTAATAAAAGATATGAATGCTCAAAGTGTTGAGGGCATACTCAGACATCTGGATCAGTGCAGTTACGGTGCGAGACAGCGCGTTGACGGTTTCAGCAGTTAGTTTTCCACTTCCACCATCAAGCTTTTGCCAAACCTCTAGAAAATCAGTAACTGCTCCAGGGGCATCAAATAACCCCGGTCTTCATTAGTTGAAGACAGGTTGTGCAAAAGGATTGCGTGATTTTATGCCACTAAATTTACTTTTAACATTTACAATGTTCGACCATTGAAGTATTGTAGAGATGAAATTGGCGGTGTCATTCTGACCAACTAGTCGCAGAGCTGCTACATTAAAGTCATTAAACACACCTGGGGCAAGTGACACCTTTTGTCTGTCAAGATTGGATGGGTAGAAGGCCGTGTGTGTTATAGCTTGTGCCAAATTAAGAAGTGTGTCTCTGTCTTAACAGTACACAGATGTTAGACTGGGCAATGTAGCTTTCAAATCTTGCTCGCCAGCATTTGCAGGATATGATGGGCATGCAAATGTCTCGTCTGCATCCTTTAGATTTAGCGTTATGCCAAATACTTTTCAACGAATGCAGTCATGTAGTAGAAATATTCGCTTGCAGGGATGCTGAGGATAAAAGCTGTATTGGTCTGGCGCGCATAGCTTCATGTAAACCCTTCTATTAACTGCATTATTATCAGCAATGACAACTAGTACAGTAAATCCAGCAGACTGCACACTCTGTATAGTTTGAAGCAAATTGGCCTGCAGATTACCTGCTGTCATCTTTTCCATTGGGATTAACCCTACTACCTCGGTGTAGTTGCTGAACATTGATGATATCATGCATGCCTGCACAGTTGTGGCCCTTTCTTTTGTATTGGAGTCTGTCCCAATCAGTTTTCCTCTTGTGTAGATCAACGCAGATTTGACATAGATTTCATCCATCTGAATTACAACTACTCTTTTTCTTGAAGACAAGTTGCTGCTTTTAGCCTGTCAATATTTTCCTATATCAAACTCAGATGATTGTTACATGGTTGGGATCAGGTTTTTAAGCGTTGATGGATGTGGAAGACACAATAACTTTGATTTTCGTAAAAACCTAGAGCATGTAAGCAATAAATGCGAAACAATGGGTTCTGCTGTCAGGTGATCTCATCCACATCAGCTGCTCGTCCAGAAACTGCAGATGTCGGTATGGGACATCACTCTCTTTGTTATTTAAAGTAGACAATAAATTGATAGCCTGCACTAGATTCTCGTGGACTTTTGTGAGGTACTCATCAACATTTTCTTCTAGATCTTTGCATAAACAATAACTTCTACCTGAGACCATCTCTCAATTTATCCATTACAAGAAAGCCGAATGACGTTCTATCAACTTGAGCCATTCTTAATATAAACATTAAAAGACATATCTTGAACAATTTTAATACTGAGGGCTATGGCAGGTACTATTTTGGGGTCTATATTTATTGCATAAAGCAAAACACTTTAATCGCTCAACCATGTGGGATGCACGGTCCATTAAACTGTTACTCTAATTTTGTTTCATAACTGGTTTGCAGGGTCTTAACATCCCTTATCAAATCTGATTTCAGCCACTTAAAATAGAGCTGTCATATCTTTTTTTTAACTTTATCAACTCGTTCATTAGGATCCTTGCGTCAAACAATAGGCTCTGTTGATAAATACGAAGGCAGACATGAAAACACAGTAAGATATGTATCACGCTTTAAAACCGGACGACGTTGTATGTGTTCTTAGCCGTCAGCGTCTTTGAATTTGTTGAATCTAATCACCTCTTCCTTGTGAAAGTGTTTTATACACACTACACTACGTTTGGTTGAAAACCAGTCTTTACGAGGAGTGTATTCATTTTTCTCGAAGCGCTAGGCTGCGTGTTTCCGATGGAAATTGAAAGACTGTAGTACATTCTTCGCCTTTGTAATTTGATTTTCATTCAGGCACACAACACCAACCAGGCATATCTAATAATCCTTCGAATCAAAATGCACATAGATCCTTGAAAACTGCGAAAATGTGTCACAAATAATGACTTTGAAATCAACGGTTCAAAGATGGTTGTTTTCCGTGTCGGAAGTTACAGCTCGGACGGGAATAGTGACGTCACTGACAAGAGTAGAAAGGCCTTTCCTAGAGCAGGCTTGACTCAGCCTCCCTAAAAGGTCATGTTAAATATAAGAAGCATGCCCTTTGCAGAGCGTCGTTTCTTACATAACAAACGGAAACTATTGAAAATCGTATGTAGTACAATCCTTTTGTTGTTTGTTGTTTGTTGTTGATGTTTGTTGTTTGTTGTTGTTGTTGTTGTTTAATGCCCATAATTTTTACTTTTTTGTGCGTCCTGAAAAACAAATTAAGTGGCAGGTTGTAGTAATTTTCCTTACATCCCGAGCGTGCTGATGAAGGTGGACCGTAGTTCTCCAGGCGGTACATGAGGTCGGTCCAACAAAACCTGTGTCAGCGCGTCATTTTTAGGAACGGGTTTGCCTTACTTCTTTTCTCTTAGCCAGACTACACAAGAGCAGCCTTTTTCTAGGACCGCCATCTGGAGGTGGAATAGGGTAATGGTCCGCTTCGGTTAGTCGACCTTCCCGCAAGCAGCCAGCTATGAGTCGCTGGTTGCCGTCAGCTCATTCTCTACTGCGCCTTCAGGCCCTTGCTAGACCGAGTTCTTGTCAGAAGATTTGTCCTCAAGTACGAGGTGTGTTCAAAAAGTATCCGACCTTTGGGAAGGAAAATACAATTACTCATCTGGTAATTTGGGTTTGAAACCCAAATCTCTTCCAAAGTACTCTCAAAGGAACTCCACTCACTTTTCCTAGTGGCCCCGCCATGTTTGAAAGCATTTCAAAAAGGCCTCTTTTGGGAACAGAAGTCCAGCTGGGTCATTGCATTCCGCACAATGTCTTCTCGTGACTAAAACTGGGTCCTTTTCAGCGAAATTTTTAGCTTTGGAAAAGATCAAAATCACAAGAAGCCACGTCGGGAGAATAGGGAACCAGGTAAACCAGAATGGGCAGGTGCGTTGTTATATTGGAGCTGTCAAATTCCCGTTGTTATATTGGAGCTGTCAAATTCCCGTTGTTACATTGGAGCTGTCAAATTCCCGTTGTTATATTGGAGCTGTCAAATTCCCGTTGTCATGCTGGAACTGTCAGGTTCCAGTTGTTAAATTGGAGCTGTCCAATTCCCGTTGTTATATTGGAGCTGTCAAATTCCCGTTGTTATATTGGAGCTGTCAAATTCCCGTTGTTACATTGGAGCTGTCAAATTCCCGTTGTTATATTGGAGCTGTCAAATTCCCGTTGTCATGCTGGAGCTGTCAGGTTCCCGTTGTCCACAGGTCCGGTAGTTTGTGTCACGGTGGCCAAACACATTCTTTTGGTTTGTCAGGTTCCCGTTGTCCCCAGGTCCGGTAGTTTGTGTCACGGTGGCCAGACACATTCTTTTGGTTTGTCAGGTTCCCGTTGTCCACAGGTCCGGTAGTTTGTGTCACGGTGGCCAAACACATTCCTTTGGTTTGCCAGGTCCCCTACTCCTCCGCTCTACGGATTTTTCCCCCAAACTGAAAGGGACCCGATTTGAGTCACAGAAGACATACGAAATGGGAGGAACCGGATGTACTTCATTACCAAAGAGGGCTTCCTGATATGCTTCTAGCAATAACGGAGCCGATGGGAGAAGTGTGTGGAGTCCCAAGGACGGCTGGAGAAGTGTGTGGAGTACCAAGTACCGTTGGAGAAGTATGTGGAGTCCCAAGGACGGCTGGAGAAGTGTGTGGAGTACCAAGGACGGTTGGAGGAGTATGTGGAGTACCAAAGAAAGCTGGAACAAGGTGTAGATTCTTGTTACATCAGAGTTCTAACAAGGTGTAGATTCTTGTTACATCAGAGTTCTAACAAGGTGTAGATTCTTGTTACATCAGAGTTCTAACAAGGTGTAGATTCTTGTTACATCAGAGTTCTAACAAGGTGTAGATTCTTGTTACATCAGAGTTCTAACAAGGTGTAGATCCTTGTTACATCAGAGTTCTAACTAATAGTTATACGAACTGCACTACCACATTTCGTCCCTTCCAAAGTCCAATTGTGGTACCAATTCAAAAGGGTGATCCTATCTCACCGAACATCTTCTCTGCATGCTTGGAATCAGTCATTAACTGGATGACATAGTGCTCATCACTGAGTTAGCAGCAGAAGACAACAATATTTGTATATCATCATGTAGCATGTCCTTTTTAGAACGTCGCTCCCATCACAGTATGTCTGAAAGAAACTCGTTTCCTTGCCTAAACTCCAGCCTCCGTCAGAGTCATACCCAGGCATTCTTGTATTTCTTGGTGCCATCGTCTTCTTGGTCTCGACAACGAACGAAATTATTCCCAGGAAGTCGCACAAGAAATATATATATATATATATATATATATATATATATATATATATATATATATATATATATATATATATATATATATCAGATGAAACACTGAAACTCATTGAAGAAAGGAAACAGTTAAAACAAATGGGAAGTTAAGGGACCAACACAGCATATAAAAACTGTGCAAGAAAAGTTAGAAGAGAAATACGAAAAGATAAAAGAAGACACATAGCGGACATTTGTAAGGACATAGAAAATCTGCAGCAACAAGGCAAGGAAAGAGATGCCTTTAACTTAACTTAACGTTTTTATGCTGGTTTAGAAGACTCATCAGAGTCTGTATTCAACCAGTTACATTTGCATTACCCTGCTCTAAAAGCTATGCGCATTCAATCTATTCTTAAATGCATTAACTGTCCCTGCCCCCACTACCTCCTGGGGCAAAGCATTCCAAGCATTCACCACTCTCTGACTATAAAAATATTGTCTAATATCCAATCTGGACATTTCTTTAGTTAATGTGTATTTGTGCCATCTTGTTCTCGTTGGTGGTTGCATTTTTAAAAACTTGTTATAGTCTAATTTAACCTTTCCTGTGATTATCTTATAAACCTGTATTAAGTCACCTCGAATTTTTCTCTTTTCTATACACTGTAGGCCAATTTTTCTGAGTCTTTCCTCATAACTGTAAATCTGGAATCCCACTATCAGTTTTGTCGCTGTAATTTGTATCCCTTCCAGCATGTTTATATCTCCTCTATGATAAGGACTCCACACTTGTACACAGTACTCCAGCCTGGGTCTAAACCATTGCTTTCTACTAACACATCCGATTTCTCCATTATTTTTTGGAACCTGGTTTGTCTTTCCTCCGCATCCATATTGTCTAAGCCAGACTACAACAACTGACTGTTACCACTTTAACGCAGAACCGGACTTTGGTCAGCTGTGGTGTATTGACCCTGGTGCAGGCAGCCAGCTACGAGTTGCTGGCTGCTGCATCTTCAGTCCATCATGTGCCACTATCAATGATCAAACCTGACACTGGCAGCAAAGAGCAAATAAGACAATTAATAAAGGAGGGGGGATTGGGGAGGGGCAGAATAACGACACCGTCAAATATAAGACGATAAGAATAGAAATATTGTGTGACGTCAAATTTCTTCAACCACTCCCGGGCCGCGTCACTAAATGCTGGAACCAGTACACCCCCTTCCCCCCCCCCCCCCCCCCTTTCTCTCATTGAGATTGTCTGACGTCATATGTGGACGACCCTCAAATACTCTTGTGTATGCCAAAGCACATCTGATTATCGACACATTATTTCTACAGCATTTCTCATGCTATGACGCCCGGGTCGCTCGTCGTGGACCACAAGTTCAGCCACTAGATTCGGATGGCCTATATTTGGAAGACAGGGGGTGAAAATAGCATTGGAGTATTGATCTGAACTGACCCATATTGCCAATGTATAACAGACCCTGACTGGACTCCTGAAGGATACATTCTTTTATTCCCGTAATTGAATCTCAGATTGAACTGTAAAACTTCTGGTATAAAGAGGATAGCCAAACGTGATACCGTGGTGTACCGAACAGTGAAACCTTTATCGAAACATTGCTTACGGTTCGCGGTCCATGTTGTGCGACCATGTTTAATTTCTACAATTCTCCGTGTTTGTGGAAACCTGGCTTGATATATTCTCAGATAACTTGTACCACGACCTGCTTCTGGACATGTACGTATCTATAAGTAGCGTGAGCCTGCTATAAAACAGGAGTTAGTTAACTTTGATTATTCTGCAAAGGTAAGACAGGACAAGGTCACGAACTGCCAGACACGTGCTGGTTGAATGTGTATTGTCTGTTTATGATTAAGTGCCAACTCTGTTTATTAATTCCCAGGTCTTACAACAGGAAGTCGGCAATCGTTTTTTCTTCCCCATATTGCTGCTAACATCTATTTACTCTGATTTTTAAAAAAAAATTTAATCACAAGTATTCATTATCGTGAAGCATGTCCTGACTACACACGACACTACACACAACATTTACACACACGATTAGACACATCACACAACACTACACACACCATTTACACACACGATTAGACACATCACACAACACTACACACAACATTTACACACGACTAGACACATCACACAACACTACACACAACATTTACACACACGACTAGACACATCACACAACACTACACACGACATTTACACACACGACTAGACACATCACACAACACTACACACGACATTTACACACACGACTAGACACATCACACAACACTACACACAACATGAACACACACGACTAGACACATCACACAACCCTACACACGACACTACACACAACATTTACACACACGACTAGACACATCACACAACACTACACACAACATTTACACACACGACTAGACACATCACACAACACTACACACGACACTACACACAACATTTACACACACGACTAGACACATCACACAACACTACACACAACACTACACACAACATTTACACACACGACTAGACACATCACACAACACTACACACGACACTACACACAACATTTACACACACGATTAGACACAACACAAACACTACACACAACACTACACACAACATTTACACACAACATTTACACACAACACTACACACAACACTACACACAACATTTACACACAACACTACACACAACACTGCACACAACATTTACACACACGATTAGACACATCACACAACACTACCCACAACACTACACACAACATTTACACACAACATTTACACACAACACTACACACAACATTTACACACAACATTTACACACAACACTACACACAACACTACACACAACATTTACACACAACACTACACACAACATTTACACACACGATTAGACACATCACACAACACTACACACGACACTACACACAGCATTTACACACACGATTAGACACATCACACAACACTACACACAACACTACACACAACATTTACACACACGATTAGACACATCACACAACACTACACACAACATTTACACACACGATTAGACACATCACACAACATTTACACACACGATTAGACACATCACACAACACTACACACAAAACTACACACAACATTTACACACACGATTAGACACATCACACAACATTTACACACACGATTAGACACATCACACAACATTTACACATACGATTAGACACATCACACAACATTTACACACACGATTAGACACATCACACAACATTTACACACACGATTAGACACATCACACAACACTACACACGACACTACACACAACATTTACACACACGATTAGACACATCACACAACACTACACACAACATTTACACACACGATTAGACACATCACACAACACTACACACACGATTAGACACATCACACAACACTACACACACGATTAGACACATCACACAACACTACACACACGATTAGACACATCACACAACACTACACACACGATTAGACGCATCACACAACACTACACACGACACTACACACAACATTTACACACACGATTAGACACATCACACAACATTTACACACACGATTAGACACATCACACAACACTACACACACCATTTACACACACGATTAGACACATCACACAACATTTACACACACGATTAGACACATCCCACAACACTACATCCAACACTAGACACAACAATATCATTAAATAAATTACTATATACATAATTACATATAGCATAGAATACATCATTATATATAGCACCGCATACATCACTATATATATATTTATTTATATATGTAACTACATTTAGCACTAAAATTGTAACACATCACCATCACATAGGCTACTACATATATCATTACATATATAGTAGCATACAAAGTACTACATATAGCTCTAACATATAGCACCACTTTTAAAACACCATACGTCACTACTACATATAGCATTATAAATATCAATAAAATATAGCATAGCATAACGAATTACATACAACAGATCATATAGTACCGCATACAACACTACACATATAATTATAGGTCGCATTACATGTTGCACTACAAATATTACTACTCTTGTATATACCACACAAATAGGGCACCACACAAAACACTACCTACAGCACTACAAATAGCACTACATAAATCACTAAAATATAGCACCACATATAGCATCGCATACATAGCTACATATAATACTTCATATATAGAACTCAAATTTAGCATCACATATATTATTTCATACAAAACATCATATGGTACATATACAGCGCTGCACATATTTATAGATAGTACTACATATAGCACTACATGTATTACTATATAAACATCACTTATAGCACAACCTATATCACTGTATGCATTCACACATATATCACTACATGTATTACTATATAAACATCACTTATAGCACAACATATATCACTGTATGTATTCACACATATATCACATGTATCCTCCAGCCTTGTTTATACAACAATGTGCTTATTTTAAGTATTTTGTGTACAGTATCTGCGCTTTCATTTTTTTTTCTGTTTGAACTGCTTGCCAGAGAATCCGTTCGTAACATTATTGTTGATGTCACGTTGTTGATAATATTTCTAATGTCTTTGCTATTGCTGCCAACTCTGTGGTGAAAATCGTTGTGTTGTCTACGACCTTGTAGGTTCTTTCAATTTCTCATTGTTGTATTATTATTCTTAGAAAAGGGATGATGTTATGTTATGAAAATGTGAAGGCTGCAGTCAAAGGCAAGAAAATATCTTTTAAGAAATGGTGTCTATCTCAGACAGTAGAAGGCTATTATAAGGAGGCTAGAAGTAAAGTCAGAAAATGCTTGGCAGAAATATGGGCAGGTACTGACTGCGCCTACACAAAAAATTCAGGCATAACGCCAAGAAGGACCTTGAATACCATTACAACACAATAGCAGACAGCGACGAGGAAGGTTTAGTGCGCAACGACTTCAGAGCGACATACCGCGGGATAAAGGCTTTCAGCTCTGATCCCTCCCAACGTCCCTACCAGTACCCCCCCCCCCCCCACCCCCAAACCCATCCCTAAATATGTCCGATGATTCCCCCTAATCTCAAGAGATAAAATAGCTAGCAGGTGGGTCGAACATTTCACCTGGAATGCAGCAATGACCTGCCTATTACCCTTCTGTCCATCCCCAGCAGGGTCTTCTCCAGACTGCAGCCACAGTTAACGAGACATCGTCGCCCCCAACAGTCAGGGTTCACAGCTTCTCGCTCCACGGTTCACGCCCCCAACAGTCAGGGTTCACAGCTTCTCGCTCCACCATCGTCGCCCCCAACAGTCAGGGTTCACAGCTTCTCGCTCCACTATCGTCGCCCCCAACAGTCAGGGTTCACAGCTTCTCGCTCCACGGTTCTAGCCCGCCGCCTCCTCACAGAACTGCACCACGAGTTTAACCGCCCTCTCCACGTCGCCTACGTTGATCTACGGGCTGCCTTCGATTCTGTGGACAGACACGCCCTGTGGAAGGTTTTACAATGCGTGGGTATCCCAGGCATTATGCTGACCCTAACTGTGGAGCTCCACAGTCACACCAGCGCCAAAATTCGGCTCGGACGGGATCTCACAGAGAAGTCCTCTATATCATCTGGTGTCCGACAGGGCTGCAATCTCGCCGCTGCACATTTCTGCTGCGACATGGACTGGATCCTCACACAACCCAGGGCTCCTCGTCGGCGACTCCCGAGTAACCGATCTCGTCTGCTCTGATGACGTCATACCGGGCTACGATTCCTATGCCCTAGTAGGCCCCTAGAGGCACTGGATCGATCGGCTACCCACCTAGGCTTGCACATCTCCTGGACAAAGACGAAAATCCAAAACCTCAGCAGGGGTTCCGTTGCAGCCACCGAGGACTTCGTCTACCTCGGCAGCAGACAGTCCTCTGACGCACGCGGCAGTCACATCGCCCGTAGGATGGACTTAGCGGCTTCATCCATGCACTTTCTCCGTAGAAGCTGGTCCCAGCGAAGGCTTTTCCTTGAGACCAAGCTTCGTATGTACTCCTCCACCATTGTCCCCATTATTCGGTACGGCTCCGAGTCCTGGATACTACTACAGCAGGATCGGCAGCGTCTTGAGGCCTTCCACCTGTGCAACCAGGGGCGTAACCTTGTGAGCGTCTGGTACGACATGCCTTCTAACAGCGAATAGTTGGACGTACTCAACTTACAGGCATTGTCTCGATGATTGATCGTCGTCGGCCCACTCTCTTCGGCCCCGTTATTCGCCTTTCCCGGGAAGTCCCAGTCCACGAGATGCTCCTGACATACTCCTCTCATAATGACTTTCTCCAACCATTTTGAACACCCGTCTTACTCGTGTTAATTATCTAGAACCATCGTCTCCAAACTACTCAAGTAAAACCGACCCTCTACCCTTCTTTCTTGTCCTGATTATCTGACAGAGACAAATCCAGACCGGCTTTGTCAAAGAATGCACGACGTACGTGACCTGTGAACTCTCTTTTCCCTGTGCAAATATCTGCTAGCATGGAAGCCTGTCAGTGACCATGTCATCAGTTACAACTCCCATGCTTCAACCATGTCATTTCCCACATAGCGGACAGTAACACCGTTACACTTACTTTGTATCTATTTACATTTTAAAACCCATTTTTACACACTAGAAACGAATCTGCGTGTAGTGTGATGAGCTCCCAGTGTGGATTATATATTTTATGCAGTTTATTGTTTTGTACTATTTCTACGAGGACGTTGTATCTGTTTAGTTCTTCTATTGTTTTCCACCCTGTCAGACATTGGTTATGTTCCAGTAGTTTCCTTCCCATCGCCTTGTGGAATTTTCCAAAGGATTTGTACGCTGGCTGAGTGTTGTCCTTGTCTGTTGTTGCCCAATAATGTTGTCTTAGTTTCTTTCTTCTGAGTTCCATGAACATTACCCTTAGTGCACTCCTCAATTTTTCACTTGATGTTGCATTTGATATTTGATGCTCCAGTTATTGTTGATAGTTTCTGGTGATGGATTCTATCTAACTTTTATGTGTTGCAGTCGTATACTATTGTCGCATAATTCAGCTATCCTCTTACGATTGAATTATAGACGGGACGGTAAACTTGAACTAGTTGCCCGTCTATGTTTGTTTATGTATCTTATCATCATATTGTCCTTCCCCCGCTCTGTGGTTGTCTAGTTCTATGCTCAGTCAGGCCTAAATAGTAAAGTAAAGTAGCCTCTATCAGTCATGACTGACTTTAGAATAATAGAGCTTAGAGAGGTAAACAAAAAAAATATATGATTAGCTTTTCTTGTTTTCTTTCTCCTTGCGGCATTATATTTGACTTCTCTGTGTTGCAAGTACTTCTCTTCACCAAAAGGGAGGTGACCCTTCAGGGTACATACCCATTTGGATCGGTCTGCAGCTTTGTCTTCCCAGGATGTCAGACGTATGTCCAAGGTCTTCAGATTACGCAAACACACATCTTTGAACCTCAACTGAGGTCGGCCGACTGTTCTCTTGCCATCCGCCAACTGTCCATAGAGGACATCTTTGGAAATGCAATCTTCTAAGAGACGAACATGACCAAACTATCGTAGTCTTCGCTGCCTAAGGAAAGTGTGCATGCTTGGGAAACCGGTGCGAGAATGTACTTCTGTATTTGTCAATATGTCCCTCTATGCCCGTGACCGGTGCGAGAATGTAATTCTGCGTTTGTCTATATGTCCCTCCGTGTAATTCCAAGAATGTATATGTGCTCTTGTTTGGTATAGATTGCCCAAGATTCGCTACCATAAAGGAACGTGCAGACGACACAATCGTTGCACACCACGACCTTGGTTTTAATTTTCCGTTTCTGGTTTTTTCCAAACTCGCTTTGTGAGGGAGGAAAAGGGGGGGGGGGGGGGGTTGGATGAGATGGAACAGCATTGATGCATAGCTGCCAGTTCATAATTATCGATGCTAAGAGTTGGCGTGGCATCTACCTCCTGTTCCAGCACATTTGTTTTATTGACACTTATGGTGAGACCAGAATCTTTGCAAGCCTGCGAGAAGATATCTACTAAATCCTGAAGTTCAAAATGCTGACTGTGAGTGACAACTGCATCATCATCATCATCATCATCGAAAAGCAGGTCACCTATGGTGATCATCATATCTTCGTTGTGGCCTTGAGCTTTGTAAGGTTAAACAGCCTACCATCGTATCTAATGTGAAGGCAAATGCATGTTTCCCTAACAGAGTAAAGACAATTCGGAACAATGTTTGGGTCAGAACACAGCCTTGCTTAATACCACTTTGAATACCAAATGGCTGTGATATGCTACCATCAAGTTGTACGGTTTCGTTCATGTCTTCATGAAACGATATCACTAATCGTAGCAGTTTGCTTGGTAGCCTATTTTAGAGAGGGTTTAGAAGAGGCCATACCTATTAACCAAATGCTTTTGTCAGGTCAATGAGGGGGACATAAAAGGGCTGATTGTGCTCCAGGGCTGTTCCTAAAGTTGCAGGAGAGAGACAATCATGTCAATCGCTAATCTTCCAGACCTGAATTCACACTGTGACTCCGGATACACACGCTCAGCCAATCTCTGCATCCTAAGTAAGATTACTCTGGTGCAGACTTTGCCTACAACATTGAGCAGAGAGACATCTCAGTAGCTATTATAGTCACTTCTGTCACCTTTGTTTTTGTATAATGTTACAATATGTGCATCTCTCATATCTTTACGCAAAGTGGTCTCTTTTCGGTACTAACATAGCATCATATTCAGCGGTTGCAAAAGTGTATCGTTACAGCGCTAAAACGAAAAGGGTGGAATCCCGTTGCTGTCTGATGTTTTGCCAAGAACCAAGCTGCCAATAGCTGTATTATCTTCTTGAGATAGTTCGTGCCCAGCTTGTCCATACTGGGATAACTTTCGACAGCGGCTGTGATAGTGACTATATTGTCACACTAGAGCTCTTAAAATTGCTTGACCAATCCATGACCTACTTTAGATTACAGTTGGCCATGACCCATCGCTCATTCTGCTTTCCTGTATCTTTTATTTTCTCGCCAGTGATGAATTTGAGTGGCGCAGTTTTCCTACTTACAGGATAAATAGTTTTCTTTAGACCATCGCACATTTGTCTTGTGTTCCCTGTTTGTGCTGCAGTCTGGATGTTTTCAGTGAGATGTAACCAGTACTCATTCGCACAACGACGAACTGTTTATTGCACCTGACTTCTGGCGGGCTTGAAGGTGGGCAGAGTACTTGAAGTTGAAAGAGTTACTAATATTTAGTGTAAATCCCCATTTACTTTCATTTTGTAACTTTTCCCACTTGGGGGTTGTAATTTCTTGTAAACATTAGGCAGATATGTGCATGCTCTCCAGATTGTCGTCTGAAAATTGCGAAGGGCTATTTTTGTAATATCTGTGAATTCTTCTCCCAGGTCAATGATCGTTATTGTAAATATTGTTGGTGAGATTACTAATCACTGAGGAATACCATTCTGTTGTTTAAATGTGTCTGATTGTTTATTATTAACTTGTACCTTAAATTATCTATCATGTATAAACTTCTCTAGATAGCAATCTCTTTTGTCATTAATGTCTGTCTTTTTTTAAATCACATTTTGTGCAACTTCTCTCAAAATGCTCATGTCACGTCCAGAAAAATTGCCACCATTTTGTTTTCATTTATCTAGAATCTAGCCTTAATTTCATGCTCTAATTTTAGTAGTACCATTCTTCCCTGAATCCTGATTGGTTAGGGGTGTTTTGAAATTTTTAATTCACTTCTAAATTGAACTTTATGCTTGTATGTGTTAATGTTTCTAAGATGTTTCCCTAGATGTGACGTTAGTGAGATAAGCATCTTTGTTAGCATCACGTGTCTTATCTGGTTTTATCTTGGGCTCAGAGAATATGGATCGAAGAGAAAAGGCAAACCTGGTTCCAAAAAAAGACGTACTGAAAAATGATGTGCCGTGTCGAAAAGCACAGTTATCGCAGCCTCGCTGTAAACTATGACACAACGTCCCAGCGTCCTTTTAAGGTCTCACTGCGAATAAGAAGAAGAAAACGAAGAACAATTAAGAACAAGACGAAATAAGAGAGGAGGAGAAGGAGGAAGAAGAAGAGGAAGAAGAAGAAGAAGAAGAAGAAGAAGAAGAAGAAGAAGAAGAAGAAGAAAAAGAAGAAGAAGAAGAAGAAGAGAAGAAGAAGAATACCGTTTTTGTTTTCCGTTTGCTTTGACGTCCCGTTCATGTTTTTACCTGCGTACGTGCATACAAACCAATTGTAATTTCCAGAAAGCCTCCAATGAAAGCGCTTCTTTCTCTGTGGTCTGGTTGCTCAATCAACTAAAGTAAACACAGGTTCTGAGAACACTTGGAACAGTGTGCCCGCCACTTGCTTCTGGCCTCATTCTCGGCTCAGACTCAGTCAGGCCTATATTCTTTTCCGTTATATCATAAAACACAAAATAGTTTGTTTCGTTATATAAAAGTTGGCAGCTACTCTTATTTTCGTTTTGGCTGTAGGAATTTCTGTTTGAGAAATGAATCGTGCACTGTCGCTGAGTAGTTTAGTGTAATTCTGTTGTGACATATGTAAGTTTTGTAATTGTCAAGCATTTCATGAAACGTTAAAGATTAACTATATGTAACAGTATGTAAATAATTATTTCTTAACTTCGTTTTCAATATCACACACACACATACACACACACACAATCACACACACACACACACACACACAATCCCACACAACATACACACACAATTACACACCCATACACACATACATACATATATACATTTAAAGCGCAAGTCCGGCAATAGGTAACAAATGGATAATTTTGAAAAACTAAATGAGATACAAACTTGAAAAACATTCATTATTGCACTGACGTGCCTTTTTCTCCACATAATTTCCAGTCACATTGATTCACTTATCTCATCGCTTTATCAGTGCACTAAAACGTGCAACAAAGAACTATTTGGTCTGCTATCTCGGCCCCATTTCACCGTCAATATGAAATAATGCGTTATGTTGTAGGCTACACCAAGTGAACACCCTTTTGCAACTGTTACACTGTTTATCATTACGTTTCTGTCAGCTCGAGTCATCTCCCCCACCCACCCCACAGATACTTTTGTTGCAATCTTTCCAGGACGACCAGGTCTGGCTTCATCAGTGATTGTTCAGCGTCCTTCAGAAAATGTATCGACCCAGTTATATACTGTGTTACGTGACAATTAGGAACCATTTCCTTATAAATATCCCTTACAGAATGTTCATTTGCCCCTTCTCCTCTTGATTAACGTATAAACGTTTATTAAATCACCTGGAATTCTTCTCTTTCCTTATAACTATAATTCATGTATACCACTATCAGCTCTTTGTATCCTGTCTTCCACTATAAAGACTTCACATTTGTATACAGTACTCAAATCTAGATCTAACTAATGCGTTATACAGTTTGATTATCACTTCCTTACGTTTAATGTTAAAAAAGATCTGCGACCCAAACCTAACATGATAAAAACATAAGTATAGATGAAAAAGACATAAGAATACTCAGTAACCTGTACTTTGAGCAAGCTTCCACTGTAAGATCTGGCAAGCTTTACTCACCATGTCTATGTATATGTCTATGTATATGTCTATGTATAAAGAGGAGCGTGACAAGGATACGTATTATCCCCTTGTCTATTCAACATTTACACAACATATATTGTTCGACAGGTAGAAGCAAGGCCTGGACCCATTATTGGGGGGGGGGGGGGTGTAGGGTGCAAAAAAAGAGGGGGGGGGGTGTCAAAAAATAATCTTAGGTATACGCATGACAGTTTGGCTGGCTGAAAGTGAACAATAACTACAGGATGTGGCGATTCAAGTAAAGAACAAAAGTCAGGGGTATGGATTGGGCATTAACACTGAGAAAACGAAAACTTTGATAATTAACAAAGTAGACTCGACACCTTCTCGACAGATCACAATAATCGAACAAACAATTGAACAGGCCACAAGCGTCCACTATCTCGGAAAAAGAATCACCGAAGATGCGAAATTGAAATCAAAAAGAGAATAAGGATGGCCAAATTCGTTTTCTCTATGATGATGATGATGATGATGATGATGATGACCAACATGGGTCATTGACATTGACACAAATAACTTAGAAATTAAAAATGAGAGTTATCATGTGATATGTATGTTCCTTTTTACTGTATGACGTAGAAACGTGGAGAAAGAGAACAAACAGCTAGAGAAGAGAATATGAAGTCTTGGAAATGTGCATATATAGAAGAATGTGATGCATCTCACAGAAAGGAGAAAACAACTTAACTTAACGTCTTTATACTGGTTTAGAAGACTCTGCAGAGTCTGTATACAACCAGTTCCAATTACATCATCTTGCTCTAGAAGCTGTACGCATCCAATATATTCTTAAATGCATTGACCGCCCCAGCCTCCACCACCTCACTTGGCAATGCATTCCAAGCATTCACTACTCTCTGGCTAAAGAAATACTTCCTAATATCTAATCTGGACCTCTCCTTAGTCAACTTGTAGCTGTGCCCTCTTGTCCTTGTTGGTGGTTGTACTTTAAAAAACTTGTTATAGTCTACCTTATCCATTCCTCTGATCATCTTATACACCTGTATTAAGTCACCACGAATTCTTCTCTCTTCTAAACACTGTAGGCCGGTTCTTTTTAATCTTTCCTCATAACTGTAATTCTGGAATCCCACTATCAGCTTTGTCGCTCTTTTTTGAATTCTCTCCAGCATGTCTATTTCCCCTCTCTGATAAGGACTCCCCACCTGTACACAGTACTCCAATCTAGGTCTAACTAATGTTTTATACAGTTTGACTATCACCTACTTGCTCCTATGTTTAATATTTCTTTCTATCGTCCCTAACATTGCATTTGCCTTTTTTACTGCTACCTGAACTTGCTCCCTCACCTTACACGTATGATCTAATATTATAACCCCTAAGTCCCTTTCTTTGTCTTTCTTTCTAATATTGTTCTCTCCCATTCTGAAATTATGTTCCATATTGGATCTACCCATGTGCATGACTGTACATTTATCTACATTAAACTCCATTTGCCAGATTACAGACCATTCTCGAATTTTATCTAAATCCGACCTCAATATATCCACTTCTGCTTTAGATGAGACACTACTGTATAGTTTTGTATCATCAGCAAATTTTGCAATAATGGATCCCATACCTATGTCCAAATCATTTATATATATCAAGAATGAAATTGGTCCCAAAACCGAGCCCTGTGGCACTCCACTTTTCACTTCACACCACTCAGAGTACTCCTTATTTATACCCACCCTTTGCCTTCTTCCCGTTAACCAATTTTCAATCCATTTGACAACTTCCCCACCTATTCCATATTATTTTAACTTTCGAAATAATCTTTGATGGGGTACTCTATCAAAGGTCTTTGCAAAATCCAGATAAATAACATCCACTGGCTCCCCTTTATCTAACATTTTGGTAACCTCCTCCATGAATTCTAATAGATTTGTTAAGCATGATCTCCCTCTGGTAAACCCATGCTGACTATTTCTAATTAGATTAAATTTGTCTAAATGCATTACAATGTTTTGTTTGATTATTGACTCTAACAATTTACAGACTATGCTCGTTAAGCTCACAGGTCTATATTTTGCTGGATCTGCTTTTTTGCCCTTTTTTAATAAGGGGATCACTCCCGCATCTTTCCAATCTCGTGGAACAATCCCTTGAGCAAGTGATTGAGAACATAATAAAGCCAATGGTTTTGCTAATTGGTCTCTAATTTCAAACAACAATTTTGGATGAATACCATCTTGACCTGGACATTTATCCACTTTCCAACCCCTCCAATTTTTTTAAAACCATTTCCTCCGTAATACAGATTGATCCTAATCCTGTTGTATCCATGTCTCTTTGAAGGATATCTACAGGCTCTAGGATCTTGGAGCAGTCCTCTCTTGTGTACACTGTGCCAAAGTAGTGATTGAGTATATTTGCTGCCTCCCTATTTTCACTTATTTTTTTTCCTGTGCTGTCTATGAGAGGGCCTACTTTGTCCTTTGATCTTTGTTTATTTCTAACATAAGAGAAGAAGCTTTTACTATCAGTCTTGATCCTCTGAGCAAGTTTCTTTTCGAAGTCTATTTTTGCTGTTTTATTCGCTTTCTGAGATATGTATTGCTTGTCCAAATATTTTAAATATGTTTCTTTTGATTTACCTGCCTCTATATATTTTGTCCATGCTTTATTTTTAGCTCTTCTACATTTAACTACAATTTTAGTGATCCACTTTTTACGCTTGGGGTTTACCTCCCTATATGGAGATACATAAACAGATTTGCTGAAAAAAATATAAGAAGGGGTGGTGGGCGAACGTACCAGAAGTTAGCATTGCTGTACGAGGAAAAATGGCAGTAGAAGATGGACAGAAAAGCCTGGTAGACTGTACTATGCTTGGAAGAGACAGAGGACGCTGAAGATACATTGCATGCAATGGTTTATATTCAATATGTGCAGCATGCACAAGTGAGACTTCTAAAATGTATTTCTAATAGTAGGATATAAGAGTATTTTTCATAATTAAAAGATAAATTATTTTGCAATTTTTCGAAACATTTTGATCCTTCCCTAAGACGGCACTGCTCGCAAAGGTCAGTAACTGTTTTGTCCGTCAAGGGTCAAGGGTGAGAGCACTGAAGCGAGAAATGACTACCTGGCCTTTGCTTGCGTGCGGCTAGAATATGTAGCACACGATCCTATCCTAAATCTTGGGGAAAGAGGGTTGGAGAGAAGACCGTCACGACTTGGTGTTAAGTGTTTAATTAACTATTGACATGTGTGGGCCAAGAGTTCGCGCTCAGCTAAATTCAGCGGGTATATACTTGTACTAATGTATTTACTATTGTAGTGATTACCTATGACTGCATACCGTGTTGTAAAATGTATTGAACTGGTTGAATATGTAGTAAAAAATCAAAATGACGGGGGTGCAAATAATGGTGTAGTCAAAAGGGTTTTTAGCATTTTGAGTGATTCTGACACAATTTTGCAGTTACAAATATTTTCTAAATTATCTTCATACACAGAGGTATTATACAATTTTCTTCATACTACGGAAGTAGATACTGCTAACTGCAATCAGAAAGTGAATAATACTCTTCTACATCTACAAAGTGACAGGCAGGATGCTTTTGAGAGTGGGATTGAGGGTGGGATTGAGAGTGATGAGAGTGGTGAGAGTGGCATTGAGAGTGGCATTTAGAGTGGCATTGAAAGTGGGATTGAGGGTGGGATTGAGAGTGGTGAGAGTGGCATTGAGAGTGGTATTCAGAGTGGGATTGAGGGTGGGATTGACAGTGGCATTGAGGGTGGGATTGAGAGTGGTAAGAGTGGTGAGAGTGGCATTGAGAGTGGCATTGAGGGTGGTGAGGGTGGGATTAAGGGTGGCATTGAGAGTGGTATTGAGGGTGGTGAGGGTGGGATTAAGGGTGGCATTGAGAGTGGTAAGGGTGGCATTGAGGGTGGCATTGAGGGTGGTGAGGGTGGTGAGGGTGGGATTAAGGGTGGCATTGAGAGTGGTAAGGGTGGCATTGAGGGTGGCATTGAGGGTGGTAATGGTGGCATTGAGGGTGGCATTAAGAGTGGTGAGGGTGGCATTGAGGGTGACATTGAGGGTGGCATTGAGGGTGGCATTGAGAGTGGCATTGAGGGTGGCATTAAGGGTGGCATTGAGAGTGGTGAGGGTGGCATTGAGGGTGACATTGAGGGTGGCATTAAGGGTGGTGAGGGTGGCATTGAGGGTAGCATTGAGAGTGGTGAGGGTGGCATTGAGGGTGGCATTGAGGGTGACATTGAGGGTGGCATTGAGGGTGGTGAGGGTGGCATTGAGGGTAGCATTGAGAGTGGTGAGGGTGGCATTGAGGGTGGTGAGGGTGGCATTGAGGGTGGCATTGAGAGTGGTGAGGGTGGCATTGAGGGTGGCATTGAGGGTAGCATTGAGAGTGGTGAGGGTGGCATTGAGGGTGGCATTGAGGGTGTTATTTAGGTTGGCATTGAGGGTGGTGAGGGTGGCAATGAGGGTGACATTGAGGGTGGTGAGGGTGGCATTGAGGTTGGCATTGAGGGTGGTGAGGGTGGCATTGAAGGTAGCATTGAGAGTGGTGAGGGTGGCATTGAGGGTGGCATTGAGGGTGGCATTCAGGGTAGCATTCAGGGTAGCATTGAGGGTGGCATTGAGGATGGCATTGAAGATGGCATTGAGGGTGGCATTGAGGGTGGCATTGAGGGTGGGATTGAGTGTGGCATTGAGGGTGGCATTGAGAGTGGCATTGAGAGTGGTGAGGGTGGCATTGAGAGTGGCATTGAGGGTGGTGAGGGTGGCATTGAGAGTGGCATTGTGGATGGCATTGAAGATGGCATTGAGGGTGGCATTGAGGGTGGCATTGAGAGTGGTGAGGGTGGCATTGAGGGTGGCATTGAGGGTGGGATTGAGTGTGGCATTGAGGGTGGCATTGAGAGTGGCATTGAGAGTGGTGAGGGTGGCATTGAGAGTGGCATTGAGGGTGGTGAGGGTGGCATTGAGGGTGGCATTGAGGGTGGCATTGAGAGTGGCATTGAGGGTGGCATTGAGAGTGGCATTGAGGGTGGCATTGAGAGTGGCATTGAGTGTGGTGAGGGTGGCATTGAGGGTGGTGAGGGTGGCATTGAGGGTGGCATTGAGGGTGGCATTGAGAGTGGCATTGAGAGTGGCATTGAGGGTGGTGAGGGTGGCATTGAGGGTGGCATTGAGGGTGGCATTGAGAGTGGCATTGAGGGTGGCATTGAGAGTGGCATTGAGGGTGGCATTAAGAGTGGCATTGAGGGTGGTGAGGGTGGCATTGAGGGTGGCATTGAGGGTGGCATTGAGAGTGGCATTGAGGGTGGCATTGAGGGTGGCATTGAGGGTGGTGAGGGTGGCATTGAGGGTGGCATTGAGGGTGGCATTGAGAGTGGCATTGAGGGTGGTGAGGGTGGCATTGAGGGTGGCATTGAGGGTGGCATTGAGAGTGGCATTGAGAGTGGCATTGAGGGTGGCATTGAGAGTGGCATTGAGGGTGGTGAGGGTGGCATTGAGGGTGGCATTGAGGGTGGCATTGAGAGTGGCATTGAGGGTGGCATTGAGAGTGGCATTGAGTGTGGTGAGGGTGGCATTGAGGGTGGCATTGAGGGTGGCATTGAGAGTGGTGAGGGTGGCATTGAGGGTGGCATTGAGAGTGGCATTGAGGGTTGTGAGGGTGGCATTAGGGGTGGCATTGAGGGTGGCATTGAGGGTGGCATTCAGAGTGGCATTGAGGGTGGCATTGAGGGTGGGATTGAGGGTGGTGAGAGTGGCATTGAGAGTGGCATTGAGGGTGTTATTTAGGTTGGCATTGAGGGAGGTGAGGGTGGCATTGAGAGTGGCATTGAGAGTGGTGAGGGTGGCATTGAGGGTGGCATTGAGAGTGGCATTAAGAGTGGTGAGGGTGGCATTGAGGTTGGCATTGAAAGTGGTGAGGTTGGCATTCAGGGTGGCATTGAGGGTGGCATTGAGAGTGGTGATGTTGGCATTGAGGGTGGCATTGAGGGTGGCATTGAGGGTGGTGAGGGTGACATTGAGAGTGGCATTGAGGGTGGTGAGGTTGGCATTCAGGGTGGCATTGAGGGTGGGATTGAGGGTGGTGAGGGTGGCATTGAGGGTGGCATTGAGGGTGGTGAGGGTGGCATTGAGGGTGGCATTGAGGGTGGTGAGGGTGGAATTGAGAGTGGTGAGGGTGGCATTGAGGGTGGCATTGAGGGTGGCATTGAGGGTGGCATTGAGGGTGGTGAGGGTGGCATTGAGAGTGCTATTGAGGGTGGCATTAAGGGTGGCATTGAGAGTGGTGAGGGTGGCATTGAGGGTGGCATTGCGGGTGGCATTGAGGGTGGCATTGAGGGTGGCATTGTTGGTGGCATTGCGGATGGCATTGAGGGTGGTGATGGTGGCATTAAGAGTGGTGAGGGTGGCATTGAGGATGGCATTGAGGGTGGCATTGAGGGTGGCATTGAGAGTGGTGAGGGTTGCATTGAGGATGGCATTGAGGGTGGCATTGAGGGTGGCATTGAGGGTGGTGAGGGTGGCATTGAGGGTGGCATTGAGGGTGGTGAGGGTGGCATTGAGGGTGGCATTGAGAGGGGTGAGGGTGGCATTTAGGGTGGCATTGAGAGTGGCATTGAGGGTGGTGAGGGTGGCATTGAGGGTGGCATTGAGGGTGGTGAGGGTGGCATTGAGGGTGGCATTGAGGGTGGTGAGGGTGGCATTGAGGGTGGCATTGAGGGTTGTGAGGGTGGCATTTAGGGTGGCATTGAGAGTGGCATTGAGGGTGGTGAGGGTGGCATTGAGGGTGGTGAGGGTGGCATTGAGGGTGGTGAGGGTGGCATTGAGGGTGGCATTGAGGGTGGTGAGGGTGGCATTGAGGGTGGTGAGGGTGGCATTGAGGGTGGCATTGAGGGTGGCATTGAGGGTGGTGAGGGTGGCATTGAGGGTGGCATTGAGGGTGGCATTGAGGGTGGCATTGGGAGTGGTGAGGTTGGCATTGAGGGTGGCATTGAGGGTGGCATTGAGGGTGGCATTGAGGGTGGTGAGGGTGGCATTGAGGGTGGCATTGAGGGTGGTGAAGGTGGCATTGAGGGTGGCATTGAGGGTGTTGAGGGTGGCATTGAGGGTGGTGAGGGTGGCATTGAGGGTGGCATTTAGGGTGGTGAGGGTGGCATTGAGGGTGGCATTGAGGGTGGCATTGAGGGTGGTGAGGGTGGCATTGAGGGTGGCATTGAGGGTGGTGAGGGTGGCATTGAGAGTGGTGAGGGTGGCATTGAGGGTGGCATTGAGGGTGGCATTGAGGGTGGCATTGAGGGTGGTGAGGGTGGCATTGAGGGTGGCATTGAGGGTGGTGAGGGTGGCATTGAGAGTGCTATTGAGGGTGGCATTAAGGGTGGCATTGAGAGTGGTGAGGGTGGCATTGAGGGTGGCATTGAGGGTGGCATTGAGGGTGGCATTGAGGGTGGCATTGTTGGTGGCATTGCGGATGGCATTGAGGTTGGTGAGGGTGGCATTGAGAGTGGTGAGGGTGGCATTGAGGGTGGCATTGAGGGTGGCATTGAGGCTGGCATTGAGGGTGGTGAGGGTGGCATTGAGAGTGCTATTGAGGGTGGCATTAAGGGTGGCATTGAGAGTGGTGAGGGTGGCATTGAGGGTGGCATTGCGGGTGGCATTGAGGGTGGCATTGAGGGTGGCATTGTTGGTGGCATTGCGGATGGCATTGAGGGTGGTGATGGTGGCATTAAGAGTGGTGAGGGTGGCATTGAGGATGGCATTGAGGGTGGCATTGAGGGTGGCATTGAGAGTGGTGAGGGTTGCATTGAGGATGGCATTGAGGGTGGCATTGAGGGTGGCATTGAGGGTGGTGAGGGTGGCATTGAGGGTGGCATTGAGGGTGGTGAGGGTGGCATTGAGGGTGGCATTGAGAGGGGTGAGGGTGGCATTTAGGGTGGCATTGAGAGTGGCATTGAGGGTGGTGAGGGTGGCATTGAGGGTGGCATTGAGGGTGGTGAGGGTGGCATTGAGGGTGGCATTGAGGGTGGTGAGGGTGGCATTGAGGGTGGCATTGAGGGTTGTGAGGGTGGCATTTAGGGTGGCATTGAGAGTGGCACTGAGGGTGGTGAGGGTGGCATTGAGGGTGGTGAGGGTGGCATTGAGGGTGGCATTGAGGGTGGCATTGAGGGTGGTGAGGGTGGCATTGAGGGTGGTGAGGGTGGCATTGAGGGTGGCATTGAGGGTGGCATTGAGGGTGGTGAGGGTGGCATTGAGGGTGGCATTGAGGGTGGTGAGGGTGGCATTGAGGGTGGCATTGGGAGTGGTGAGGGTGGCATTGAGGGTGGCATTGAGGGTGGCATTGAGGGTGGCATTGAGGGTGGTGAGGGTGGCATTGAGGGTGGCATTGAGGGTGGTGAAGGTGGCATTGAGGGTGGCATTGAGGGTGTTGAGGGTGGCATTGAGGGTGGTGAGGGTGGCATTGAGGGTGGCATTTAGGGTGGTGAGGGTGGCATTGAGGGTGGCATTGAGGGTGGCATTGAGGGTGGTGAGGGTGGCATTGAGGGTGGCATTGAGGGTGGTGAGGGTGGCATTGAGAGTGGTGAGGGTGGCATTGAGGGTGGCATTGAGGGTGGCATTGAGGGTGGCATTGAGGGTGGTGAGGGTGGCATTGAGGGTGGCATTGAGGGTGGTGAGGGTGGCATTGAGAGTGCTATTGAGGGTGGCATTAAGGGTGGCATTGAGAGTGGTGAGGGTGGCATTGAGGGTGGCATTGAGGGTGGCATTGAGGGTGGCATTGAGGGTGGCATTGTTGGTGGCATTGCGGATGGCATTGAGGTTGGTGAGAGTGGCATTAAGAGTGGTGAGGGTGGCATTGAGGATGGCATTGAGGGTGGCATTGAGGGTGGCATTGAGAGTGGTGAGGGTTGCATTGAGGATGGCATTGAGGGTGGCATTGAGGGTGGCATTGAGGGTGGCATTGCGAGTGGTGAGGGTGGCATTGAGGGTGGCATTGAGGGTGGCATTGAGAGTGGTGAGGGTGGCATTGAGAGTGGTGAGGGTGGCATTTAGGGTGGCATTGAGAGTGGCATTGCGAGTGGTGAGGGTGGCATTGAGGGTGGCATTGAGGGTGGTGAGGGTGGCATTGAGAGTGGCATTGAGGGTGGTGAGGATGGCATTGAGGGTGGTATTGAGAGTGGCATTGAGAGTGGCATTGAGGGTGGCATTGAGAGTGGCATTGAGGGTGGTGAGGGTGGCATTGAGAGTGGCATTGAGGGTGGTGAGGGTGGCATTGAGGGTGGTATTGAGAGTGGCATTGAGAGTGGCATTGAGGGTGGCATTGAGAGTGGCATTGAGTGTGGTGAGTGTGGCATTGAGAGTGGCATTGAGGGTGGTGAGGGTGGCATTGAGGGTGGTATTGAGAGTGGCATTGAGAGTGGCATTGAGGGTGGCATTGAGAGTGGCATTGAGAGTGGTGAGGGTGGCATTGAGGGTGGCATTGAGAGTGGTGAGGGTGGCATTGAGGGTGGTGAGGGTGGCATTGAGGGTGGCATTGAGAGTGGCATTGAGGGTGGTGAGGGTGGCATTGAGGGTGGCATTGAGAGTGGCATTGAGGGTGGTGAGAGTGGCATTGAGGGTGGTGAGGGTGGCATTGAGGGTGGCATTGAGAGTGGCATTGAGGGTGGTGACGGTGGCATTGAGGGTGGTATTGAGAGTGGCATTGAGAGTGGCATTGAGGGTGGCATTGAGAGTGGCATTGAGAGTGGTGAGGGTGGCATTGAGAGTGGCATTGAGGGTGGTGAAGGTGGCATTGAGGGTGGTGAGGGTGGTGAGGGTGGCATTGAGGGTGGCATTGAGAGTGGCATTGATGGTGGTGAGGGTGGCATTGAGGGTGGCATTGAGAGTGGCATTGAGGGTGGTGAGAGTGGCATTGAGGGTGGTGAGGGTGGTGAGAGTGGCATTGAGGGTGGCATTGAGGGTGGCATTGAGGGTGGCATTGAGAGTGGCATTGAGTGTGGCATTAAGAGTGGCATTGAGAGTGGTGAGGGTGGCATTGAGGGTGGTGAGAGTGGCATTGAGGGTGGCATTGAGGGTGGGGGTGAGAGTGGCATTGAGGGTGGCATTGAGAGTGGCATTGAGAGTGGTGAGAGTGGCATTGAGGGTGGCATTGAGAGGGGTGAGAGTGGCATTGAGAGTGAAATGTCTCCTTGGATATCTGGACATAGTATGGCTACTAGGGAACGAGATGGCTGACATATTGTATGTCATTTTTTAAACTCCTGGTACACCAGAAATGTCTTCTTCGTCGTTTATTGTCAAACTCTGGAAAGGGTTTTGCTGCAAGTATTAGGGAGGTGTCCAGGGAACGGAGTGTCGTAGTTCACAACTTGACTGCATTATTTGAGCTTTTCGGTCCGATACTTCCGACTTCAGTAGACATTTGTGGGTACCAGGTTAACCTTCCCTGTTCGATCCCTTCTTCTTGACCAATCTGCTCTGTTACAGCCTGTTATCCAGGATCACCACGTGGAGTTGAAGAAGCTTCTTGGCAGCTCTGGTTTGCTGGCCCTGACACCAGCAGTCAGCTATCGGTCGTTAGCCGCTACAGCTCATGCGCTGCTCATTATCTTGATCTCACCAGAAACTTGGCAACAGAACCACAGACAAACCTTTCCTGGCGAGTTCTTAGATGCATTCAGATTGGATTATGGAACCAAATTTGATCACATCCATCTTAAAAGGGAACTAACTTATTACTAATTTATGCAAGTCCTGAATTCCAGGAGTTGGCTAGTTTTGAACTTATTAGTTCATGAAAGGCAGTGATTTAGAATCTCACTGACAGAACTGTACTTTTGACTATTTCGATTACTATAAGTTCTTTACAGCGCCCATGTTATGCCTTGGAGCGAGTACATAGCTATTGTGTGCACACTCAGGGACAATCTCGTTTGAGTGGTTGAATCTAATTTCTATAGAAGAGGAAATGTTTCAAGACTTAAGACTGAAAGACTGACATTTTTTATTTAGCAATTGAAAAGTTTATGAGTAAAGAAAGGAAACTCGAATTAGTGTATAAATTAAACATTGTACAAAGTGTTCAGATTTGGTAACAGTTACCACATAATATGTATTAGATGTTTAAGATTGAAGTATTTTTCCTTACTATTTTATTTAAAATACAACTAAGATTAAGAAGACATTATAATGTTTACCAAGATTGTATTTTTTTAAAATAAATTATAATTATACGAATCCATTAAAGTGAACATATACTGCGTGAAAATGATTCTAGAAACATTGAATGCATACCTTAAGTCAATCATCTGGATACGCGACTGATCGCACGCAGCCGACCTTCGACGCAAAGTTGGTACATGAGCTGAACTGAAAACTTTTGGCGCTGCTCAAAAGTTTCATGGACATTTAATATGCAGGTTTCCGGTCCACGAGCAAGCGACAGAACTCGATGTCGGTGGATCGGGGTTGTCTCTGACACTCCCAGGAAGTAACACCTAACTGAGTACAAGCCTCCCACTTTGTGATAACAAGAAATCTACGCATTGCCTCTCTACGACGCAGCATGGCAAGGGCAGTAGGACATCCCGCCTCTCTAAAACGCAGCATGGCAAGGGCAGTAGGACATCCCGCCTCTCTACGACGCAGCATGGCAAGGGCAGTAGGACATCCCGCCTCTCTACGACGCCGCATGGCAAGGGCAGTAGGACATCCTGCCTCTACGACGCCACATGGAAAAGGGCAGTAGGACATTCCGCCTCTTCGACGCCGGATGGTACGTGTAGTAGGACATCCCGCCTCTCTACAACGCCGCATGGCAAGGGCATTAGGACATCAGAAGAAGAAGTAACGATATGAATATCCCACGACAAACACGGAATACATGTGCCGCGTATTACAATTTGATTGCTGCGACTACGACCAGAAAGATTAGTATCTTTCTCTACTCAGAAAACTGATTTCACTAACAGCGGAAAATAAAGTGACGTAATAGGCAGCCCAGATTCGAACCACGGACCTCCAGATTACGTCACTTTCTTTGTTGTTGTTCGTTACATATGTTTTATTTGAGTGCATAAAAATAGTAGTCTTCCTGGTGGTAGTCCCTAATAAACATACTTTGTTTACAACTAACTGTCTTGAAGTGTCCCCATTTCCTGTTAGCGTATTGCAGTAGAGTTCACACTTGGACCAATGCCCACTATTTACATTAGGCATTGGTCTATTAGCTGTGCGCTAGGGGAGAAGAGAGGATGGAGCGTATCTCCTATCAAATCGCGTTAGTTAAATGTTTGTACAATTTGACTTTACTGTATTACTATATCCAGGTCTACAATCGTAGTTAATACTACCCGGCAAGCCTGGCTCTTACTGGGTTACATACGAGTAACAACAAAATAAAAGTGGCTGGCGAGCAGATGTCAGAATGCACTAAACCTAAAGCCTTTTGATCAAGGCATGTTAATTAAATTGAGAGACCACATTCACAATTGTGTTCCCGTCCTCGATAGTTACACGTCTGTGTAGTTATATTTGGAGGCATACTGAGAGCATTAAAAAGGTTTGGAAAAAGTGGCAAATCGTGCGTGCTTTTGTGTCTTTGTAAAACACATTGTCCGACGACAGAGAGAGAGAAAGGGAGAGAGAGAGAAAGATGATGCATAAGTAATGCAATCAAGTGAAATGGTATTCTGAGCTGTTTAAGAGGTGACCGACAGAACATATTTACTTCGCTTCGTTTTAATTACCGATATCTCCTCTTCCTCCCTTCTCTTTAACCCCGCCTCCCTCACCCCTTATACATTTGATGTTCCCTAAAGTGTTATTCCAACAAATTAAGCGTCGGCTGACTGTTACAATGCTTCCTCTGTCTGGAAGTATCTCGCAATACGGAAGCCCCTGGCTCGTCACGAAAACATTGAGCTCACTGCAGAGAAAGTTCTTCAGAACGTATCCCTTGTGCACGCTTACACGGGTGTAGCCGTGGGGCACGGCGGGCATGATATGAACACTATGACAGAAGCGTGTTGTCAAGGCAACAGTGTTTTATTCACTTCACGTCGGGTCTCCTCTAGGACCAGTTTAATATTGCGTCTGATCATCAAAATTAGCCAACAGTTACAAATAAACAATGAAATATAACGTGTAATTCTGAGTTCTTTTGCTGAAATATGGAACAGAATATGTACTTGCAATGAACTTACCAGACGCACATTAATTACTTGATAAAATATGTCTATTTTACTGTATACCAGCTAACAAGATCGTCAGTGTTATCTTCACCAGGCTGAGAGGAAGGACACGTATAACTTGTGTAATAATCAGCGAAATCTGATGACGTGATCGTTTAGCGCGCATTTTGTGAAATTGTTTTAACGTTAAGTTGTGTTTTAATTTTGTATTAGTCCTTGAATTTGGCGAGCATGTAACATATTAATAGTCATGAGCAGCGTCTACCTGACCGAGGACACACCAGCTGACCTCCAACCGTCAGATACTCCGATGGAAGTGTGTGGCAGGATGCCTCCACCGCCTCCTATTCCACCATGGTTGCGGGACACTCCGACCAAGTTACGCCACCTAGTTGCAAATTGCTCCTGTTGGAAAAAATTTACAGGTGAGAAGGTGTTTTCATAAATGTTGATAAATATGTGCCCTTAGATTAAGTTTCGTGTTATGTTAATCACGTATGGTTTCTCTTTCTTCTCTCTCACTCTCTCTCTCTCTCTCTCTCTCTCTCGTTCTCACTCATGCACACAGATAATGAGAGAGATATATTTAGGAAAGTGTGTACACTGCATTGAAGGGATTACCACTCGGATTCTCAAAAAGGATAAGGAGAGTATCATCCAGTTTGTACAGCAGCATGGCATTATCCATGCTGTCAGACGATGTAATGACAACCATGTTATCTTACTCTAACCATAATCATAACCCTAGCCCTAAACCTAACCCTAACTATAAAACTAATCTTAACCATACCCAAAACCCTAACTCTAAACCATAACCCTAAACCTAACCATAACCCTAAACCTAATCATTACCCTATACCAAACAACTTCAAACCTAACAATAACCCTAAACCTAACCATTACCCTAAACCTAACAATAACTTCAAACCTAACAATAACCCTAAAAACAATAACTCTAAACCTAACAATAACTCCAAACCTAACCATATCCTCAAACCTAACCATAACCCTAAACCTAACAATAACTCTAAACCTAACCATAACCATAAACCCTTGTTTTTACATACTTTTTTACATCTTAATTTCATCAAGCTGCTTTCTTATTTATTTAATATTTGTGTTTTAAAACTGGCATGTCATTTTTTTAAAAATCACATCAGAAATAAAAACTTTCAAAACTGTCCCTTCTCTCTATCTGTCTCTCACTTCTGCTGTTAAATCTATATAATGTATATTGATATGTTGCCATAATTCAGTTCTGACATGCTCAAAATTTAGTCGTTTGATGCTCATACTGTATGAGCCAATTGTGATATGAGACAGTATGTAATGTACTTCATAGTTTGACATAATAACCAGCCGGTGCTCCGTGTCTATGTCTGGTACACCTCTTGCGTCCACGATATATTTTCTAAATCCCTTCTGGCAAATATGAAGTCATATGTGATGCTTGATCGTTTTATCTATACCATGTTTTTGACTGGTTCAAGTGGCGTATACTGCGTATACTGTTCGTGATTACAAATTCGTATTATGTGCAAAGGTTAAGCAAACCTCCATTAACGTTACACCATGTGACGCTCAACTGCAGAAGGGCACAAAGTTGGTCTCATATGGTGTTCATATTCTTGCAACTCATCCATTCAGGTCGCCCATTATAATTAACTGTCATTTTTATTGACTGTTCATTATGTCTAATAATTTGTCAAAGAATTATGGTTTTTCTTTTTTGCTAAATGTGTCATCACAGGTGACCTATATTTGAATGTCGTTTCTTTACCTCCAGTCATTCTTAGGCTTATTATTTGTCTGATATATAATCATATCAGTTACAGTTTTTGTCTTTTCTTGGTGCACTGTGAATCCTACGCCATGTTTTGGTCTTTTGTGTGTACATAAAGATGGATTTCATTAATGTATCTTCTTTTCTTTCTAATATCTGATACCTCCAGTTAAGTTGGATCAAGTTCTTCGTTTTCCTGAATTCTACTTTTGCGGGCTTCTTATTCCAAGGTATTATTTTGTTTGTTACTTGTCCTTTGAACGTTTACACTAATTTTGTGTGTATATCAGTCCGTTTGATTCCCTCCATTAGTTAGTTAGTTGCCCATCGCAAGCGAAGATGGCGACAGCGTCAGGCATGTTTATTCAGATGTGACTGCATAATCTGAACGTGACAAACTCTACCGCACGTAGTGCACATGTGAACAGCACCTATAGTTGGGCAGTCTTTCATTCTTTTCTTTGCAGCTCGCTTTTCCTGTTCCTCTGCTCATCAGAGAAGCACCATATGTGTTGGCAGTGAGCCATACCGAGCGGTTCGGAGCAAGCAGCTCCCAGGCAGCAACATCAATGGAGAAACTATTCAAAGAAACTTTTAGAGTGTTTTTATATCATTTTTTGTGTCCTCTCCCCCCCCCCTCCCTGCGAGCGCTGTCCTGTCATTAGCTGACCGTACAACATGGGAACAACATGCCTTGTCCATCTGATCTTGGCTCTCTGTAGCAGCGAATGGATGCCAGAGAGTCTAGGCCTGCTGAGGACTTCAGAGTTGGGCACTCTGTCTTGCCAACCGATCCTGAGCAGTCTGCGGAGACAGTTTACATGGAAATGATTAAGTTTCCTGACATGCCTGCTATAGACTGTCCATGTTTCGCATGCGTACAGAAGGGTGGTTAACACAATAGCACGATCCACACTAATGTTAGTGGCAACACTGATTCCCTGCCGGTCCCAAACGTTTTCTCGTAATCTGCCGAAAGCAGCACTCGCCTTGGAAATTTTGTTGTGAACTTCAGAGTCAATATTTTCTTCTCTAATGAGGGTACTTCCAAGCTAGGTAAAGCTACCAACTGCTTTAAGGCGTTGTCCCTTGTATAGTGAGGGTACTACCAAGGTAGGTAAAGCTACCAACTGCTTTAAGGCGATGTCCCTTGTACAGTGAGGGTACTACCAAGGTAGGTAAAGCTACCAACTGCTTTAAGGCGTTGTCTCTGTACAGTGAGGGTACTACCAAGGTAGGTAAAGCTACCAACTGCTTTCAGGCGTTGTCTCTGTACAGTGAGGGTACTACCAAGGTAGGTAAAGCTGCCAACTGCTTTAAGGCGTTGTCCCTTGTATAGTGAGGGTACTACCAAGGTAGGTAACGCTACCAACTGCTTTAAGGCGATGTCCCTTGTACAGTGAGGGTACTACCAAGGTAGGTAAAGCTACCAACTGCTTTAAGGCGTTGTCTCTGTACAGTGAGGGTACTACCAAGGTAGGTAACGCTACCAACTGCTTTAAGGCGTTGTCCCTGTACAGTGACGTTAGGTTCTTGGTAGGGCTCCTCGGGCACAGGTAGAAACATGACCTCCGTTTTCTTGGTGTTTACAGTAAGACCAAAATTTGTGCAGACAGTTGAGAACTCGTTCATGGTTGCTTGTATGTCCTGTTCTGATTACGTGTTTATTGCGCAGTCGTCGGCAAAGAGGGAATCTAAGATAGTTGCTTTGTTTACCTTTGTGAGGGACTTTAGGCGCCCTAGAGTGAACAGTTACCAATCTGTCCGGAATTTGATCTGTATGTCAGTGCCAAAGTCACGCGTTGGATCAGAAAGCATGGCTGCAAATACCATGCTAAAAAGTGTTGGGGCCAGCACACAGCACTGTTTGACTCCATTTATGACTGGGGATGCTGCAGAGAGTTCATGATCATTCAGTACGCGGGGTAACATGCCATCGTGAAACTGGCGGACGACTGTCATGAATTTTTCGGGACAACCAAATTTCGCCAAGATATTCCAGGGTCTGTCCCTGTTGACGGTGTCAAAGTCCTTTGTCAGGTCAACAAAAGTCGTGTACAGATCACGATGCTGTTCCTAACATTTGTCTTGGATACGACGAGCTGCAAAAATCATGTCTACCGTCCTGCGACCAGCTCGGAAACCACATTGACTCTCTGGAAGTAGTTTCTGCTCGAGTTGTTACGCGGTAGAGCAAGACCCGAGCTATAATTTTTCTAGTGATCGACAGGAGGGAGATTCCTCTGTGGTTATCACATGATTGACGATTGCCCTTGTACATGTGGACAATGGTGGTATCTTTCAGTTCCTGCGACATATGACCTGTATACCAAATTGAGCAGAAGAAGATTGTTAGATTTTGTAGCAGCACAGGGCCTCCTGCTTTGTAGTGCGCATCAGGAATAACTTCTGGTCCGGGGGCTCTGCCACTGGCCTAAGCTGATTGCTTTCTCGACCTCAGCTGTCGTTGACTGCAACTTGGGGCACGCGTGTCATAGTTAATTCACTGATAGTGGATGGACAGTTTATGATAGTACTGAAGTGCTCTGACCATCACTCCAGAATGTCGACTTTGTCGGTTATCAGTGCCATACCATCAGCATTAAATACAGGAGATGAATGATATGACCTGGAACCTTAGACCGTCTTTAGGGCATCGTAAAACCGGATTGAGTCATTTGTGTCTGCGTACCGCTGAATTTCATCTGATTTGCTGTTGAGCCAGGTATCCTGCATATTCATGAGCTGGTTCTGGACAATCCAGGAATATTGGCGAACACGGACTTTTTAGAAGATGAGGAGGGATCGTCTTTGTGAAGTCTTAATAAACGACGTTTTTCACCCAGCAAAGTCTTAATAGCCTCATCGTTGTCATCTAACCAGTCTTGGTTTCCAAGAGCTGCATGACCCAAATACTCAGAAGCGGTAGAGTAGACAGCATCCTTCAGAAAGGCCCATTTGTCCTCAGCTGTTTCCTAATATGGCTGTGTGTCCGTCAGCCGGTTCTCCAGAGCCCTGGAAAACTGTTTCGCATGGGACCCACTTTGTAGATTAGAGATATTAAGTTTCTTCTCAGGTTTTCGACCCTGGTAAAGTTGTCTAGGCTCTCTATGCGAAGGTTAAACCTTTACACAATGAGTCAGCACAGCACATAGCCTTTATCACTCGCACATCTCGTCTGTCCCTCTTTCTGGTGAGGACATAGTCAATAAGATGCCACTGCTTAGAACAGGGATGCATCCACGACGTCTTGTTGCGAGTGGACAGTCGAAACATGGTGTTGGTGATGGAGAGGTCATGGGTGGACAGTCGAAACATGGTGTTGGTGTTGGAGAGGTCATGGGTGGACAGTCGAAACATGGTGTTGGTGATGGAGAGGTCATGGGTGGACAGTCGAAACATGGTGTTGGTGATGGAGAGGTCATGGGTGGACAGTCGAAACATGGTGTTGGTGATGGAGAGGTCATGGGTGGACAGTCGAAACATGGTGATGGTGATGGAGAGATCATGGGTGGACAGTCGAAACATGGTGTTGGTGATGGAGAGGTCATGGGTGGACAGTCGAAACATGGTGTTGGTGATGGAGAGGTCATGGGGGGACAGTCGAAACATGGTGTTGGTGATGGAGAGGTCATGGGTGGACAGTCGAAACATGGTGTTGGTGATGGAGAGGTCATGGGTGGACAGTCGAAACATGGTGTTGGTGATGGAGAGGTCATGGGTGGACAGTGGCCCAGCAGTAGCAACCCGTTGCTGTTGAATTTGCCCGTGCCATGTACCCAAAGTACACCTTCACAGAACTGATGGACGGCCCCTACTCAGGCATTGAAGTCGCCGAGGATAGCAAGCTTATCGGTCCTTAAAGCCGATAAGATGACGGAGTTCAGCTCCTCATAGAATTTATCCTTGAGATTCTCAAGATTAGTCATTGTTGGGGGCATAGACGCTTTACACTGTAATACCCCTTCTGTGTCCCAGTGAGAGTTGGACAGTCATTAGCCGATCATTGATACCCTGTAGTGGCAGGCTAGGTGAAACCTGATATCGAATTCGACACCTGCCTCTCGTCTTTCCGTTTTGCCGCGACAACTACAAAAGAACGAATTTCCGCCCACAACTTCTGTGATCTGACCCTCTCCTTGCAATCTGGTCTCGCTAAGAGCAGCCACATCCACTCTGTAGCGTGCCAGTTCTCTGGAAACTAATGCCGTCCTCCGTTGGAGTCTTTCGGCTTTGGTGCTGTCAAGTAATGTTCGTACGTTTCACGTGCCGAAGGTAAGAGCCCTAATTCCGAATCACTTACAAGGTACATCTGATACAAATGTGTGGCTCTGGGACTTTCTCCATTAGTTCCCCATGAGCAGTTTGAAATCAACTGGCGGCTTACTAAACCAGTCTGTGCTTTTTTCCAGAGCCCTTTATGCCTGCTTTTCAGAGTGACGCGGGATGACCACCTGATCATACCGTTCATGCTGTTTCGATCTCTCGCCCGCAGGACAGAACGCATGGTTAGACTTTCCAATACCTGCAATTATAAATCCTAAGAATAATAATTTTACAAATTCAAATAATTACAAATTTCAATGTCGCCTTTACGAAGCAAATAACGACCACATCAGCTGTTACATTGGTGGTTTATGTAGCAATGTTTTATATGATGAGGCTGCTACCGGCATACACAACCCTTTATAGCCATCTCCTACGACAGCCTCGGATAATTAGGTGTTTCAATTATTTCTTCCCTGTTTACCTCACGGGTAATGTCCTCCCTCCAAACACAGAGCATGTATTGGTCATTACTGTCGACAATTATTGCTACATGTTTACAATATTAATCCAAGTGTATGACAGATATATATATATATTTCGCTATGTCTCTCTCTCTCTCTATCTATCTCTCTCTCTCTATCTCTCTCTCTCTCTCTCTCTCTCTCTCTCTCTCTTTCTCGGTTTATTCTCACCCCTTCCCCACCCAAGTAGGTATTAAAGTTCCAACCTTTCACGCATTCATTTATTTAACGCACATTCAAGTAGTCTAGACACGTTATCCACCCCCCGGGACACACACACAATATATATATACTCATTCACACTCCCACATACTCATTCACACTCCCACATACTCATTCACACTCCCACATACTCATTCACACTCCCACATACTCATTCACACTCCCACATACTCATTCACACTCCCACATACTCATTCACACTCCCACATACTCATTCACACTCCCACATACTCATTCACACTCCCACATACTCAATCACACTCCCACATACTCATTCACACTCCCACATACTCATTTATACTCCCACACCTACTCATGCACTCTCTCACACTCCGACACCTACTCATGCACTCTCTCACACTCCCACACCTACTCATGCACTCTCTCACTCTCTCACACCTACTCATGCACTCTCTCACTCTCTCACACTCCGACACCTACTCATGCACGCTCCCACACTCCCACACCTACTCATGCACTCTCCCACACTCCCACACCTACTCATGCACTCTCTCACACTCCCACACCTACTCATGCACTCTCTCACACTCCCACACCTACTCATGCACTCTCTCACACTCCCACACCTACTCATGCACTCTCTCACACTCCCACACCTACTCATGCACTCTCTCACACTCCCACACCTACTCATGCACTCTCTCACACTCCCACACCTACTCATGCACTCTCTCACACTCCCACACCTACTCATGAACTCTCTCACACTCCCACACCTACTCATGCACTCTCTCACACTCCCACACCTACTCATGCACTCTCTCACACTCCCACACCTACTCATGCACTCTCTCACACTCCCACACCTACTCATGCACTCTCTCACACTCCCACACCTACTCATGCACTCTCTCACACTCCCACACCTACTCATGCACTCTCTCACACTCCCACACTCCCACACCTACTCATGCACTCTCTCACACTCCCACACCTACTCATGCACTCTCTCACACTCCCACACTCCCACACCTACTCATGCACTCTCTCACACTCCCACACCGACTCATGCACGCTCTCACACTCCCACACCTACTCATGCACTCTCTCACACTCCCACACCTACTCATGCACTCTCTCACACTCCCACACCTACTCATGCACTCTCTCACACTCCCAAACCTACTCATGCACTCTCTCACACTCCCACACCTACTCATGCACTCTCTCACACTCCCACACCTACTCATGCACTCTCTCACACTCCCACACCTACTCATGCACTCTCTCACACTCCCACACCTACTCATGCACTCTCTCACTCTCCCACACTCCCACATCTACTCATGCACTCTCCCACACTCCCACACCTACTCATGCACTCTCTCACTCTCCCACACTCACACACCTACTCATGCACTCTCCCACACTCCCACACCTACTCATGCACTCTCCTCAACTCCCACACCTACTAATGCACTCTCTCACTCTCCCATACTCCCACACCTACTCATGCACTCTCCCACACTCCCACACCTACTCATGCACTCTCTCACTCTCCCACACTCCCACACCTACTCATGCACTCTCCCACACTCCCACACCTACTCATGCACTCTCTCACACTCCCACACCTACTCATGCACTCTCTCACACTCCCACACCTACTCATGCACTCTCCCACACTCCCACACCTACTCATGCACTCTCTCACTCCCACACCTACTCATGCACTCTCCCACACCTACTCATGCACTCTCCCACACCTACTCATGCACTCTCTCACTCTCCCACACCTACTCATGCACTCTCTCACACCTACTCATGCACTCTCTCACACTCCCACACCTACTCATGCACACTCCAACACCTACTCATGCACTCTCTCACTCTCTCACACCTACTCATGCACTCTCTCATACTCCCACACCTACTCATGCACTCTCTCACACTCCCACACCTACTCATGCACTCTCTCACTCTCTCACACTCCCACACCTACTCATGCACTCTCCCACACTCCCACACCTACTCATGCACTCTCCCACACTCCCACACCTACTCATGCACTCTCTCTCTCCCACACTCCCACACCTACTCATGCAATCTCTCACTCTCCCACACTCCCACACCTACTCATGCACTCTCTCACACTCCCACACTCCCACACCTACTCATGCACTCTCTCACTCTCTGACACTCCCACACCTACTCATGCACTCTCCCACACTCCCACACCTACTCATGCACTCTCTCACTCTCTCACACTCCCACACCTACTCATGCACTCTCCCACACTCCCACACCTACTCATGCACTCTCCCACACTCCCACACCTACTCATTCACTCTCTCACTCTCCCACACTCCCACTCCTACTCATGCACTCTCTCACTCTCCCACACTCCCACACCTACTCATGCACTCTCTCACACTCCCACACCTACTCATGCACTCTCTCACTCTCTGACACTCCCACACCTACTCATGCACTCTCCCACACTCCCACACCTACTCATGCACTCTCCCACACTCCCACACCTACTCATGCACTCTCCCACACTCCCACACCTACTAATGCACTCTCCCACACTCCCACACCTACTCATGCACTCTCCCACACTCCCACACCTACTCATGCACTCTCTCACTCTCCCACACTCCCACACCTACTCATGCACTCTCTGACACTCCCACACCTACTCATGCACTCTCTGACACTCCCACACCTACTCATGCACTCTCCCACACTCCCACACCTACTCATGCACTCTCTCACTCTCCCACACCTACTCATGCACTCTCTCAATCTCCCACACTCCCACACCTACTCATGCACTCTCCCACACTCCCACACCTACTCATGCACTCTCTCACACTCCCACACCTACTCATGCACTCTCTCACACTCCCACACCTACTCATGCACTCTCTCACTCTCTCACACTCCCACACCTACTCATGCACTCTCTCACTCTCCCACACTCCCACACCTACTCATGCACCCTCTCACTCTCCCACACTCCCACACCTACTCATGCACTCTCTCACACTCCCACACCTACTCATGCACTCTCTCACACTCCCACACTCTCACACCTACTCATGCACTCTCTCACACTCCCACACCTACTCATGCACTCTCTCACACTCCCACACCTACTCATGCACTCTCTCACACTCCCACACTCCCACACTCCCACACCTACTCATGCACTCTCTCACACTCCCACACTCCCACACCTACTCATGCACTCTCTCACTCTCTCACACTCCCACACCTACCCATGCACTCTCTCACACTCCCACACCTACTCATTCACTCTCTCACACTCCCACACCTACTCATGCACTCTCTCACTCTCCCACACTCCCACACCTACTCATGCACTCTCCCACACTCCCACACCTACTCATGCACTCTCTCACTCTCCCGCACTCCCACACCTACGCATGCACTCTCCCACACTCCCACACCTACTCATGCACTCTCTCACTCTCCCACACACCCACACCTACTCATGCACTCTCCTACACTCCCACACCTACTCATGCACTCTCTCACTCTCCCACACTCCCACACCTACTCATGCACTCTCCCACACTCCCACACCTACTCATGCACTCTCCCACACTCCCACACCTACTCATGCACTCTCTCACTCTCCCACACTCCCACACCTACTCATGCACACTCCCACACCTACTCATGCACTCTCCCACACTCCCACACCTACTCATGCACTCTCTCACACTCCCACACCTACTCATGCACTCTCTCACTCTCCCACACTCCCACATCTACTCATGCACTCTCCCACACTCCCACACCTACTCATGCACTCTCTCACTCTCCCACACTCACACACCTACTCATGCACTCTCCCACACTCCCACACCTACTCATGCACTCTCCTCAACTCCCACACCTACTAATGCACTCTCTCACTCTCCCATACTCCCACACCTACTCATGCACTCTCCCACACTCCCACACCTACTCATGCACTCTCTCACTCTCCCACACTCCCACACCTACTCATGCACTCTCCCACACTCCCACACCTACTCATGCACTCTCTCACACTCCCACACCTACTCATGCACTCTCTCACACTCCCACACCTACTCATGCACTCTCTCACTCTCTCACACCTACTCATGCACTCTCTCACACTCCCACACCTACTCATGCACTCTCCCACACTCCCACACCTACTCATGCACTCTCTCACTCCCACACCTACTCATGCACTCTCCCACACCTACTCATGCACTCTCCCACACCTACTCATGCACTCTCTCACTCTCCCACACCTACTCATGCACTCTCTCACACCTACTCATGCACTCTCTCACACTCCCACACCTACTCATGCACACTCCCACACCTACTCATGCACTCTCTCACTCTCTCACACCTACTCATGCACTCTCTCATACTCCCACACCTACTCATGCACTCTCTCACACTCCCACACCTACTCATGCACTCTCTCACACTCTCACACTCCCACACCTACTCATGCACTCTCCCACACTCCCACACCTACTCATGCACTCTCCCACACTCCCACACCTACTCATGCACTCTCTCTCTCCCACACTCCCACACCTACTCATGCAATCTCTCACTCTCCCACACTCCCACACCTACTCATGCACTCTCTCACACTCCCACACTCCCACACCTACTCATGCACTCTCTCACTCTCTGACACTCCCACACCTACTCATGCACTCTCCCACACTCCCACACCTACTCATGCACTCTCTCACTCTCTCACACTCCCACACCTACTCATGCACTCTCCCACACTCCCACACCTACTCATGCACTCTCCCACACTCCCACACCTACTCATTCACTCTCTCACTCTCCCACACTCCCACTCCTACTCATGCACTCTCTCACTCTCCCACACTCCCACACCTACTCATGCACTCTCTCACACTCCCACACCTACTCATGCACTCTCTCACTCTCTGACACTCCCACACCTACTCATGCACTATCCCACACTCCCACACCTACTCATGCACTCTCCCACACTCCCACACCTACTCATGCACTCTCCCACACTCCCACACCTACTAATGCACTCTCCCACACTCCCACACCTACTCTTGCACTCTCCCACACTCCCACACCTACTCATGCACTCTCTCACTCTCCCACACTCCCACACCTACTCATGCACTCTCTGACACTCCCACACCTACTCATGCACTCTCTGACACTCCCACACCTACTCATGCACTCTCCCACACTCCCACACCTACTCATGCACTCTCTCACTCTCCCACACCTACTCATGCACTCTCTCACTCTCCCACACTCCCACACCTACTCATGCACTCTCCCACACTCCCACACCTACTCATGCACTCTCTCACTCTCCCACACTCCCACACCTACTCATGTACTCTCTCACTCTCTGACACTCCCACACCTACTCATGCACTCTCTCACTCTCCCACACTCCCACACCTACTCATGCACTCTCCCACACTCCCACACCTACTCATGCACTCTCTCACTCTCCCACACTCCCACACCTACTCATGCACTCTCCCACACCTACTCATGCACTCTCTGACACTCCCACACCTACTCATGCACTCTCTGACACTCCCACACCTACTCATGCACTCTCCCACACCTACTCATGCACTCTCTCACTCTCCCACACTCCCACACCTACTCATGCACTCTCTGACACTCCCACACCTACTGATGCACTCTCCCACACTCCCACACCTACTCATGCACTCTCTCACTCTCCCACAATCCCACACCTACTCATGCACTCTCTGACACTCCCACACATACTCATGCACTCTCCCACACTCCCACACCTACTCATGCACTCTCTCACTCTCCCACACTCCCACACCTACTCATGCACTCTCCCACACTCCCACACCTACTCATGCACTCTCCCACACTCCCACACCTACTCATGCACTCTCTGACACTCCCACACCTACTCATGCACTCTCTGACACTCCCACACCTACTCATGCACTCTCTCACTCTCCCACACTCCCACACCTACTCATGCACTCTCTCACTCTCCCACACTCCCACACCTACTCATGCACTCTCTGACACTCCCACACCTACTCATGCACTCTCCCACACTCCCACACCTACTCATGCACTCTCTCACTCTCCCACACTCCCACACCTACTCATGCACTCTCCCACACTCCCACACCTACTCATGCACTCTCTCACTCTCCCACACTCCCACACCTACTCATGCACTCTCTGACACTCCCACACCTACTCATGCACTCTATGACACTCCCACACCTACTCATGCACTCTCTGACACTCCCACACCTACTCATGCACTCTCCCACACTCCCACACCTACGCATGCACTCTCCCACACTCCCACACCTACTCATGCACTCTCTGACACCCCCACACCTACTCATGCACTCTCTCACTCTCTCACACTCCCACACCTACTCATGCACTCTCTCACACTACCACACCTACTCATGCACTCTCTCACACTCCCACACCTACTCATGCACTCTCTCACTCCCACACCTACTCATGTACTCTCCCACACTCCCACACCTACTCATGCACTCTCTCACTCTCCCACGCCTACTCATGTACTCTCCCACACTCCCACACCTACTCATGTACTCGCCCACACTCCCACACCTACTCATGCACTCTCCCACTCTCCCACGCCTACTCATGCACTCTCTGACACTCCCACACCTAATCATGCACTCTCCCACACTCCCACACCTACTCATGTACTCTCCCACACTCCCACACCTACTCATGCACTCTCTCACTCCCACACCTACTCATGTACTCTCCCACACTCCCACACCTACTCATGCACTCTCTGACACTCCTACACCTACTCATGCATTCTCCCACACTCCCACACCTACTCATGCACTCTCTCACTCTCTCACACTCCCACACCTACCCATGCACTCTCTCACACTCCCACACCCACTCATTCACTCTCTCACACTCCCACACCTACTCATGCACTCTCTCACTCTCCCACACTCCCACACCTACTCATGCACTCTCCCACACTCCCACACCTACTCATGCACTCTCTCACTCTCCCGCACTCCCACACCTACGCATGCACTCTCCCACACTCCCACACCTACTCATGCACTCTCTCACTCTCCCACACACCCACACCTACTCATGCACTCTCCTACACTCCCACACCTACTCATGCACTCTCTCACTCTCCCACACTCCCACACCTACTCATGCACTCTCCCACACTCCCACACCTACTCATGCACTCTCCCACACTCCCACACCTACTCATGCACTCTCTCACTCTCCCACACTCCCACACCTACTCATGCACACTCCCACACCTACTCATGCACTCTCCCACACTCCCACACCTACTCATGCACTCTCTCACACTCCCACACCTACTCATGCACTCTCTCACTCTCCCACACTCCCACATCTACTCATGCACTCTCCCACACTCCCACACCTACTCATGCACTCTCTCACTCTCCCACACTCACACACCTACTCATGCACTCTCCCACACTCCCACACCTACTCATGCACTCTCCTCAACTCCCACACCTACTAATGCACTCTCTCACTCTCCCATACTCCCACACCTACTCATGCACTCTCCCACACTCCCACACCTACTCATGCACTCTCTCACTCTCCCACACTCCCACACCTACTCATGCACTCTCCCACACTCCCACACCTACTCATGCACTCTCTCACACTCCCACACCTACTCATGCACTCTCTCACACTCCCACACCTACTCATGCACTCTCTCACTCTCTCACACCTACTCATGCACTCTCTCACACTCCCACACCTACTCATGCACTCTCCCACACTCCCACACCTACTCATGCACTCTCCCACACCTACTCATGCACTCTCCCACACCTACTCATGCACTCTCTCACTCTCCCACACCTACTCATGCACTCTCTCACACCTACTCATGCACTCTCTCACACTCCCACACCTACTCATGCACACTCCCACACCTACTCATGCACTCTCTCACTCTCTCACACCTACTCATGCACTCTCTCATACTCCCACACCTACTCATGCACTCTCTCACACTCCCACACCTACTCATGCACTCTCTCACTCTCTCACACTCCCACACCTACTCATGCACTCTCCCACACTCCCACACCTAGTCATGCACTCTCCCACACTCCCACACCTACTCATGCACTCTCTCTCTCCCACACTCCCACACCTACTCATGCAATCTCTCACTCTCCCACACTCCCACACCTACTCATGCACTCTCTCACACTCCCACACTCCCACACCTACTCATGCACTCTCTCACTCTCTGACACTCCCACACCTACTCATGCACTCTCCCACACTCCCACACCTACTCATGCACTCTCTCACTCTCTCACACTCCCACACCTACTCATGCACTCTCCCACACTCCCACACCTACTCATGCACTCTCCCACACTCCCACACCTACTCATTCACTCTCTCACTCTCCCACACTCCCACTCCTACTCATGCACTCTCTCACTCTCCCACACTCCCACACCTACTCATGCACTCTCACACTCCCACACCTACTCATGCACTCTCTCACTCTCTGACACTCCCACACCTACTCATGCACTCTCCCACACTCCCACACCTACTCATGCACTCTCCCACACTCCCACACCTACTCATGCACTCTCCCACACTCCCACACCTACTAATGCACTCTCCCACACTCCCACACCTACTCATGCACTCTCCCACACTCCCACACCTACTCATGCACTCTCTCACTCTCCCACACTCCCACACCTACTCATGCACTCTCTGACACTCCCACACCTACTCATGCACTCTCTGACACTCCCACACCTACTCATGCACTCTCCCACACTCCCACACCTACTCATGCACTCTCTCACTCTCCCACACCTACTCATGCACTCTCTCACTCTCCCACACTCCCACACCTGCTCATGCACTCTCCCACACTCCCACACCTACTCATGCACTCTCTCACTCTCCCACACTCCCACACCTACTCATGTACTCTCTCACTCTCTGACACTCCCACACCTACTCATGCACTCTCTCACTCTCCCACACTCCCACACCTACTCATGCACTCTCCCACACTCCCACACCTACTCATGCACTCTCTCACTCTCCCACACTCCCACACCTACTCATGCACTCTCCCACACCTACTCATGCACTCTCTGACACTCCCACACCTACTCATGCACTCTCTGACACTCCCACACCTACTCATGCACTCTCCCACACCTACTCATGCACTCTCTCACTCTCCCACACTCCCACACCTACTCATGCACTCTCTGACACTCCCACACCTACTGATGCACTCTCCCACACTCCCACACCTACTCATGCACTCTCTCACTCTCCCACACTCCCACACCTACTCATGCACTCTCTGACACTCCCACACATACTCATGCACTCTCCCACACTCCCACACCTACTCATGCACTCTCCCACACTCCCACACCTACTCATGCACTCTCCCACACTCCCACACCTACTCATGCACTCTCTGACACTCCCACACCTACTCATGCACTCTCTGACACTCCCACACCTACTCATGCACTCTCTCACTCTCCCACACTCCCACACCTACTCATGCACTCTCTCACTCTCCCACACTCCCACACCTACTCATGCACTCTCTGACACTCCCACACCTACTCATGCACTCTCCCACACTCCCACACCTACTCATGCATTCTCTCACTCTCCCACACTCCCACACCTACTCATGCACTCTCCCACACTCCCACACCTACTCATGCACTCTATCACTCTCCCACACTCCCACACCTACTCATGCACTCTCTGACACTCCCACACCTACTCATGCACTCTATGACACTCCCACACCTACTCATGCACTCTCTGACACTCCCACACCTACTCATGCACTCTCCCACACTCCCACACCTACGCATGCACTCTCCCACACTCCCACACCTACTCATGCACTCTCTGACACCCCCACACCTACTCATGCACTCTCTCACTCTCTCACACTCCCACACCTACTCATGCACTCTCTCACACTACCACACCTACTCATGCACTCTCTCACACTCCCACACCTACTCATGCACTATCTCACTTCCACACCTACTCATGTACTCTCCCACACTCCCACACCTACTCATGCACTCTCTCACTCTCCCACGCCTACTCATGTACTCTCCCACACTCCCACACCTACTCATGTACTCTCCCACACTCCCACACCTACTCATGCACTCTCCCACGCCTACTCATGCACTCTCTGACACTCCCACACCTACTCATGCACTCTCCCACACTCCCACACCTACTCATGTACTCTCCCACACTCCCACACCTACTCATGCACTCTCTCACTCCCACACCTACTCATGTACTCTCCCACACTCCCACACCTACTCATGCACTCTCTGACACTCCTACACCTACTCATGCATTCTCCCACACTCCCACACCTACTCATGCACTCTCTCACTCTCCCACACTCCTACACCTACTCATGCACTCTCCCACACTCCCACACCTACTCATGCACTCTCTCACTCTCCCACGCCTACTCATGTACTCTCCCACACCTACTCATGCACTCTCTCACTCCCACACCTACTCATGTACTCTCTCACACTCCCACACATCAATGACACATCAAATGTTGGACGACTGTGAGCCCTAATGCACCTGCTAGTAACATTTCTTTCTTTCTTGTAACAGACTTGTGTTCCCTGCGACTTCCATCCGAGTACCCACAAGCACTATTTGGTCAACCACAGACAGGTAAACAACTAGGTCCGAGAAAGAGAGAGAGAGAGAGAAAGACACATGAAATGAGTGGAAGGTGTTTTTCTTTATAGAGATAACATAATTGGTTGAATACATTAATGAGAACAGTTGAAAGAGTAGTGTACGCACGTTTGCTGTTTGGGTGATTATTATCACACAGAGAGAGAGAGAGAGAGAGAGAGAGAGAGAGAGAGCGCGATAGAGAGAGAGAGAATCTCAACGCAACAACTTATAAATAACTACAGCCACGTTCTTTTCTTTCAAACTTTCAAAAACAAAATGAAATTACACACAAAATTAACTAAGAAATAAACAGAGTTAAGAACAAAAGAGAAAACAGTGTTTGGAAAGAGATACATTACTCAGAGAGAAAACAGTGTTTGGAAAGAGAGACATTAGTCAGAGAGAAAACAGTGTTTGGAAAGAGAGACATTAGTCAGAGAGAAAACAGTGTTTGGAAAGAGATACATTAGTCAGAGAGAAAACAGTGTTTGGAAAGAGAGACATTAGTCAGAGAGAAAACAGTGTTTGGAAAGAGAGACATTAGTCAGAGAGAAAACAGTGTTTGGAAAGAGAGACATTAGTCAGAGAGAAAACAGTGTTTGGAAAGAGAGACATTAGTCAGAGAGAAAACAGTGTTTGGAAAGAGAGACATTAGTCAGAGAGAAAACAGTGTTTGGAAAGAGAGACATTAGTCAGAGAGAAAACAGTGTTTGGAAAGAGAGACATTAGTCAGAGAGAAAACGGTGTTTGGAAAGAGAGACATTAGTCAGAGAGAAAACAGTGTTTGAAAAGAGACATTAGTCAGAGAGAAAACTGTTTGAAAAGAGACATTAGTCAGAGATAACAGCTATCTCCCTCCCACTTACGCCCACCCGACCTCTAACCCGAGACACTCGCTCTTGTGACATAACGCTCCCGGTGACATGACGTATAATGACTTTCGTCACATGTTTTTTCAAGCACGGTTCGCCGTAAGTGTAACTATATGTCACTTATGTTTGAACATGTTAATATGATTACCTTTATATATAACTATTTGTAACAAATATTACAACATTTTGGTATGATTAAATTAATATGTAATTATTTGTAACTAATATTTCAACGTTTTTGGTATTATAAAATTAATATGTAACTATTTGTAACTTATATCTTAACGTATTGATGTGATTAAATTGATATGTAACTATTTGTAACAAATATCTTAACGTTTTAGTATGATTAAACTAATATGTAATTATATGTTATTTATATTTTGACATTTTGGTATGATAAAATTAATATGTAAACATTTTTAACTTATATTTCAACGTATTGGCATGATTAAATTAATATGTAATTATTTGTAACTTATATATGAACGAATATCCTGCAACCCCACCCCCCCCCCCCCCCCCCCCCCCAATCTCTCATGTCATCGTATGTCGTTAGACCCGAGGCACATAATGGACGATGTGATCAGTATCCAGCCGGGAGCATTTACTTTCCGGATTTGTTTCTGTTTATAAGGTTGGGTCAACCAACGCCATCCTGATAATATTATCAAGATGGCCGTGATCAACCACAGGAGCCGGTTTGCGGCAGAAAAAAACAATCCTGCACCAACTGGAGATTGCCCCTGATCGCTTGGCTGGGAAGCCAGCGCATCAAGTGGCAACTGATATTCTCAATCCAAACCTCCGTTGTAATGTTTTTTAACACCTCAGTCCACCTTTTTCTTGGCCTACCTCTTGTTTGAACGTCCTGTTGTCTGGCTTAGATGTTCGAGTGACTAGAAAGGTTGGAGACATTCTTGTAATTTGACCAAACCATTGAATTACATGCATGTTTAGGGACATTCTCTCTCTCTCTCTCACACACTCTCTCTCTCTCTCCCTCCTTCCCTCGCCTAGTTACTATGACTGCTTTTCGTACCCATCTCATTTCACATATAAGGATCTTCCGTTCTTGTGCCTTGGTCAGAGTCCTTGTTTGACATCGATAACAGATTGTTGCTAAGTGCTGATCATATGTCGTTATGTCTCCATGTTTGAATGTCTCAGTAATGGTGATAGCTGGTCGTCATGACATTTCATTTCGAGTTTATGCTTTTCTTTGCCTTCACATATGAACAAGTTTCCCATATATACGTATGAATGTTCTAACCTGAGTTCTGTGTTTCTGACCTGAATACGAAATTGCTTCTCTGCTTTTCTGAATGCCATGACCTCCATTATTGCAGTTTATTTTCATCTTACGCTTCTCATGCGTTTTATTTCTGTCATTCAGATGCTTCTGAAGGATGTTTTTCTCTGGATAAATCTTCTTCTTGTGTTCGTTCTGAACAAGATTTTGTGTCATAACGTATAACGAGGCTGCGATATGCGCCTATTTCGTCACTTCTGGTATAAGCTGACTTTTGTGTATGTGTGTTACGGATTTGCCTTCCCCCTGTGATAGCTTTTCTCTTACCTAGTCTACACTAGTGCAGTTTGTTTCCAGGACCGCCCCTTGAAGGCGAAATAGGGTCTTTGTCAGCTCTGGTTCGCTGACGCTGATGCAAACAGCCAGTTATGAGTCACTGACTTTTGTCAGCTCATTCGCTTTGCTGCATCTTCGACCTCTCGGCCAGTTATGAGTCACTGTCCGCTCATTTACTGTGCTGCATCTTCCATCTCTCGGCCAGTTATGAGTCACTGTCCGCTCATTTACTGTGCTGACTCGTCCATCTCTCGGCCAGTTATGAGTCACTGTCCGCTCATTTACTGTGCTGCATCTTCGACCTCTCGGCCAGTTATGAGTCACTGTCCGCTCATTTACTGTGCTGCATCTTCCATCTCTCGGCCAGTTATGAGTCACTGTCTGCTCATTTACTGTGCTGACTCGTCCATCTCTCGGCCAGTTATGAGTCACTGTCCGCTCATTTACTGTGCTGCATCTTCGACCCCTCTAGATTTACGTCATTCCGATCATCTACAAAAATCTTGTTCTCTTGGAATTAGCTTTGATGTGTCCTATGTCAATTTTTTTTATATTTCACAGATTTTAGGCTATTCAAGTGGATGAAATTAAGGATAGTGGTAGTGTCCAAGCGTCACCTTAGCCATAAGTGACCCGTTCCTCGACATGGTAGCTAATCTTGTGCGGGTCCCAACCCCGTCTCATTCCAGTCCTGTAGTTTTGTCACAAAGTGACGAGTGGACGATTGGATTGTTCTTGCTCCCTGAAATCGCCCACGCTTGGTCATGTGACGATGTTGGTTCAATTGTGATGTGGGGATCTGGTCTGTTGGTTCAAATGTGATGTAGGGATCTGGTCTGTTGGTTCAATTGTGATGTGGGATCTGGTCTGTTGGTTCAAATGTGATGTAAGGATGTAGGGATCTGGTCTGTTGGTTCAATTGTGATGTGGGGATCTGGTCTGTTGGTTCAATTGTGATGTGGGGATCTGGTCTGTTGGTTCAAATGTGATGTAGGGATCTGGTCTGTTGGTTCAAATGTGATGTAAGGATGTAGGGATCTGGTCTGTTGGTTCAATTGTGATGTGGGGATCTAGTCTGTTGGTTCAATTGTGATGTGGCGATATAGGGATCTGGTATGTTGGTTCAAATGTGATGTAGGGATCTGGTCTGTTGGTTCAATTGTGATGTGGTGATATGGGGATCTGGTCTGTTAGTTCAAATGTGATGTGGTAATGTAGGGATCTGGTCTGTTGGTTCTTGGCTTGGCCCAAATGTCAAGTAGTCAATAATGTCCTAAGGGTCCTAAAAGGTAGCTAAGGACAATTTGGTTGAGATCAGTGGGAACAGTTTAAAATTGTTTAACAAACAGACTGCTTCGATCGAGCTATGACTTTTAGTTTCAAAAGTGCTCTGCAACCTAACCTGTGTGTGCTTGCAGAATTTCACTTGTTGATGGTAGGCAGACATATTTGTAGGCAGTAGGGATGTCTTGAGAGATAGGGAAGAGAGGTAATAAGCGAATGGATAAGGTATCATGTACTAGTTTGTGTAACTGATGACCAGTAAGCTGCTACAATGTTCTCACACAGACACAGCTGGGACTCAGTGGATACCTTTTAGCATTGCTCTACTCATGGCTGCAGCCATTGTCATCTTTGCTGGCGTGACCTACTTTCTCTACCAAACTAAGAGGTATGTTATCACTTGGTGAGTAGGTGCTTGACTGAGACAGTCACCTCTAGGTGTTTCATCTACAAGATTTTCACTTGACTGACCCACTGAGACAGTCACCTCTAGGTGTTTCATCTACAAGATTTTCACTTGACTGATCCACTGAGACAGTCACCTCTAGGTGTTGCATCTACAAGATTTTCACTTGACTGACACACTGAGACAGTCACCTCTAGGTGTTTTATCTACAACTAAAGATTTTCACTTGACTGATGCACTGAGACAGTCACCTCTAGGTGTTTCATCTACAACTACAAGATTTTCACTTGACTGACGCACTGAGACAGTCACCTCTAGGTGTTTCATCTACAAGATTTTCACTTGACTGATGCACTGAGATAGTCACCTCTAGTTGTTTCATCTACAACTACAAGATTTTCACTTGACTGATGCAATGAGACAGGCACCTCTAGGTGTTTCATCTAAAAGATTTTCACTTGACTGATGCACTGAGATAGTCACCTCTAGGTGTTTCGTCTACAACTACAAGATTTTCACTTGACTGATGCACTGAGACAGTCACCTCTAGGTGTTTCATCTACAACTACAAGATTTTCACTTCACTGACGCACTGAGACAGTCACCTCTAGGTGTTTTGTCTACAAGATTTTCACTTCACTGACGCACTGAGACAGTCACCTCTAGGTGTTTTGTCTACAAGATTTTCACTTCACTGACGCACTGAGACAGTCACCTCTAGGTGTTTCATCTACAAGATTTTCACTTGACTGATGCACTGAGACAGTCATCTCTAGGTGTTTCATCTACAAGATTTTCATTTGACTGATGCACTGAGACAGTCATCTCTAGGTGTTTCATCTACAACTACAAGATTTTCACTTGACTGATGCACAAATTAACAATACGGTAATAGTTTGTTTCTCTGAGTTCCAAGATAACATAAAACAATCCAAGTGGTCTGCTGGGTTCTTTGTGTATGATAAAGACAAGAATAGCACCACTGCTCCACAGAGAATATGTCATAACTGTGTGACATGGCATAACAGTCGCCATGGTTAGGTGGTTTGTCAAGAGCAGCATAGATGGCGCCTAACAGGCTGCGGGTCTACTTTGCTCTAGTGTTTGAGTCTATTAAGAAGGACTCCCACATCAGTTAACCACCCTCCTAGAAACTGGTTGTATACAGACTCTACAGAGTCTTCTAAACCAGTATAAAGATATTAAGTTAAGTATGTCTACTGTGAAGTAGTTCATTTATGGCTAGGCTTGTACCAAACACATTTGTTTGTTATCCAAATGTATTGCTTGAATGTTTGTAAATGCTTATGTTTGATTGCTTATTTCTAACTGTGGGTAAGGATAGTAAAACAATGAATTCATACTCTAAGGCTGTGTCACACTCTCTTGTCATTTCAGACTGAAGTTGGACTTTTTAGATAAACAAAGTGGACACAACTCTCAAGCCTCAGGAGATCCAGGATACATGACGCCTTCCATCTCTAATGTGAGCCAGCTGTCTGCATGTGCACTAGATGGTGATTACTTTAGTAGTATGTTAGCTAATGATCTGGACAACAAAAGATCCAACAACTGCCTACAAGGTCAGGGCTTACCATGGCACAAATCTGGGGAGATAATATTACTTCCAGAAAAACTCATGGCTGGTGACATGCAGCATCCATTTTATGTTGCAAATATCCCTGGGAGCGACTATTTCTCTAGTCACTCTTCGCCAATAGATTCTGACTGTGCAAAATTATTAACAAGTACCAAACAACAATTTGAAATGGATGGCAATTATTTTGGTTCAGATAAGAACGGTCATGATACTTCTACCCATGCTCAGTTCTATATGCAAAAATCTCAACGCAGATTGAACTCTAATTTGAAAAGACGGCTTCAGAAACACAGTTACCTTGAGCATTCCAGCTACGCACAAATGACTGGTGTTAAAGGTCTGGTTCACAGGTGTGGAATTGCTGGAGCATCATTGATCCACAGTGCTGCTTTCTGGAACAGAAGATTAGACCATGCCCCATCTAAGCAGGCCAAATCAGCTCCAAGTTTTCTCAAACTAAGGCAGTCAGTCTACAAGATGTGCACAACAAGACATTTCCATACAACATCCAAAAGGTTTCAACGTTTCAATTTCTCAAATGATGCTTCTCATATGACAAGCTCAGACACTGTGTCACACGCATGCTCTTCCACATGTGTGGAAGGCAATCTACCAACAACCAGTGAAGGCAAGGATATGGGTAATGGCACACCTCACCATGTAGGAAAGAGAATCGGGCATGTTGGTCATTTGCTTCGCAATGGGCGCACAGGGAGAACTGCCAGACATCCAGAAAACACATTTGACCCTTCAGAGCATATACAAGTGCCAACATTGACTTATGTTAACGAAGCATTTGATAGCAATCACAGTAGTCAAGTTAAATTGAAAAGGCCTACTTTCAGAGCATTGAAGATGTCAAACGTTCTAGGAAAGATAAGAAGCAGACAAGCAAATAGATTTATATACCAACAATGAAACTGTGATTGTGTTCACTTATCTATACAGAGAAGATTTTCTATGCCAGCAATGTGATTGTGTTCACATATCTATACAATTAAGATTTTCTATGCCAGCAATAACATTGTGTTCACATATCTATACAAATAAGATTTTCTATGCCAGCAATAACATTGTGTTCACATATCTATACAGAGAAGCAGACAGATTTTCTATACCAGCAATGAGATTAAGATTGTGTTCACATATCTATACAGAGAAGCAGACAAATGTTCTATGCCGACAATGAGATTGTGTTCACATATCTATACAGAGAAGCGGACATATTTTCTATGCCAGCAATGAGATTGTGTTCACATATCTATACAGAGAAGCAGACAGATTTTCTATGCCAGCAATGAGATGTGTTCACATATCTATACAGAGAAGCAGACAGATTTTCTATGCCAGCAATGAGATTATGTTCACATATCTTCATGTTACAGCCACAAGGCCTTCATCGGGGACAAAGAACACATTAAAACAACTAATAAATCCTAACAAACATAAAGACAATTTATGATAATCATCACTCAGAATATGGTCAGAAATCTACAAGTCACAATATTCCAGTTATGAAAACAAGTAGACCAAACAAGCAATAAGTCAATATGATCCAACGTAAAATTAATACAAATGAAAATGAACTCACATAGATACACACGCATGTAACACAAATGTGTTATACATGAAACATGAGTATATAAACTAACACACACCCGTACACGTACATATATATATGAACAAACACATACTAATTTTTTTTTAAATAAATAAATTGAGAAAAAATATAAGCACATAGACACATACACAGAAAGAAAGAAACGGATAAACAAAAATAAGAAATGTATAACAAGATAGTTAGAAGACAAAAGGGGGAAATGAGAGAAAATGAAAGAGATGAATGTACAAGGGAACCTACTCAAGGTATGAAACACATTAATAATGTGAGATGAAGGCAGCCCATGAGGTAGATCATTCTATTCTCTCAGAGAAGCAAGAGATGATTCCATGGTGCTAGGACCATTAAATTAGTAGGTGAACAGAATTCTTTGATATCATTGAGATGGAGCAAGAAGCACACATTACATTCTAATCCAGTCTCACCGATGTACGTCATGTCACTGGATTACTGTATGGCCCATCCTTCAGTGACGGTTACACCGTTGAGGGTCCCAACTTCTCTGTCATGGCAATGATGAACCAGTGGATGATGAGTGGCCTATCTGTGACATCGTGAATGTTGCAACTTGATGCCAGGGAGTCGGACCAGTAGGTTGGTGGTTGCCCCCAGGGTTGCTTCTCGTCTCTACTGCCGATGTACTCCATCGATTGTCCATTCTTCGCAGTAATGTCATGTCACACCGGTGGTAAATGATGGAATATATTATATCGAATTATTATTGGACTTGCAAGTAACCCGTTTTAATATCAATCACTGCCTTGGAGACAGTTACTGAATGTACCTGATGACACATTTATGTAACACAGCCATGCTCGTTGTTACAGGGCATGGTGCCCAGGTGGTCCCACATGTTTTTGTCATTTAGGCCAACAAAGGAATGATCAGGAAACACTTTACACGTGGAGGATAGGGAGATGGCAGAATAAGATATCATGGACAGAGAAGTAAGGGTGATAAGTTAGGATAAGTTTCACATGGTCAGAGGGAGGCTGATGAATAGAAGTGTCACATGGTCAGAGGGAGGCTAATGAATAGAAGTTTCATATGGTCAGAGGGAGACTAATGAATAGAAGTTTCAGATGGTCAGAGGGAGGCTGATAAATAGAAGTTTCACATGGTCAGAGGGAGGCTGATGAATAGAGGTTTCACATGGTCAGAGGGAGGCTGATGAATAGAAGTGTCACATGGTCAGAGGGAGGCTAATGAATAGAAGTTTCATATGGTCAGAGGGAGGCTAATGAATAGAAGTTTCAGATGGTCAGAGGGAGGCTGATAAATAGAAGTTTCACATGGTCAGAGGGAGGCTGATGAATAGAAGTTTCACATGGTCAGAGGGAGGCTGATGAATAGAAGTTTCATATAGTTTCATATGGTCAGAGGGAGGCTGATGAATAGAAGTTTCACATGGTCAGAGGGAAGCTGATGAATAGAAGTTTCATATAGTTTCATATGGTCAGAGGGAGGTTGATGAATATATGTTTTATGTAGTTTCATATGGTCAGAGGGAGGCTGATGAATAGAAGTTTCATATAGTTTCATATGGTCAGAGGGAGGCTGATGAATAGAAGTAAGGGTGTCATTAGTGGAGGGCAGAGATGAGTGTAGCCTCAGGGTTGCAGAAGAGGTCAAGCATATGACGAGCCTTCTGTAGGAAGTCCTCGCAGTCTTACAAAGGTGTGGTTATTGGAAGAAGGAGAGTGAATTCCAACATGATTTGTGGTGGCAAGAAATGTCGGAGTTTATTATGCTTCACTAGGTACAAGTATGGTCCGTCGGGGTCCTTGTGGGCGACAAGAATAACACCACTGCCCCACAGAGAGCCTGTCGTAAAACGCAACTGTGTGACATAGGCCTCGGTTAGGTGGTTTGTTAAGAACAGCATTGCGGGTCTACTTTGCACTAGATTTTGATTCTATTAAGATGGACTTATAAATCAGTTAACCATCCTCCGCGGCATTTGTTTCAATGCAGTGGAGTAATAATCTGTTCGAGCCTATCCCATTAAACAGAGAATCCTTCCTTGGAGAGCTACAGGTTGACTAAGACTAAAGTGTTTTCGCTGGTTCAGTCAGAAAAAATGAGTGCAAAAGATATGTTTGTAGTTCTTTTTAATGGTTACAAGAGAATATGTGGCAGGGACTAGAGGAAATCTGGTGCAAGCAACATTAATGGAGCACACATTTTGTCTTTGTGATTTGAAAGCAATCTCAACATCAGATATGTTAGGTAATTCATTTTGTTTATTTTTGTGTACTCCAAACTTGATTCTGCTGGCAATGGTTACATAGTCAAACAATGTACATCTATCACTCATCAACAAGATGACAACTTCTGAGGTGAACAAGATTAACCATCCTTCTCACTAAGTTATCTGGTCTAGGGTAGTCAACTATTTGTTTTCTTAAATACAAAATACACAAGATTTGGCAGTATCTAAGACATAAGCAAAACAGAACACAATATCTTATTTATGACTTACTTTCCATAAAAACTACTGACAAATTGTCTATTTACTTTTTACAATTGAGTGAGAGAGGTAGGACCTCGTTTAGAAACGTGTCCTTTTTTTCAACAGCAATACATAGATTTGTACATTTATATATACACACAAATATCTATAATATATATGTATATACAAAACACTAAGGACCAACATGTACAATTTTAAACCCTGACTAAAAAAACTATTAAAATGCACAAAGTTAACTGCATTCAAGGTTGAACATTTCTCCTTTCATTTCTGATGTAGTGCTTGAAAATCAGTGAGACTTTGACTGCTGGACATAAAACTATCAAAGCTTCTTTTCATTATTCACTGTTTTTCCTCCTTGACATGTTTAAATATGCCCAACAAGCATATCATGTTTGTTTTGTTTAAAAACTTTTTATATAAATTGTGTGATGTTATGTGTTTTAAGGAAAGGCCGACACGCAAAAAATATTAAGTAAAAAAAATGGTGGGTGACTGTGGGATCAAGCTGGGTAAAACAATGGACATAAAATCATTATACGAGGGGCAGTGTTTGACAGTAACAGCACTGCTTCCTGTTGTCTATATGGAGCTGATGTATGCAACATAAACTGTTTGACAGTAACAGCACTGCTTCCTGTTGTCTATATGGAGCTGATGTATGCAACATAAACTGTTTGACAGTAACATCACTGCTTCCTGTTGTCTATATGGAGCTGATGTATGCAACATAAACTGTTTGACAGTAACATCACTGCTTCCTGTTGTCTATATGGAGCTGATGTATGCAACATAAACTGTTTGACAGTAACAGCACTGCTTCCTGTTGTCTATATGGAGCTGATGTATGCAACATAAACTGTTTGACAGTAACATCACTGCTTCCTGTTGTCTATATGGAGCTGATGTATGCAACATAAACTGTTTGACAGTAACATCACTGCTTCCTGTTGTCTATATGGAGCTGATGTATGCAACATAAACTGTTTGACAGTAACAGCACTGCTTCCTGTTGTCTATATGGAGCTGATGTATGCAACATAAACTGTTTGACAGTAACATCACTGCTTCCTGTTGTCTATATGGAGCTGATGTATGCAACATAAACTGTTTGACAGTAACAGCACTGCTTCCTGTTGTCTATATGGAGCTGATGTATGCAACATAAACTGTTTGACAGTAACATCACTGCTTCCTGTTGTCTATATGGAGCTGATGTATGCAACATAAACTGTTTGACAGTAACATCACTGCTTCCTGTTGTCTATATGGAGCTGATGTATGCAACATAAACTGTTTGACAGTAACATCACTGCTTCCTGTTGTCTATATGGAGCTGATGTATGCAACATAAACTGTTTGACAGTAACATCACTGCTTCCTGTTGTCTATATGGAGCTGATGTATGCAACATAAACTGTTTGACAGTAACAGCACTGCTTCCTGTTGTCTATATGGAGCTGATGTATGCAACATAAACTGTTTGACAGTAACATCACTGCTTCCTGTTGTCTATATGGAGCTGATGTATGCAACATAAACTGTTTGACAGTAACATCACTGCTTCCTGTTGTCTATATGGAGCTGATGTATGCAACATAAACTGTTTGACAGTAACATCACTGCTTCCTGTTGTCTATATGGAGCTGATGTATGCAACATAAACTGTTTGATAGTAACAGCACTGCTTCCTGTTGTCTATATGGAGCTGATGTATGCAACATAAACTGTTTGACAGTAACATCACTGCTTCCTGTTGTCTATATGGAGCTGATGTATGCAACATAAACTGTTTGAGTAACATCACTGCTTCCTGTTGTCTATATGGAGCTGATGTATGCAACATAAACTGTTTGACAGTAACAGCACTGCTTCCTGTTGTCTATATGGAGCTGATGTATGCAACATAAACTGTTTGAGTAACATCACTGCTTCCTGTTGTCTATATGGAGCTGATGTATGCAACATAAACTGTTTGACAGTAACAGCACTGCTTCCTGTTGTCTATATGGAGCTGATGTATGCAACATAAACTGTTTGACAGTAACATCACTGCTTCCTGTTGTCTATATGGAGCTGATGTATGCAACATAAACTGTTTGAGTAACATCACTGCTTCCTGTTGTCTATATGGAGCTGATGTATGCAACATAAACTGTTTGACAGTAACAGCACTGCTTCCTGTTGTCTATATGGAGCTGATGTATGCAACATAAACTGTTTGACAGTAACAGCACTGCTTCCTGTTGTCTATATGGAGCTGATGTATGCAACATAAACTGTTTGATACTGAATTTTGAAGAGGTTGAGATAAGAGGTTGTGCACTTTTAATAATTTAAGCACACCCAAAAGTGTAAAGGAAAGTTGTGAATAAATCATATCTGCAACATAATATAGAAAGTTCAAGCAACTGAGCTGAAATCATGCCAGGAGCACTATCTATTGAGAGGTCATTACAGCGTTTCAACAAACAATGCCACTATTTGAAGCGTGGAAACAACAGCCATACTTCCCATACAGTTAGTTTGATATCAAACATGTTATACCAAAACGGCTTGAATTATTCTCTGAATATGTAATGTACAAACAACTGCCATGTCTGAATAACTATAAATAGTGATAATACAAGCAGAAAGTGGTAACTGAACTGACAACACAAGCAACCCACAAACTTATATAAACATGACGCACATCATTACTATGTAAGCACAGTGCTCGTCCTAGACAACATATTTCTCTGTTCTTGTGACAACAGCATGTCCACAGTCAAGACAGCAAATTAAGTCAAATAAAGCTATAAACAACTATCTGTTTCCAGAGAGAGAGAGAGTGTGTGTGTGAAAGAGAGGGAATATGTGTGTGTGTGTGAGAGAGAGAAAGAGGGGGGGGGGGGAGAGAGAAATAGGGAGAAAGAAAGAGACAGATTGTTCCAAAAGTGACTTTTTTAAAAACTTGACTTTTAAGCACAAGGGAAAACCGAGTATCTCTGAAATTCATTATCTCAATGTGTTGACAAAATCAATTGAGATGGAAGCCCTTCTCCCTTGTTGCTGCAAGAAGACGTTCCCGCAAAATGTCCTCAGATGAATATTCAGGCAGCTTGAGGTAATGCACACAGGTGTTTACAGATGGGAAACTACCATCACTACCATCCACCTGCCAAACATAGTAGAATACAGAGTTACATACTTGCAAGTTACAAATCAATTCTTCTAAAGGTTAACAAAAATAAAATAAAGTTAGGTTAGCAAAAGAAAGTCCCATAGACAGCTGTCCTGTTCTGACTGCCTTTCCTTCCCCAACTCTAGGTCAGGTAACCATTTACGAATGAATCGCTTTACAGCTGGGTCAACTGGAGCATGTTGGTAGCTGGAGTTGAAGCCTTTAACTACACTAATCAGATGACTTCCAAAAGTTCAAGTCAAACATCTTGAGCATCCATATGCTTCTGCAAGAAACTCAAATAAGATGGACAGGACATGTTGTTCCCATGTCCGATGAGCGCAATGAAACGCTACATAGACTCCTTAATAATGTGTCTGAAAAACTTCAACATTGATGTCACCTCCTGGGATCTGGTCGCACAGAATATTTCATGCTAACATCACACAAGGTGCTCAGAACACAGAGTGAAACTTCATTGCTGAGGTTCAAAAGAACAACACATGATGACTCCACAGCCAACTCATGACATGTGTGCCCTGGGTGCGACAGTGTGCCATGCTAGGATTGAACTTTACAGTAAAATGAAAACACATCTTTAAGTACGTCTGTTGCTGTCGCCATCTTTGCAAGGGACAACTATTATTACTAGGTGTGCAAATATGCACGCTATCAAATACATAAGACCAATAAGGAGAAGCAATACAAATATTTGCTAGAATGAAAGGAAGTCATGTATAGTGATTGTAAAACAGGGCAGGCAGCAGCAAATGATAAAGAAACATAGGGCTGAAAATGTCACTAATAGAATCGTTGTGTGGACATGGAGGTGCAGGCATTGTTTATGGATGTATGCACTCTGTTGCTACATCCACTTCTATAAGATAATGGTAAGAATGTTATAATCACTGCCAGTGTTACGGTGGTAATTATATTTTTCCTGTTGTGTGCTCAAACTGCAATTCTTGGCATCATTTCAGTCAAATATTGATACCCTAACACGACCAAAAGAGACTACTCTCAAAATCTATGGCTGTCCAACTTAACACACTGAAAAGTGCCAGATAGTACAGCCATCCTTAGTTTCAATTGTACAAGTTTTAAAATTTAAAATGTTTATGATCATCCTCCAGTGAGGGGGAAAAAAAGGTTTTGACCATTAATTCAATAATAGCTAAAGTGTAACATCAGGGTCAAGTCAAACATACTGATCAAGAAACCACCTCACATCAGGGTCAAGTCAAACATACTGATCAAGAAACCACCTCACATCAGGGTCAAATCAAACATACTGATCAAGACAACACCTCACATCAGGGTCAAGTCAAACATACTGATCAAGACAACACCTCACATCAGGGTCAAGTCAAACATACTGATCAAGACAACACCTCACATCAGGGTCAAGTCAAACATACTGATCAAGAAACCACCTCACATCAGGGTCAAATCAAACATACTGATCAAGACAACACCTCACATCAGGGTCAAGTCAAACATACTGATCAAGAAACCACCTCACATCAGGGTCAAATCAAACATACTGATCAAGACAACACCTCACATCAGGGTCAAGTCAAACATACTGATCGAGACAACACCTCACATCAGGGTCAAGTCAAACATACTGATCAAGACAACACCTCACATCAGGGTCAAGTCAAACATACTGATCGAGACAACACCTCACATCAGGGTCAAGTCAAACATACTGATTGAGACAACACCTCACATCAGGGTCAAGTCAAACATACTGATCGAGACAACACCTCACATCAGGGTCAAGTCAAACATACTGATCGAGACAACACCTCACATCAGGGTCAAGTCAAACATACTGATCGAGACAACACCTCACATCAGGGTCAAGTCAAACATACTGATCGAGACAACACCTCACATCAGGGTTAAGTCAAACATACTGATCGAGACAACACCTCACATCAGGGTCAAGTCAAACATACTGATCGAGACAACACCTCACATCAGGGTCAAGTCAAACATACTGATCGAGACAACACCTCACATCAGGGTCAAGTCAAACATACTGATCGAGACAACACCTCACATCAGGGTCAAGTCAAACATACTGATCGAGACAACACCTCACATCAGGGTCAAGTCAAACATACTGATCGAGACAACACCTCACATCAGGGTCAAGTCAAACATACTGATCGAGACAACACCTCACATCAGGGTCAAGTCAAACATACTGATCGAGACAACACCTCACATCAGGGTCAAGTCAAACATACTGATTGAGACAACACCTCACATCAGGGTCAAGTCAAACATACTGATCGAGACAACACCTCACATCAGGGTCAAGTCAAACATACTGATCGAGACAACACCTCACATCAGGGTCAAGTCAAACATACTGATCGAGACAACACCTCACTTCCTCATAAGGCTAATGGAAACAGGCTGTGTCACAGCAATCTGGTCAACGAGATAGGGATTGAGACTGTAAAAGTGCTGAGCTTACTTTAAGTGCATCACATTGCTCTACAGCTAGTAGAACCATGGTCCACCTTATCGTCTCAGTATGTAAGAAGGGCCACTGTAACCACTCATCAATAGAACATCTACCAAGAGTTTAATTCATTCATTAGGAGCCAGATGCAGCACAGTGAATGAGCTGACAGCAGCCAGCGACTCATAGCTGGCTGCATACATCAGGGCAGTGAACCAAAGCTGACTAAGACCGTATATTGCCTACAAGCGGCAGCCCTGAAAACAGGCTGCACTAGTGTAGACTGGTTAAGAGAATAGGGATCGCAGTGGGGAAGGCAAACCCAGCATCCAAAATAACCCAGCTGAAATCAGATGTGTCATTCCGAGAAGAATAGATAATATCGCTGCCTCGCTGTAAGCTACACATCCTTGACAGGATGAACGCCGGAAAAGAAGAAATGAACTAAATATAAGTGGCTTCCACAACAACACCATACTCAGTGGCTGCTTTCAAAATGCGATGAGATAAACAGTATCCACTGATACATTGTCCATCTCTCCATCCTATGAAATGTGATGAGATAAACAGTATCCACTGATACATGAATACATGAGTCCATCTCTCCATCCTATGAAATATGGACACCGAGAGATTATTTGATCATGCATCTAGATTATACATGGATATTCAACCATAGACAATTGTGTCAAATAGTCTTTGGTAATTTGTTTGAGGTATTTAACGCAGAACTAAACCAACAATTGTTTTTAAATGTTCTTAAGATATATTAATATACAAGGGCACAGTGTGGGCTAGTGGTGAAGTGACATGACTCACAACCCAAAGGTGCTGGGTTCACTCCCCATTCACAGCACCGGCCGTTGCCCCAGGGAAGCAGACCCTTACATAAAATGCTATAAAAAATATACATATGCACTGAGCAGTAAACTACACTCTAATCAGATCCAATATATTAGTTCTTACCATTTGGTGTCCTAAATGATGATGAACCCCTGGGAATTTAGGACTCAAATTCAGTATACCTTTATAGGGTTCCCAAGGTAATCGACATGATCATTTCTGTACAGACAGACTTTTTCAACATCAATTTCTAAGAAAATGTGAAATTGTGTCTGTGTCCCATCCTGTCAATCCCAACACACAAGCAGATGATACAAATTATAAACTTCATCATTCTTTGCTATTCTTTCTGTTAAAAAAACAAAGAGTTTTGCTGTTTATGTTTTAGCAAACGGCTGGAAAATATGCAGCATTAGGGTACACATCACTGTGTGGTCCTTTAGGACAGGGCTGGATCAGTAACTCTCCAATAATTCCATCCGAGTTCCAGTCACAAATCACACATTGCCTTTTCTTCCACTACTTGTCTTCGGTAGGTGTCCTTCTGTCTCAACTAGTTCAGATGTGTTGGTTGTTGTTTTGTTTTCTTTAGCAAGTCTGATGTGATTACTTCTGACCATCCACCTTGAAGTATGGTATGGAGATATCTGTCAGTGCTGTGATACTTCTGTCATGTGTCTGAGCCATAGAATATGACAATGACAGAATGTATAACTGTAATCTGCAATCCTCGTATTAACTGATGCAAAAAAAGTGCCTGATGCCAGGTTGCCAAATCTTTAAACTCAATACGATCTTTTGCCCTGGGGTATCATGTTGGACCTAGGGCTTTACTTAGGAAATCTCTCCATCTCATTGGTGGATGTCTGCGTGGACACTTCTTTTCAAGTGTCCATTTGTTGCCAGGCATACGCATCACAAGCTCCCCCCCCCCCCCCCCCCCCCCCCCATCTGAATTTTCTTAATAATGCAGTAACTATGACATCATTGAAGGTGATGAGGCCAGGATTTTTTCATGTGGATCACCCGGTAAAACTTTCCCCTGATCGCTGAGTAGTAGATGAGACATCCGTGTTAAAAATACCTCAGCAGTTGGAAATTGAAAAAAGTAAGCTTAACATCTTAAATCTACTCAAATTATTCTAGGAATTCTCGCCCTACAAAGAATATGTCGCAAAAAGGGGACTGTGTGGCTATAACATCAGGTCTTGGTTATGTGGTTAGCGGAGCGGCATAGATGGCGCCTGACAGGCTGCGGGTCTACCTTGTTCTACTTTATGCTTCCACCACCACCAGTCCTAAAAATAGATGATCGTATTTCAGGAGCTAACAACCTAACGGTTGGTAACAGATACTGGAATTGACCTGGCAAGTCACCAGCGGATTTTCGCCTGCAAAATAATATGAAAAACAAAAGCAGGTCCGACATCTAACGACACAAGTGGACTGAAGATAGAATCTTATTTTTCGGAAAGAAGTGTCATATTGGATAGACTTGAAAGTAAATATAACATTGTTAGTCTTGATATCTTGCTTTGTGATACCTTGTCTTGTGATACCTTGCTTTGTTTAGCCATCTTTATCAAGGTAATGTCCCAAATATGTAATACATTACTTCTATATGAGCAGTATTCTTTATGGGGATCTTTCTGACTATTATATTTCATTGTATTTGTGTACATGGATCTGTTAATGTTGCTTTATCTCTTTTCTTACACATTTTATTGTTTGTGTGATCAAAGACATTGATCAAATGCAAAAGCTAGATCATTCAGTTGTTTATCAAATGTCCCTTGTGTACCAGCCATCGCTTTGTTTGTCATCCCCCAGTGAATAATAATAGTTGTCCATCGCAAGTGAAGATAGTGACAGGATCAGATATGTGTATGCAAATGGAACCACATATATTTCACGTAGGATAAACATTGTATTGCTCATTTGGTATGCCTTACTCCTTGGGACGAGATAGTTTGCTCATGTTATCACCGTCTTCAGCTATTTTGGTGGGAGCTTTGTGCTCCTGGATTTTGCATATGACCAATATCTTCGATCAGACAAATAAGTTACCAGGGTTGTGCTACACTCAGAAAGTGAGCTTACTTCAGTTTTAGAGGGAAAGTTATGATCAAAAGTGAAACTTTGAAGAAATATTTTATAGAAACTTCAACAATTAACTACCCTGTTCAGAAAGTTTCCCAGAGAGACAAGAAACAATTTGATGACAGCCAAATAATGAAATCAGACGGACAACAAATCTAATGATGGCAAAAACTAGAAAAGGGACAGTAACAACACAATAGATATACTGAAAAGACATCCCAAGTTTTCAAGGAAATTTGACAATAAATGCAGCTTGCAATTTGCTGCAACAAAAACTGATTGAGAAAATATATATTTACAACATTCAGATGCAGACCATGCACATAGAAGAAACGAACTGAGTCAGGTGACATGCCATCAGATCAGAGCTAAACAACATATAAAGGCCCTCTGCTGTTGCCCTGCAATGGCTTCTTTCCAATTGTGGAAGGACAGGGGATTGAAAAAGCTGAAGCCTTATTGCAGGCTGGAGGGAAATTTGAGCAACCTAGCTACTCATTACAGAGAGGCTAAAACCTTTCTCCACAAACAGTATAGATCTAAATGTAGAGAAAAAAGTGATTGAAGACCACAAATCTGATCCAATCCTCCAGCTTCATAGAATAAAAAAAGTCATTCTATTTCATCTCTGAACGGGCCACTACAGACTATTAAGTTATATCTATTTAAAAACAGACCACTACAGACTATTATGTCATCTCTATTTAAGAATGGACCTCTACAGACTATTAATTCATCTCTATACTCTTTACAATTTTCTCATAAACAACATCTGTGTGGTGTCCAGCATCTTCTTGCATGTTTGGTGATTGTTTATGATTCACTTCCACGTGGCATGTAGTGGTAGCCTCTTTCAGTCTTGACTGACTATAGGATGACAAGACCTTGCAGTGGTAACTCTATACTTTAGCTTTGTTGATTTTTTCTCTCTTTCGGCATTGTTGTTTCACTTGTCTATTTTGCAAGAGCTTCTTTTCATCAAGCATGAAATTGCTCTACAGGGATTGGTCTACAGCTTCATCTTTTCAGGATGTCAAGACTCATATCCAGGGCCTATATATCATGTTTATACACATCTTTGAACCTCAGCTGTGGTCCAGTAAATTGTTTTCTTGCCATCCGTCCACGGAGGATACCTTTGGGAATGCAACCTTTTTCCATTCTACGAATATGACCAAGACATCATTGCCTTCACTGCCTAAACAGAGTGTACATGCTCGGGAGACCGGTAGTGCACCTCTCCATTTGTCCCTGTCCCTCCATGTAATTCCACAAATGGATCAGTAAGCCAGAGATTTGTTTTGCTTGCCTAAGGTTCACTATCATATAGGAGTGTGTTGATGACATGATTTGCAAACCATGTCCTTGGATTGTGTACGTGTACATGGGTAACATGACTCACATTTAGTACAGTGTCCCATCTGAGTGATATTCTTCTTCAATGAACATGACATGACTCAGATTTAGTACAGTGTCCCTATCTCAATGACATTCTGTATAATCAAGGTGACACCACTCAGATTTAGTACAGTGTCCCTATCTCGATGACATTCTGTATAATCAAGGTGACACCACTCAGATTTAGTACAGTGTCCCTATCTCAATGACATTCTGTATAATCAAGGTGACACCACTCAGATTTAGTACAGTGTCCCTATCTCAATGACATTCTGTATAATCAAGGTGACATCACTCAGATTTAGTACAGGGTGTCCCTATCTCAATGACATTCTGTATAATCAAGGTGACATCACTCAGATTTAGTACAGTGTCCCTATCTCAATTACATTCTGTATAATCAAGGTGACATCACTCAGATTTAGATCAGTGTCCCTATCTCAATGACATTCTGTATAATCAAGGTGACACCACTAAGATTTAGTACAGTGTCCCTATCTCAATGACATTCTGTATAATTATCAGTTTAAACTTTTGTGTTTGCTAAAATATTTTGTTTCTCTTTGCATTAACAAAAATAACACAAAATTTTGCTTTGTATTTCAAAATACATATTTATCAGATGTGTGCGATTCCTGTCCTCCTGTATGGTTCAGACTTGGACCCTACTTAAACAAGACATCAAGACTTGATGGACCCTACTTAAACAAGACATCAAGACTTGATGCCTTTCACATATGCAACCAGCGACGCATCCTCGGTATCCGGTGGTTCGATCTCGTCCGTAATGACGAGGTTTCTGCAATGGCGAGTCTTCCCTCTATCTCTGACTCTAGTTGGCCATAGCATGTCTGTGTTTGGTCACGTGGTTCGACTGGACCAGGATATTCCATCTCACCAGATGATGTTCAAGTCAACCATGTGTAACAACAGTCTCCCACTGGCCGGCTGGAGGCGTGGGAGGGACCACCTCCGTTCTACATAGTTCCGGCAGATAGCAGTCTCTCCTTCAGCACTGAAGGAGGTTTGGCTACAAGTCTCAGCAGCTGAACATGATTGTGGTTGATCTATGCAACAGGCCATAGATGGCTAGGTAAACATTATTATTTCAATAGAAAGAAATGATTTTACACATTACAACAGAAAGAAAGAAAATGATACAAGTACAAATACGTAGAAAGGGACAGAAATAAAACATGAAGAAAAGAAATATGGTATAGATCTACAAACACTGACCTTTCTGACTACTGTCAGCCTGGGGTGCAGGTTGGCTAGACCCCCTGGTGGTAATGATGAACATCCTGTTGTAAACTGCAAGAATGCCTTACGCTCATCGGGCAACAAATGGGTCAGCACATTCACAAACCTCACAAAGCCAGGGCTGAGAGAGGAATGAACACATTTATCACTATGATACTAAACAATTGTTCCTGCATGTTGTCGTTGAATGCCAACAATGAGTAGGATTACTCTTGTGTGCGCCCTAAAAAGGACATTAAGTGGCAGGTTGTCATAGCTTTCCTCACATCCTGAGCGTGCTGATGAAGGTGGACCGGGGTCCTCCAGGCTGTTGTGCTATGCTTGGCTTTATCTGTGTGTCGTTTACTACTATGGGGATCACATTGATCCCTCACCTTGTTAGTCAGGCTGCCATGAAAACAACCTGTTTCCAGGAAGGGCTATGAGGAAGCCAAGGTGAGGGTCTTGTCCAGTATGTTTTATCTAACCCTGACTAACATATCAGATCAGTATATTTTGCCTGACCTTGACTAACATGTCTGATGAGTATGTTTTGGCTGACCCTGACTAACATGTCTGATCAGTATTCTTCTTCTTCTTCTTCTTCTTCTAAGTTCGTTCTCAATCATCCGCTACCAAGCTCTGAATAGGGCTTTGTAAGTCGCAAGACGTAGTCCGGAGAACGGAATGCATTGTCGCTAGTTTACAGCCTGACTGCGATATTTGCACCTTTCGATCCGACACATCCATCTTCAGCAGACTGATGAGTATGTTCTGCCTGACCTTGACTAACATGTCTGATGAGTATGTTCTGCCTGACCTTGACTAACATGTCTGATGAGTATGTTCTGCCTGACCTTGACTAACATGTCTGATGAGTATGTTCTGCCTGACCTTGACTAACATGTCTGATGAGTATGTTTTGCCTGATCAGATGTTAAGTCTTCCTACCCATTACTGCATGTTATAACTATATCATAATATTTCCATTGTCTAACAATCATCAATATCGTCCCATTACAGCCAACCTAAAAGAAAGCACATCCCTTGCTAATCTTCTGCCTGCTCCAGAGTCATGCCCAAGCATTCCTTGACATCTTAGTGTCATCACCTTCTTGATCTGTTTCTGCTTCTCTTGCCTGGCTACTTACCTTCCATTACCGCTCTTTTAAGACAGTTGTGTCTTTTGATGCAGCCAAAGTATTTCAATTTTATGTCCATGATGGAATTTATGAACTAGTTCTTCTTTATGTCCAACTCTTGTCGAATGTCTTAATTCTTCTTTATGTCCAACTCTTGTCGAATGTCTTAATTCTCCTTTATGTCCAACTCTTGTCGAATGTCTTAATTCTTCTTTATGTCCAACTCTTGTCGAATGTCTTAATTCTCCTTTATGTCCAACTCTTGTCGAATGTCTTAATTCTTCTTTATGTCCAACTCTTGTCGAATGTCTTAATTCTCCTTTATGTCCAACTCTTGTCGAATGTCTTAATTCTCCTTTATGTCCAACTCTTGTCGAATGTCTTAATTCTCCTTTATGTCCAACTCTTGTCGAATGTCTTAATTCTTCTTTATGTCCAACTCTTGTCGAATGTCTTAATTCTCCTTTATGTCCAACTCTTGTCGAATGTCTTAATTCTCCTTTATGTCCAACTCTTGTCGAATGTCTTAATTCTTCTTTATGTCCAACTCTTGTCGAATGTCTTAGTTCTTCTTTATGTCCAACTCTTGTCGAATGTCTTAATTCTTCTTTATGTCCAACTCTTGTCGAATGTCTTAATTCTTCTTTATGTCCAACTCTTGTCGAATGTCTTAATTCTTCTTTATGTCCAACTCTTGTCGAATGTCTTAATTCTTCTTTATGTCCAACTCTTGTCGAATGTCTTAATTCTTCTTTATGTCCAACTCTTGTCGAATGTCTTAATTCTTCTTTATGTCCAACTCTTGTCGAATGTCTTAATTCTCCTTTATGTCCAACTCTTGTCGAATGTCTTAATTCTTCTTTATGTCCAACTCTTGTCGAATGTCTTAATTCTCCTTTATGTCCAACTCTTGTCGAATGTCTTAATTCTTCTTTATGTCCAACTCTTGTCGAATGTCTTAGTTCTTCTTTATGTCCAACTCTTGTCGAATGTCTTAATTCTTCTTTATGTCCAACTCTTGTCGAATGTCTTAGTTCTTCTTTATGTCCAACTCTTGTCGAATGTCTTAATTCTCCTTTATGTCCAACTCTTGTCGAATGTCTTAATTCTTCTTTATGTCCAACTCTTGTCGAATGTCTTAGTTCTTCTTTATGTCCAACTCTTGTCGAATGTCTTAATTCTTCTTTATGTCCAACTCTTGTCGAATGTCTTAGTTCTTCTTTATGTCCAACTCTTGTCGAATGTCTTAATTCTCCTTTATGTCCAACTCTTGTCGAATGTCTTAATTCTTCTTTATGTCCAACTCTTGTCGAATGTCTTAATTCTCCTTTATGTCCAACTCTTGTCGAATGTCTTAGTTCTTCTTTATGTCCAACTCTTGTCGAATGTCTTAATTCTCCTTTATGTCCAACTCTTGTCGAATGTCTTAATTCTCCTTTATGTCCAACTCTTGTCGAATGTCTTAATTCTCCTTTATGTCCAACTCTTGTCGAATGTCTTAGTTCTTCTTTATGTCCAACTCTTGTCGAATGTCTTAATTCTTCTTTATGTCCAACTCTTGTCGAATGTCTTAGTTCTCCTTTATGTCGGTCCATAGTATTCTGAGAAGCTTTCTATAACATTTTGACTTGAAGAACTCAATTCTCTTCCTTGAGGTATGGGTATGTCTAACAATACATGACATAACCTAAAGTAACATTTACATATTGTTGTTGTTGTGGATCCAGCAACATCCAGCCCTTTGGCTCAATGCCATGTAATGGTATCTGCATGTGTTTATCAGTACATTTATATGAAACCAAACATTCTATAATGGCGGGATCAATGAGTGTTTTATGAACCCATTACAGTCCAATCCGATCAAAATCAACAGGGTGCAAAACATCATCGGCTGTACCTGATTAACATCACTGGCTGTACATGATTAACATAACCAGCTGTACATGATTAACATCACTGGCTGTACATGATTAACATCACTGGCTGTACACGATTAACATCACTGGCTGTACATGATTAACATAACCAGCTGTACATGATTAACATCACAGGCTGTACATAATTAACTTCTAGCACATGCGTTTCATTTTTTATTTAATTACAATATTTTGAATTTTAAAATAACCTTAACCAGCTTGAGGCAGCATTGCCGACACATGTAAATTGCTCTCCTATACGACCAATTCAGACTTCTGAAACATTTGGGTATGTTTTGTCCAGATTTGATAATAGGAAATATTTTTTTAGTCAGAGAGTGCTTGGAATGCATTGCCAGGGGAGATAGTGGAGGCAGGTACGGTTAATGCATTTAAAAATAAACTGGATGCGCATAGCTTTTAGAGCAAGGTGATGTAAATGTAACTGGTTGTATACAGACTCTGCAGGGTCTTCTAAACCAGTATAAAGACGTTAAGTTAAGTTAAGTTGTGGAATATCTTTGTTGATGACACTACAAGATGGTGGCATTTTTTCTTCCACTTTGATAACAGTTAAGGTGGTATTCTAATCAATCCTCTTTATTATGAATACTTCATGTAATAGATAGTTAAATTATGTGTCTCAAGATTTTCAGATCATAATTTTAGCTTGCTTAAAATTAATTTATTTTATTTTGAATAAAACTATTTGAAAAATGGTAGTTCTGGCACTGGACACAAAGCAGCAAAATTATCCAGCACTGGAAAGTAGAAAAATTACTTATTATTTGATCGGACCAATGATCATGTATATAGATTGCACATGAATATTAAATACATGTTCAATTCAGACTGGACAAAGAAGACAGTGACTGTGGTAATGTTATTGATCGAATAACACAGGAATATAATTCTTGTGGTGAGTACCAATAATAAAATTGTTGACGTATTTCATCCCTTCACATTAATGTCATTTAATACTTCATACCAAATATATATAATAGATACTTCATGTCATAGATAATTCAATTACGTGTCTTCAGATCTGTTAATCTAATTACAGCTCAATTTGTTTAATTTTAGTTTATTATATTTTGAAAAAAGCTATTGAACATATAGATTTGCTGAACTTGTTTTGGACTGTAGACAGCATTTGTCCAAATTCGGCAGGACTGTGAAAAGTTCATTTTTACATAAGCAAGAGGAGCGTGTAGCCGTTATATTTCATGTGACAATACGCTGATAAAGTGAAATAACTTGATGTGAGATTAACAAACAATAATGACCTCTCACGAGTATATCCCAGCTTGGGTTCTGTGTAGTTCAGTATGTCTTCCTGAGTCCAGTTTGGGGCCTGGTCCCCACAGAGCATGCTACCAAGTTCCATTGGGCTGAAGGAGTGAAGTTTTGCCATCGGTAGCACTAAGTTAAAGCCACCTGAAATATGACAAAATTAAGGTGATAGTATGGATAAATAAGAAAGTTATGTGTAACTCACTGCTTTACAGTATACCCAAACAGAACCAAGGATATCTACTAGGTCTTGTGAGGGATTTGTGCCATAAGTCACAATTTGTCATAAGCACATGTACCAATGTCACTATATGTCAAGTTACCGTTATATCCCCATGTATAATCATGGATGCTTTGGAATAACTGCAGGAGTACAAGGTTCTGTGCTTTCACTATTTCCGTTTAGCACATACATAGACAAAATAACAGAAGTCAGACTACATAAAAAATAAGAAGATGAATCAAAACATACAGAAGGAAGAACGAGATTCTATAAATGAATTTCTCTTTGCAGATGATTACATACAAGGCCCAATCATATCGTTTGCAGAATTTCAGGTTTTGAATCCCCCTACAAGATTGCAACAATTCATGCATCTGTAAATGTAATTTAACTGTAGTTATTTCTGACAGGTAAGCCATTAAGAACATGGTGAAGATTCAAAGTTGACACATTTAGAGCGAGGAAAGTTAGACCTCAAGAAATGATTTATTTTTTTCAGTCCAATGATCATTACCTGAATCACTCGTGGATATTCAACACACACCCGATTGAGACTTTGACTGGGACACAGAAGAAAGGTACTGTGGTCAAGACTGATTCAGACTTCAGAAAGATACTGTGGTCAAGACTGATTCAGACTTTAGAAAGGTACTGTGGTCAAGACTGATTCAGACTTTAGAAAAGTACTGTGGTCAAGACTGATTCAGACTTGGACTGAGAGACAAAAGAAAGGTACTGTGGTCAAGAATGATTCAGACTTTGACTGAGACACAAAAGAAAGATACTGTGGTCAGGATCGATTCAGACTTGGACTGAAACACAGAAGAAAGGTACTGTGGCCAGGATTGATTCAGACTTGGACTGAGACACAGAAGAAAGGTACTGTGGTCAAGACTGATTCAGACTTTGACTGAGACACAGAAGAAAGGTACTGTGGTCAAGACTGATTCAGACTTGGACTACTGAGACACAGAAGAAAGGTACTGTGGTCAGGATCGATTCAGACTTGAACTGAGACACAGAAGAAAGGTACTGTGGTCAAGATCGATTCAGACTTGGGACTACTGAGACACAGAAGAAAGGTGCTGTCGTCAAGACTGATTCAGACTTTGAGACACAGAAGAAAGGTACTGTGGTAATATGTCATTTTTATTATGAATATTTCATGTCTGTTAAAAATACGAGCATGACCCAAAACATCCAATGTTTGGACATTCCATACAGACATAGCTTCCTCAAATCAACAAAGCTGATACAGACAGTCCCTGAAAATCACCATTTCAAGAGATGGCATGAATTGATGCAGGTCCCAGAGACGGAACTTTGGGAGGAACCTGCCCCAGACATCATCTACCATACACAACATGGAAGTCATTAAACAGGCTCTGAACTGGTAAATCATGGTCCAAGAGCGACATGAATAGATGGGGATACACAGATGATGACACATGTGACTGTGGTGAAATACAGAACCCAGACCACCTGATGATCTACCTCCAACCTCCAGGAAACATGCAATAGGTTATTACACTTCATATTTGTATACGTTTTCTTAATTATGTGTGAGAAGCGTGTGGCATAATGGTTTCGATGCCTGCCTGCCAACAAGGCGGGCAGCTGTTCGAATCCCAGGTATTACATATGTTGTTTTTCTGTTGGAGGTGAAATAAACAAACATAACCAGCACACGACGTGGTGACAGCTGTGGCCTGTAGTTCTCAGCCTATAAAACCCCTAGACTACCCCAGCAATGGGAAAAAGTCGTAGAACAGTGGAAGACTGCAGAGTCCAAGCAGTTTTGTTGTTGTTTTTTAAAATTATGTTAGTGAACTTCACAGGTCCTTCATAGTGACTGAGCAATTTCCTGAGTCCTTCCCTGCCTAAACTGTCAAATGCCTTCTCAAAATCCATGAACCCTATATAAAGTAGTGTGTTCCATTCTACACATTGTTCAACAATTATCCACAGTTAAGCTATCTGATCTACACAGGACTCATTTTGACAAAAACATGACTGCTCGTCCCCTGTTTATCTACGGCCTCTTTAAATTTTTCTAATATGATCCTGCTCAATATCTTGCCAGGCACCAATAACAACATTATGCCCCTATAATTTGTGCACTGTTGCAGTACCTCCTCCTATTAAAAATGTTACTACATATTCTTCATATTTACTGGTATTTCTTCTCTATCCCAAACTTTACCAAGAAATTTGTATAATAACTCTGTTGAAGTGATCTTTGATTGCATCTGCTGAAAAATCATCTTGGTCAGTGGATTTACCCTTTTTCAGTAGTAAAATAGCTTTCTTTTCTAGTCGACTTTGCACAATTAACCTGCAATAAAAAATCCGCTGATTGAATTTCTGAGGGATCTTGTGAAACTGGTCTTTAGAATTTCCTTAATCAATTAATTTACTTGCTTATATTTTCCTTCTTGCAGTTATATATGTCTTTCATATTTCTTTTTGTCGTAGCTCTGTTAGCTATAGTATATAATTCCTGTGCCTTTACTCTGTTATTTTACAATATAGGTTTTGAGTGATTTACTAGTCAAAACTCTATCAAATATTTATTATTTGATGATTCTGTGTTTGTTATTTTTTTAAAGAAATTGGAGTTACACTTCAAGCCTAAATGGTCCAAGACTATAGTACCACATGAATTCATGGTATCTAATGTAGTTCTAATGCTCTAAGGCTTCACTGACAAATGTGACCACAGTCTAGAGAATTTGAAGAGACCCTGTGAGATCAAAGCTGCTATTGAAATCCTTACTAACTAAACCAAAAATGACCTGTAAGTGAACCAACACAAACACATGTGACTACCATGTCTGTAACAACTTTGCAATGTACACAAATACACTTACTCCTAAATGCTTCCATCTGTCTTCTGATGCCAGACACAAAGCAGAAGTCCATTACCAGATCTATGTACTCCTCTACATTGTCTAAGCTGACCTCCTCCATCCCTCCGCCTGGCTTCAAGTGATGGGCATGGAATTTATGCACACGAGATGATGGGTCAAACTCAAAGGTCAATCTGTTTTTAAAAATATAAAACAATTAATGTGGCATGATGATTCTTTAAAAATTAGAGAAGTTTAGTCACAAACATTAGAGAAGTTTAGTTACAAACATTAGAGAAGTTTGGTCACAAACATTAGAGAAGTTTAGTCACAAACATTAGAGAAGTTTGGTCACAAACATTAGAGAAGTTTAGTCACACACATTAGAGAAGTTTGGTTACAAACATTAGAGAAGTTTAGTCACAAACATTAGAGAAGTCTAGTCACAAACATTAGAGAAGTTTAGTCACAAACATTAGAGAAGTTTAGTCACACACATTAGAGAAGTTTGGTTACAAACATTAGAGAAGTTTAGTCACAAACATTAGAGAAGTTTAGTCACAAACATTAGAGAAGTTTAGTTACAAACATTAGAGAAGTTTAGTCACAAACATTAGAGAAGTTTAGTAACAAACATTAGAGAAGTTTAGTCACACACATTAGAGAAGTTTGGTTACAAACATTAGAGAAGTTTAGTCACAAACATTAGAGAAATTTAGTCACAAACATTAGAGAAGTTTGGTCACAAACATTAGAGAAGTTTAGTCACAAACATCAGAGAAGTTTAGTCACAAACATTAAAGAAGTTTAGTCACAAACATTAGAGAAGTTTGGTCACAAACATTAGAGAAGTTTAGTCACAAACATCAGAGAAGTTTAGTCACAAACATTAAAGAAGTTTAGTCACAAACATTAGAGAAGTTTAGTCACAAACATTAGAGAAGTTTAGTCACAAACATTAGAGAAGTTTAGTTACAAACATTAGAGAAGTTTGGTCACAAACATTAGAGAAGTTTAGTCACAAACATTAGAGAAATTTGGTCACAAACATTAGAGAAGTTTAGTCACAAACATTAGAGAAGTTTAGTCACAAACATTAGAGAACACGTTCGACAAGCCAAAAGTCTGGGGTAAACAGTTCAAAAGGAGAAATCCAAACATAAACTTTACAAGAAGAAATGTTAGAGATAAAATCTCCAACGTCAAGAGGAAATCATTCATAGACATGTATGTAATTCATATAAATCAGTCAAGGTCAAGCCTATTGTAGAAATAACTTACAAACAAGTCTGTATAGCATATAAATCAGTCAAGGCCAAGCCTATTGTAGAAATCACTTACAGACAAGTCTGTACTGCATTAATAAAACACTCAAGCAGAATTGCATAGTAGAAATCCTTCATCAACAAGTGTGTATTATATATAAATCACACAAGACCAAGGCTATAGTAGAAATCACTCATGGACAAGTATTATAATATATACGGCACACAATGACACGTCTATAGCACCCAATCAGGGCAAGTTTATAATATAAATCACACAATAAAAAACCTTTCCAAGAAATTACTCATGGACTAGTCCAAGGCCATATGTGGCCTGCCATGATGCTTTCTGCAGCCTGTGGTGTCATTGGTGTTTCGGTATGCGCTAAGGGATATCCTCCCCATTTTCTCCTATAGGCATTGGATTTCATTGCTCATGATCTGAAATGTCTGGGCCTGCACCTGTTTTAGTGTAGTCTTTGTGGTTGGGCACCACATAGTTGACCCATATTCTAGAGTTGTTCCTGTACCCATGTTGGTAAACTTCATTGAGTATTTTCCCCGCTTGGTTTCACTTAATTTTCTCATGGCTCATTTCCTCCGGACTTTTAAGCTGCCTTGTTGACCTGATGCCTCTACATCAACCTATCATCAAATGTAACTTCAAGATAAGTTTAACTGTTTAGTGACAAATTCAAAACACTCAAGACACGTAGATAACAAACAAACAGGTATGGCTCAAAGCATTTCATGTTTACATTTGTATCGACTATTGACCTTCAATACCTCTGTAGCTTCAGTTGATGTTTTTATACATCATGTGTCTGTTCTTATAGTCAGTAAATCACATTATCTTAGTTGTATAGATGCTGGTTGTTGTAGTTTTACTATATTATCTGTAGCTTCAGTTGATGTTTTTATACATCATGTGTCTGTTCTTATAGTCAGTAAATCACATTATCTTAGTTGTATAGATGCTGGTTGTTGTAGTTTTACTATATTATCTGTAGCTTCAGTTGATGTTTTTATACATCATGTGTCTGTTCTTATAGTCAGTAAATCACATTATCTTAGTTCTATAGATGCTGGTTGTTGTAGTTTTACTATATTATCTGTAGCTTCAGTTGATGTTTTTATACATCATGTGTCTGTTCTTATAGTCAGTAAATCACATTATCTTAGTTGTATAGATGCTGGTTGTTGTAGTTTTACTATATTATCTGTAGCTTCAGTTGATGTTTTTATACATCATGTGTCTGTTCTTATAGTCAGTAAATCACATTATCTTAGTTCTATAGATGCTGGTTGTTGTAGTTTTACTATATTATCTGTAGCTTCAGTTGATGTTTTTATACATCATGTGTCTGTTCTTATAGTCAGTAAATCACATTATCTTAGTTGTATAGATGCTGGTTGTTGTAGTTTTACTATATTATCTGTTACTGATGCAGCCATTCATTTTGTACAGAACATAATTCTCTATGACTACCTGTACTCGATCATACCTCAAAAATAGCTCTTAAACATATATTTAGTTTGAAGGAGTACAGTTCAGTATTTCTTTGTGTGACTCCTTGAAACATTACAAAATTGTTTATAAAAATAGAAAACTAAAAAAAGTTGTTCATGATAAACAGGACAATTTGTGGGTTTTTATTTCACAGAGCATAAGGATAAAGTTTTACGCTTAATGTCTTCAAACAATTGATGTGCTACTGAGCTTAATGTTAGCCGTCACTATATGATTCATGGAGAAACTTAGTGTGCTATCACTGACAATAAAAATGAGAGAGGGCACAGTTTTCAAGCTGTCTTTTTTAACATTAACAACTGACAAACCAGCATATAGTTAGTTACATGTGGTGTCTCTACAACCATCTAGGTTACAGGGAGGAAAGTGCACATGCATAATGAGAGGTAACAGAAACTGGGAGAAAAAAAAACAACGATTCTGAGAATAAATACAACAAACAACAATCAGATTATGTTTGGAAATGCACTTCTACAAGATGTGGAATCATTCATTTATCTTGGTAGCAACATAGACCAAATTAGGAAGTGAAGATAAAGATATCAATATAAGAACACACATGATGATTAAGAGCTTTCATTGCATTATGGAACTAATGGAAATCAAAAGTTCAACACAAAAATATTCAACTTTTGTATGGCTCTGAATCATGGAGGACAAAAAGCAACACCAAAGAAGGTACAGATTTTCATAATTGGGGGCTTGCACAGATTAGAGAGATTGAAATAGTTATAAAATCACTAATATAATGTTAACTGGATAATTTTGCAGATTTGTGTTATTCAGTCCAGACCAAGTGCCAAAATTTCAGATGTAAGGACCAGAGTGTCAACATGAAGAAAACCAAGCTCCTTAAACATAACACTTTTAACAAAGAGCCAATCATGCAGGAGAGAGAACCGAAAGAAGTGGATACCTTTACCTATTTGGGCAGCACAATTGACACTTCAGGGGGTGCAGATGTAAGAACCAGAATTGTAAAGTCAAGAATGGCATGTCTGACACTAAACAACCTTTGTAGATCCAGAGAAATTTACAACAAAGAATATTCAATGCCATTGTCAAGTCAGTGCTGTTGTATACAGTGGAAACATGGAGAACGACCAAGGCCACACAATAAAGACTCCAGTCCTTCGTTAATAAATGGCTTACGAAGGATTATGGGCATAAAGTGGCAGGACATGAGGAATGAAGACTTGTGGGAATGGAGCCAACAACAGCCACTTGAACAACAAATTAAGCGAAAAAAATAGAACATACGCTACAGAAGGCACCGTTCAACATAGATAGACAGGCTCATTTATGGAATACTCAGGGGAAGAAAAATAGAGGTAGAATCAAAAATACTTTGAGAAGAGAATGTGAGAAGGAACTAAGACTAAATGATTTCACATGGAGAGAGGTAGAAAGATCAGCCCAGGACCGTGTCGGCTGGCGGGATGTTATCAATGGCTTATGCAACTAGCGGAGCAATGCTGGATTTTGATTGAATTTCCACCGCTGCATTAATGCCATTTAACGTTTCATACTAACATATAATCTTTTTTATGTAAGCTTCTTGTTGTAGATAGTTGAATTATGTATCTTTACAATGTTTATCTTGTAATTTTAGTTAAATTTGTTCAATATTAGTTTATTTTAATTTGAATAAAACTGACGTACGAAACTCCAGCACTTAGCCTGGACTGAATGACACAAATCTGCAAAGTTATTCAGTTGATAGCATTACAAGACAGTCTCTGCTCTGAAATCCTCAAGGCAGATCAAAACTCACATGGAGAAGAGAGCTTGAAACAAAAACAAAGTATTTGGGTAGAAGCATGTTTTTTATGGTGAAGAATGATCATCTATCATGGGCAGTGAATGCCGAAATAAGTATAGAAAACAGTTACAGCTGTTACTTAAAGACAAAATATTGAAGACATAACAAGATAGACTCACTTTAGGTAATAAAGAGGGAAAAAAAAGAATTCAGATATTCTGAACACAGTTTAAAAGAAACAAACGAATGTTGTGTGGAAATATTGCACTGTACAAGTAAACAAATCAAGAGATGGATGACAAGCAGAGAGAGCGAGTGGTCAGGTGACATCAGGGGAGAATATACATAAAGTGGAAGAATGGATTCACACTGGAGATTTAAAATGACAGACAAATACCAAGTCGTCGTCCTCACCCTGAGTAGGGGATGCAGAGACTAGTGTAATGGAAAGCGAATTTCAAGACTAAACAATGCACAGGGTGTTGATGCTGTCATATATTCCTAAGGAATAAAGTGCACAAATAATGCTGAAAATACTAAGCACCACATCAAAAATGTGGTCATATTGAGTGACCCAGCATGAAGAATTTTGAGACACTTCTATAATTAGCAAGAGTATTCCAAATGTGAGAAGAAAAAACATTTGTAATGTATATATATCATAGAAAAGTGTTCAGTGGTAGAAAGTTTGAAATTGTTACCCCAAGTCCTCAAGTCTAATAGCAACGCCAGATTCTTCACTTGGCAAGGCTAGCTCTGCCAATTGAACATTCTTTTGATCATCTGTCAGTGACTTGTCCTTCAAAATTCTTTGCTTCCTTGCCACAAGATCATGAAGCTGTTGCAAAAATGCAGCTCTGTGTGGGTTGACTAATGCAAAATCCTCTTCATTAATAATACCAGCAAACCAGGGCTGAAAAGGTTTTGGCTGTTTGAACAAAAAGAACGAAACATCAGTTATAAAATATACAGAATTATTTATGTTTAAAACTAAATGGACAATTAAAGATATAATTTATTTTGCTGTTTTTTAAGTAATGTTCAAAACAAGTTCTGAAGACATAGAAGAAAAAGGAAGGCTTAATTAATCCATATCACTATATATGGTAAATAAATCCTGCTAGATCTTACAGTAGCAGTTTGCTCCCAGTGTAGGGAGTCTGGGTATCTTTTCAATCCATGCCCAATTTCTTCTAGACATTTAGTAAGTTTCTTATGTTGAACTGTCAAAAGCGTATATGTAGTCTATAAAGCACATACAAAATATACCGTTGTACTTCACTGTGAGATACAAATATTGTAAATGAATTATGAACTGAAGTGCAAATAATAATAGCTGTCCATCGTTGTCGATGAGGACCGCCGACATCATCCTTGTCACAGATTTCCCTGTTGGGTGTGGGTGCGCATGTGGCTGAACAGGCCAATGCGAGCACGAAAACATCTGCTACATATGGGGCACACAAGGTTTGTAGAAGGGGATGGTGTTCCCGCTGCTCGGGATTTCCGCGTCTCGCGTCTGTTCTGGGCTTTCACAACACGATCATCTTCACCAGCAGCTACACCCGATTTGACTGCGCTTCTCCAGTCAGATCTGTTTTTCGCAAGACATTCCCAGGTGTCGATGTCTATCTGGCAACTTTTTAGTGAGTCCTTCAGACCGTCTTTAAAACGTTTCTTTGGGCGCCCCCTCTCGCGCCATCCCTCTCCCAGCTCGCCGTAGAGAAGCTTCTTTGGGAGCCGCTCGTCTGACATACGGACGAGGTGTCCGACCCATCCTAGTCGTGCTTTTTCTAGCAGTGCATGGATGCTGGGCATGTTAGCCCTCGAGAGAACCTCGATGTCAGTGAGACGATCTTGCCATCGGATGTGGAATATTCGCCTCAGGCAACCTGTGTGGAAGTGGTTTAACCTCCTTGCATGTCCAGAGTATACAGTCCAGCTTTCGCAAGCGTATAGTAGGGTTGGAATGATGGTTGCACGGTAGACTTTGAGTTTGGTCTTGACGCTGATGCCACGACGTGCCCAGACCATCGAGCGCATTCTACCAAAGGATGTGCTGGCCTTTGCTATTCTGCTTGCCACCTCATCGTCTAGGCTGACAGATCTCGACAGCGTGCTGCCCAGATATGTGAATTTGTCTACGGCATTCAACGTCTGCCCGCTGACTGTAGTCTCTGGTTTTGTGTACGGCATGCCTGGTTTTGGTTGGTACATGACCTGTTTTTTTGGCATTTATGGTCAGACCAAAATTTTCGCATGCGGCAGAGAACTGGTCCATTCCAACCTGCATGTTCAGTTCTGAGTTGCTCATTAGAGCGCAGTCGTCAGCAAATACAAGTTCCCTGATTATGTCGCCATAATGTTGGCCTTCATTCTTCTGGAATTGAGTAACTTGCCATCTGTGCGGTACTTTATGGGTATTCCAAGCTCCAATGATCTGAAGGCGTCTGTCATCGTGGCCGCGAACATCATGCTGAACAAAGTCAGGGCGAGTACACATCCTTGTTTTACTCCGTTTGATACTAGAAACGTTTTAGAGATTGCACCGCTGTCCAGTACACGAGCACACATGCCTTCGTGTAGCTGTTTCACCATTGTTATGAACTTGTTGGGGCAGTAAAACTTAGACATTATCATCCACAGCCCTTCTTTGTTTACTGTATCAAATGCCTTTGTCAAATCAATAAATGTGGTGTACAAGGCCTGATTTTGCTCTCGACACTTCTCTTGTACTTGGCGAGCGGCAAAAATCATGTCCACTGTTCCTCTTCCGGCTCTGAATCCACATTGGCTTTCCGGGAGGTGGTGGCTTTGTTCAAGGTGTTTGTTGAGCCTGTTTAGCAGTAAGCGCGCTAGGATCTTGCCTGCTACGGAGAGTAGCGATATTCCACGATGATTGTCGCATTCCTGACGATTGCCTTTTCTTTTGTATAGGTGAACGATTGAGGCGTCCTTTAGCTCCTGCGGAATTTTACCTTCAGCCCACATGTGACAGAAGAGTTCAGTGATCCTTCTGGTGAGGGATGGGCCAGCTGTCTTATATACCTCTGCTGGTATTGCATCAGCTTCTGGAGCTTTTCCTATAGATAGTGAACTGATTGCCCTGTCGACTTCCTCCTCAGTAATTACTTCATCCAACGCCAGGTTCAGTTCCACCTGCGGCATTCGCCGGATGGCCTCTTCATTTATGGACGATGGGTGGTTTAGTATTTTGCAGAAGTGGTCTGCCCATCTGTCTAGAATCTGAACCTTATCTGTTAGCAGTACCCCATCCGCCCTGCGAACTGGAGTATTACTAGAGGGCTGCGGACCGTAGAGAGCTTTCAGTGCCTCGTAAAACCGTTTGGTGTCATGACGCTCGGCGAACATCTCAATTTCGTCAGCTCTTTTGCTGAGCCAGGAGTCTTGCATCTCTCTAAGCCTGGTCTGGGCAGCTTTTGCTGCCGGAGATGGTGTGTCCCTCTGGTATTCCCTGTGCGCTTCATGTTTTGCATCGAGAAGGCCCTGTATTTCTAGATCGTTCTCATCAAACCAGTCCTTATGCTTGCGCGTGAGTGGGCCAATGTGTTTAACAGCTGTAGCGTAGAGTGTGTTTCTCAATGATGCCCAGTTCTTTTCGATGTCGTTCTTTTCAAAACGAAGCTCAGACAGTCTACCCTCAAGCTCTTCCTGGAAGTCTCCTCTTGTGGGTTCGTATTTCAGCTGAGAGACATTTAGCCTCCTCAGTGGTTTCTTTCCCTGGGGGCGCATTTTGGGCTGGATCTTGAAGTTTAGCTTGGCAATGACAAGTCGATGGTCGGTCCAACATTCTGCACCACACATGCTCTTCGTTACCATAGCATCCACTCGATCCCTACGTCTGATGATAATATAGTCAATGAGGTGCCAGTGGCGGGACCTTGGGTGCATCCATGTGGTTCTATTTCGGACAGGTAGTCGGAAAGCTGTGTTTGTAATGAATAGTTCATTTGCGGCGCATGTCCTCAGAAGGAGCAGTCCGTTACTATTGCATTTTCCGATACCATGTCTGCCAATGGCCCCCTCCCAGGCTGTATGGTCTGTGCCAACCCTAGCGTTAAAATCACCGAGGATGACCAGTTTGTCAGATTTGGGGACTGCAGCGATGAGCGCTTCAAGGTCCTCATCTTTTGTTTCCTGAGGATTTGTCATTGTGGGTGCGTATGCACTGATGAGTGTTGCATGGCGCCCTCCTATTAGGGGGAGACGCAGTGTAATCAGGCGGTCATTAATTCCTCTGGGCATGCTTGTGAGCTTGTCGACCATGTTGGTCTCGATGGCAAAGCCAACTCCAGCTTCACAGCGTTCTTCTAACCAGCGCCTTCTTCTGTGATCTGCCCTTCCTCTGCCAGTCGTGTCTCGCTCAGGGCAGCTATGCAGATGTTGTATCTAGCCAGTTCCCTGGCGATCAGTGCTGTCCGTCGTTCGGGTCTGTTTGCTTTGGTGTTGTCCAGTAGCGTGCGGACATTCCATGTTGCAAGCGTTATGGGTAGTTTTCGTGATTGTTTTCTGCCTGTTCCGCCGCTGCAGTTTGGGGGCCTTGCCAGTTGCGAGCTGCTAGTCAGGATGTGATCTGAAGGGTGATGTCGTGTGTTGCGCAATGTGTTTATAGTGAGGGAGATGTGCGCAGGATCTTCCTCACTCTCTCGTCCGGACTCAACATGTTCTAGAGGCAAGACATTGTCAAGACTTCTAGTGAAGGGTTCGGATGCAGACAGTATGGTGTCAGCGTGTGCCTCATTATCTCGGTAGCCCTTCCCTTCTCTTTTATCGCTGGGGTGGAGCTTTGAGGTATCAGTTTCTGAGTGCATTTGTTTGTGTATTCTTCTTCCACCTCTCGTGAAGAGAGTGAAGTGCAAATATGATGTTTATAAACATCTAACAAAGGCAAGCCATGGTGGTGCGGTGCTAATTATTTATTGTATTTAATCATTTGAAATCACTCAAACTATCTCTAATATAATGTTTCATTTTCATGAATCTGAGTTCAGACTTGTTCTGAAATAGATGTCTTATCTGTCAGTAGATGTAGAGCTATTGCATGGCTGGGTCTGTTTCTACTAGTTGCAATTCTCATTAGAATATAGACAAAGATATTAAAGGTTAAAGGTGAAGGTTCAACTTCATCGCCACGGGTCTCCCCATATGGCTCAGTCTCTCTCGGTAGAACGGTATCCCGCCTGTCGAGAGCATCGCAAAAAGCATGAACTAGTAGCTCCAGCGATGAACCCAGGGATCTCTGGAAAGATTGCCATCATTAACCGACTGGCACAGCTCGAATTTGAGCCCCGACCATATGAACACGAGGCAAACAGCTTGACCCCTTTGCCACAGTTCAGGGCAGGTCAGGTCAGGTCAGGTCAGGTCATCCCGTAACCGGTGAGGTCGTTGGGGCACACATGAAGACATCCTCACAACTCTACGCCATCCCTCTCTGTCAGATGCTGCTGCCTGTGACTCTTCTGGTCGAAGACTGGTCCATTCTTTTATGTTGTCCTCCCATCTCTTTTTGGGCCGACCTCTTCGTCGTCTGCCATGCACCTTCCTGTGGATGATTGTGTTTGCAAGACCACTTGATCTCAATATGTGACCGTACCAAGTGAGTTTCCTTCTTTTGACAGTTGCCAAGAGATCTTCGAAAGGCCCTATTGCTGTTGTAATTCTATCTCGTATTTCCTCGTTTGTAACTCGATCTTTGTACGTGACGTTTAAAAGTTTTCGGAAACATCTCATCTCCAAGGCATGTATCCTTCGTTGAAGGTCAGCTGTAACTGTCCATGTCTCACACGCATAGAGGAATATTGACAGGACCAATGTACGCATTAATCTGATTTTCGTGCTTAGTGCTAACCGTTTATCTTGCCAGATTTTGTTAAGCCGTGCAAGCGCCACTATTGTCTGTGCTATTCTGGCCAAAACCTCACATTTTGATCCTTCATCACTGACAATCGACCCTAGATATTTAAAACGGTCAACCACTTCGAGTTCATGACCGTTAGCTTTTATCTTGTTGTTGAAGCCCGTAGCGTTGTTGGTCATTAATTTTGTCTTTCCAGCGTTTATCTCCATACCATAGTCAAGAGCTGTTTCATCGAGCCTTCTGACCCATTCCTGGAGATCTGCTTCTGAACCCGCCAACCCGTCGATATCATCTGCAAAACGAAGGTTGGTAATCGTTCGGCCCCCTATCTTGACAGTACCAACGTGACCTCCAAGTGCCTCACTCATAATTCCTTCAAGAAATATATTGAAAAGAGTTGGAGAGAGTGTACACCTCTGTCTCACACCAACTGATGTGCGAAACCAGTCTCCTCGCCTCCCATTCACAAGAACTGCGCTAGACGCCTTGTTATACAGGTGTTCAAGGACCGTTATAATATTTCCGTTGATATTATACATCCTCATGGTTGCCCAAAGCGCTTTATGCCACAGAGACCCCCAAAAAGATATGACAATAAATGTAGACTAAACATCTAAAAACTGACACAAATTAAACTTACATTGAATTGTCTACCATGTTGCCGCCTATCGCTGTCTAACTTCATTTCTTTCTCCACCTCCTCTATACTGGCAATTAGATCTGAGCTCTCACTGTGCCAAGACTCCCCTAAAGTACTAGGTGTGCGTGTGATGTCTCCAAACTGTTGAGACAAGCTGTGGCCAACCTCCCCCAAACATATAAGCTTGAGGAACGGACGAGACAGCGGCATATCAATGAGACGATTGTCTTGCAGGCACTTGGCTAGGAGAATGCCTATTCATGTTGATAAAGAAAACAGACATGGGTAAGCCAGCATCCATTAACATACACTAGCCTGAAGCATCATTAATTAGATATAGTGTCAACATTATTAACGTGTGGCATAGAGTTAACATGTGATACTCTAGACTCTAAATAACATTAAGTTACATGATTAGCCTTTACGAGACTAGCATTGTTCCAAATCGATTAACATCCCGAAAACCACACAACTAAGTTCAATCCAAATCGACTTACGATGTGACGGCCGTTCTAATCAAATATAATCAAACGGCTACGTAGAAATATCCATAACAATTCAGCTCATTTGATTACACAAATTTCCAACTTCCGTCATATACGGTTAGATTCAAACAATGGCGATTTTAACATTTATGTTAGACTTTGGGAAACGATTTATGTTTTTTCCCCCTTTTTTTTTTTTTTGCATTCGCCTTATTTCTCTAATCCCCAAGCTGTGGTTTTTAATTTGCGCCTGTCGGCTCAGTATATCCGACTTCAGCATGCATTTAATGTAAGGGTCTGCTTCCTCCTGCATTTTCTAAGGGTTTGCTTCCCCAGGGTAACAGCCGGTGCTGTGATGGGGATCGAACCGAGCACCTTCGGATTGTGAGTCGTGCCACTTAACCACTAGGCCACGCCATCCCCTCACTTGGATTTAAAGATTAGTCCATTTTTAAGAATGGGGAAGTTAAGTTTCTGCAGCAGATTTTTCTGAGGTAAATCTATTTAGTTTTTTATGTAGATACAATAATTACGTTTATAATCGAAAGTGAAAGATATGACCATTACGATAAACATTGATAACACGTTTTCTTGAATTTGAAGGAAAAAAAAAATTTGTTTTTTTTAACAAAGGGACGCCGAAAGAGAGTAAGTCTATATGTTTGTGCTGTTTTTCAACACTATTACTTTCTTCTTGTATCTCAGAAACTATAACACACACACAACAAAAAGACATTCTTTTTTCATTTATTTCTCTACTCACAAACAAATCATTTCAATAGACAGTCAAATAAAAAAGTTACAGGCTCTCAAGTCAACAACCCTAGAAAAATGTGATGAGCTGAAAAATAATGCAGGTGTAAAGGAAATTGCGTAATTTTTTAATGTAGTGTCATAAAGGTTAACATTTTTCCTGCATGAACTTGACCAAACTTAATTTGGTCATTTTTCCTGCATGAACTTGACCAAACTTAATTTGGTCATTTTTCCTGCATAAACTTGACCAAACTTAATTTGGTCATTTTTCCTGCATAAACTTGACCAAACTTAATTTTGTCATACTACACACTGGCTGTACAGCAAACTTTTAGATTCTCACCCGGTTATAATTTGCTGGAGTCCTACTATGCACAATTTGGCTAAAATATTATTGTATCGGCTAGCTTGAATGCATTTACATTTGTCATTTATACAAGTATTTCTAATGTTCACGGCCTGCTTGTAATAAAATATCTAGACTTAAAAAAGCCAAAAGTAAGTTAGATTAATTTATATTTAATACACAATAAAGTAAAATAAACAATATTTTTAAAAAGCAAATCATCAAAGGTTGCAATGAAAGTTAATTTCTAAAATCTAACCTACATAACAAAGTTGTATGACTAGTAAAACTTGATAACTCTTCACCTGTTTCAATACATGCAGCAGCATCATTATCTATTCATGCCTTAGCAACATCAATCTGCTACAGAGATCAAATTCAGACTTGAGAATGCCACTGGGCAATTAGATCAAGTATGTACTCTTGTCTACAGCTATCAGAGAAGTTTTAAGTCAATCATGTCCACAAGAGATGAACAATAAGCATTACCCATGAAATGGAATAATGGTTCCACCCTATCCAATTCAGGACTGTTCTGAGGGAATGGTGCTGGGAAAAGACCAGATGACCTTTGAACATAATAACCTGGAGGTTTTATGCCATGACCAATATCAACCTGTTAGATAAAAATAATAACTGTATCAAGAAGAAAGGAAATACATCATTTACAGGATATGTCAAAGTTCTACTGGGCTGATTAAATCTCCTGCCCCTTAATTAACCCTTTACAGCTTTTACAATTTCATGACGCCCTCATGCCCAACTTCAATCATTTTGCCATTAAGTTTTGCGCATTTACAGATTTTGGGGTCACTACAAGATGTTGACAATTCCAACATGTGCAGTTGGTATTTAACTGTAGAGTTATTTACGATAGCTAGACTTTTGAGAAAGTTTCGAATTTTCAAAGTCGATGTATTTATTGCTAGGAAAGTTGGACTTGAAGGACAGAGATATAATTTATCATTTGAACAAACCAATGATCACACATCTGAATTATGCTCAATTCTCACTTTGACTACTAGGGCACTTAAGAAAGGTATGTGTAACAGAATTAACGGATATATCACCAAAACACACAACGTGGTGAGTACATATGTTTTTCCCTCTCCAAACTCCATTTCTGGATTAATGCCATTTAATGCTTCATACTAACACATATTCTTAACAATGAATACTTCATGTCAAAGATAATTTAATTAAACATGACTTACAATGTTTAGATTGTGATTGTGCCTCAATTTGATCAATGTCAATTTATTTTATTTGATGCAGATGGAAGACACAAAATGAGCCTGGACTTGTAAAGGTTAATATCATCTAGAACATGGCTTGCTAGAGTGTCAGATAACCTATCTAATGACATGACTCACGTTACACGGCTTATAAGCCTGCCAGGAAGTTTAATTGTCCAGCAACAATTGCCAATTGGTCATAAAAAAATCGTTGAATAAAACCAGATTTAAAAGATTTTTTTTGGCGTTTGCCTTATTTTTCTAATCCCCAAGGCGGTGTGCGTTGAACTGTGTTTTTATTTTGCTCCTGTAGGCCCAGTGCATCAGACTTCAGCATGCATTTTATGTAAGGGTCTGCTTCCTCCTGCATTTTCTAAGGGTTAGCTTCCCCGGGGTAACGGCCGGTGCTGTGATGGGGATCGAACCCAGCACCTTCGGATTGTGAGCCGTGCCACTTAACCACTAGGCCACGCCGTCCCCTTAAAACCAGATTTAAAGCATTTCAAACTATTGCTTATAAAACTTATCTAACTTTAAGAAGAAAGTAGATGCTCAAGTCATTTTAAACTATTGTTTATACAGTTTTTTATCTAACAAATCAAACAATGGGTGTTTTTTTTCAATTCAAGAATTCTGACCTCTCTTTCTGTATGATCAACATGATCGTCATCACACAACCAGAGACCAAGGGATTTCTTCTGCAATTCAGCTGCTACAAGGGCATAGAACTCCAGAGTGGGTCCTAGTCCTGTACCCTCTTCACCTTTAAACTCAATCTGGTGTGAATAAAAAAAGCACATTAACAACATTAACAAATGCAAAGCAATAGTTTTGTACATGTCTTAAATTTGTGTAACTCTGCTATATGTTTTAAATCTGTCAAAGACATATATCACCATAACAAAACAGACGAGGGAAGAGAACTAGAAAAACAAGATTCTTTCACTGTTGATAGTTTGTCCATCACAAGTGATGAAGACCACTCTCTTTGTTCAGCCGTGTGGACAGTCGTATCTCTTGCTGTGTCCGCTGAAATGGGTGACTTGCGCGGAGATTTGGATTAAAGTGAGGAAGAAACTGCGCCTTTTGTCAACCTCACTCACAGAGCCTAAGCTACCTTTTGCCAGTGGCAAGACATTCATCGAGACGACTGGAGATAGCATAGGATGCAGATTTTGCCTCAGGGTTACCACCGAAGCCTTTCCGTAAACATGTAACCTGCAGGGTAGAAAGGTGGGAAGGCATCTAACGCAGTTTGTCGTGCCTTTTCGATAACCACAAGAGGTCGTATGGACAACACTCAGCGTGTGAGTGAGTCTGGCATCTCTCCCCAGCTGTATTCAGTTCATCATAGTAGCATCTAAAATTCCCACACGCCAAATTCGTGAAGGTGAACCGGCAGAACTAACCCGTGAGATACGACACAGGTATAGCTAATTTAAGCGTAGCGCCATTCAGCCGGCGTCCAGACCAGGATAAACGGATGGAAGAAATCACAAAAAAAAGAATGAAATAACAAGTCCAGACGGAAAACAACTCCACGTATCCGTACGTATCCGTGAACACAAGTGTAAGTCGTCGACTAGTGTGAATTCCAGGCAAATCCGTGGTCTGGCGGCATCCATAATGATCCAAAACAGTAGAGAAATGTAGACTCGCAGCCAGTTACGGTGCCATCTTTGCTGTTATGGGTTAAAGAAATAACATAGAGATTGGATATACCAATCAATGCAATCAATGATCTCTCTAGGCTTTGTGTGTAAAGCAATCTATAATAGATCACCTGATTCTCAACCACAGGTCCACGAAAATAGAAATTGCTGCTGAACCCCTTATTGATGAACTGCTTGAATTCTCGTTACTTTAAATGGCTAAAGAATTTTCATTTTATAACATTAGCTTTAACAATAAATAGACAAAATACTATATAAATAATGGGATTCCTTTTCTTGCCTGAGCAGTCCAAGAAAAATTGTTACTATTTTCACCGGTCTGTGAACAATTTTTCCTTTTTTCACCGTTACGCATTTGTAGAAAGGTTGGGAAACAATTATACAGTGCACATGACAAAACATAGCATGCATGCAAAATAAAATATAGCTAAAACTTGAATATTTTTGTCCTGAATATAACAATTTGGTCATACATTTGATGTACATCACAACAGTGAACCATTTTCAAACAACAATAAGCTAGATATGTACTTTTTGAGATGTTTTGGCTTGTCCGTACATCTTGTTTATATGAAATATTTTCACATTATAGTGATTATACACCCTTTGGATGCATTGATAGGCATGAACCCCAGTAGTGCATAGATTTAAGCTGCACCCTCTGCACAGTAGTATCTCAGACATCAAGAATCAAGAGAGGGTCGTCATGGATGGCACAGGCTGAGACAACAATCAGACACATCACTCCAGCTGAGACGATAGCCAAAGGGGAAGAATGGGTCTACACTGGTGATAGAATGATAGAGTACCAGAGAGTCATCATAACCTTAGGCAAGGAATGCAGATATGGAACAATGAGAGAGCAGAGCACGAGGTAAATCAGCTGATAACTGAGAACACCCAGGAGAGTGACGCTGTCATATACACCGACGGATCAGTCGTGCGCAGTCGGACATCAGGTTGGGGTTTCTCGGCTAGAGTGAGAGGAGAGGTCGTTGCTAAGCGCAGTAGGGCATACATGTCAACAATCTCCAGTATGAGAATAGAGACAGAAGCAGTGATCTCAGCACTGAAATGGATATCTGAGATTTCTATAACAAAGGCAGTGATCATGACAGACGCGCAAGCCGTACTTCAGAAAGTACAGAAGGGATGGCTTAGGTACGAGGGGATAGCAGAGTTGACCTGGATCTACTGTCCTTCTCATGCCTGGGTTCAGGGCAATGAAAGAGCTGACATCTTGGCTTCACAAGCTCCCATGAATGGCACATTAGTGATGGATAAAAGTGACATTTTGAAATCAATCAATGACCACCTGCTGGATGAGGACACCGCAATAGATAAAGCAGCAATCCAGACTGTAAAGTTTCTACATTAAACGAGGTTCGAGCGGAGTGGGGCATATGAGAGGATGGTGCAGGAGAGTGTACAACCAGCAAGCTACAGGGACCATCAGCATCCATACTTTACGCCGTTTGATGAGAGAGACTGAGCACCTATGGGTATGCCCGGAGTGCAGTGACATAGATTCTTAGAAACAGAACAGAACAGAAGCTGTGGTTTAGGAATTGCACAAAAATTATTTTCTGCTTACAAAGCTCATAAAATAATAGTTGCAGTTCAATTGCAGTAAAGAATAAAAATGACGGATGCCATCCATGTGGTCTCTACACTAATTGTAGGAGGCTTGCGGGCGTCTTTCATCTAGTTGACGGATGCCATCCATGTGGTCTCTACACTAATTGTAGGAGGCTTGCGGGCTTCTTTCATCTAGTTGACGGATGCCATCCATGTGGTCTATACACTAATTGTAGGAGGCTTGCGGGCTTCTTTCATCTAGTTGACGGATGCCATCCATGTGGTCTCTACACTAATTGTAGGAGGCTTGCGGGCTTCTTTCATCTAGTTGACGGATGCCATCCATGTGGTCTCTACACTAATTGTAGGAGGCTTGCGGGTTTCTTTCATCTAGTTGACGGATGCCATTCAGTGCATGCGGTCTCTACACTAATTGTAGGAGGCTTGCGGGCTTCTTTCATCTAGTTGACGGATGCCATTCATGTGGTTTCTACACTAATTGTAGGAGGCTTGCGGGCTTCTTTCATCTAGTTGACGGATGCCATCCATGTGGTCTCTACACTAATTGTAGGAGGCTTGTGGGTTTCTTTCATCTAGTTGACGGATGCCATTCATGTGGCCTCTACACTAATTGTAGGAGGCTTGCGGGTTTCTTTCATCTAGTTGACGGATGCCATCCATGTGGTCTCTACACTAATTGTAGGAGGCTTGCGGGCTTCTTTCATCTAGTTGACGGATGCCATCCATGTGGTCTCTACATTAATTGTAGGAGGCTTGCGGGCTTCTTTCATCTAGTTGACGGATGCCATCCATGTGGTCTCTACACTAATTGTAGGAGGCTTGCAGGCTTCTTTCATCTAGTTGACGGATGCCATTCATGTGGCCTCTACACTAATTGTAGGAGGCTTGCGGGTTTCTTTCATCTAGTTGACGGATGCCATCCATGTGGTCTCTACACTAATTGTAGGAGGCTAGCGGGCTTCTTTCATCTAGTTGACGGATGCCATTCATGTGGCCTCTACACTAATTGTAGGAGGCTTGCGGGTTTCTTTAATCTAGTTGACAGATGCCATCCATGTGGTCTCTACATTAATTGTAGGAGGCTTGCGGGCTTCTTTCATCTAGTTGACGGATGCCATTCATGTGGCCTCTACATTAATTGTAGGAGGCTTGCGGGTTTCTTTCATCTAGTTGACAAGCTGCAACCAGAACACAATGAACTATATTAGCTGTCTGTGCAGATCTCCTACTCAAAAACAAACAAATGTTCTGAAATTGTCAAAATCCAATAAATGTTAAGGAGTCTGTGTAGACCAGGCTCACAGCCCAAATATGCGTATGTTCCTATTCAGCAAGATAGTGTTTCCTGCATAGTGGGCTAGGTTCGAGCAGCTCATTACTCCGCTGCGTTGGGACAAGTGCTGCAGATGGTGGTCAACCGATGTGCGAGTCCATCTTAATAGATTCAAACACTAGAGTAAAGCAGACACGTAGCCTGTAAGGCGCCATCTATGCTGCACTTAACAAACCACATAACCATGGCCGGTGTTATGCCATGTCACACAGTAATCTCTTACGCCATGCTGTCTGTGGGACAGGGATACTATTCTTGTCCTTGTCATACAAAAAAAACCCGGCGGACTGCATGGGTAATAAGGCTCAAAACACAGAACACATTACACTTTAAGAAACAAAACAAACAAAAATAAAACCAAAAAATACATTTCCCATTTACCTCATGATGGTTTAGTCACTATTTACATAATTAATACCATTAATCTGTTTTACCTTGATAACGGAAAGACAGCGAGCTTATTAAAGTAAAATGTATATGGAAATACTCTGAACTATGAGCAAAATTTATTAGTGCAATTTTGTTTCATTCATTTGTTATCTTAATACATAATATTATAAAATTTGTCTGCTCACATGATAACACAAATAGACATTTCTTATGCTCACATGATAACACAAATAGACATTTCTTATGCTCACATGATAACACAAATAGACATTTCTTATGCTCACATGATAATGCAAATAGACATTTCTTAAACTGTGATAAAATAGATCTATATTGTATGTAAGTATTTTATTGGTTACTGTTGAACCAAACAAACACTGACCTCAAGCACTGCCTTACGAGTACTGTGATATTTCATCACTTGCATTGCCCATTCTAGAAGACTCTCATGACGAGGGACCACAACTCTCTCATGCTTCAAACGTCCCACTCTGTATTCATGACTGTCTTCTCTTCTTGGCATTGGGCCTCGACTTCTTTCCATATTGGCATCTCTTTTGTTTTGTAGCCACACAATAGATCTATCAAAAATGGACAGATTTCCCAAGTAATGATCATACAAGCAACAAAGGCAACAATTAATCAAGTTAATTTACAACCTTGCGCTCCAAAAAGCAGCCGATGATTTTATATAGCCAAACACCCCAGCGCACCCAATGATTTTATATAGCCAAACACCCCAGTGAGCCCGTTATTTTATATAGCCAAACACCCCAGTGAGCCCGTTATTTTATATAGCCAAACACCCCAGTGAGCCCGTTATTTTATATAGCCAAACACCCCAGTGAGCCCATTATTTTATATAGCCAAACACCCCAGTGAGCTCGTTATTTTATATAACCCAATACCCTAGTGTTCCCAAAAGCACCCTTTGAGAACCGCTGTTTTCAAATCGATACCTGATCAAATTTTGCACAATAAATAATGTCCACGTTTTTAACAACCTCGCCAGATGTTTCATTTAAAACCAAAATAGCGTGGCAAGTATTGATATGACATTTACAAGTTTTCAAACTTCGTCCTCAATCTGTGAAAATCTGGACTTTTGCCCTTTCATCGATTGGCTTCGAGATATGAGAAATGTACTTAATAATGGCAAAAATGCCAGAAGTGATGAAGAAAGTGAGTCTGAACAGGACATTGATGTTATTGAAAATGTTGACGTGATGGAGATTCTGAAATAGATATCAAGTTGAGACCGATGCTAATGAGACTGAGCCTGGAGTGACAGATTGATAGAAATAGATATTGAAAATATCATAGAATCTATTGGTCGTGTCTGTGGTCTAGGCCTAGAAGCCAATTGCTCTTCCGTTTACAAGTCTGACAGACATGTACGTTGCCATGATTATTATTTTCAATGGCAGGCTTCTTTTCAAGCTATACATCCATCAGTTCATGGCTGGCAGTTCAACCTAAGCCTGCCTTGTTGTGGAAGTCAAGACTGGCTACATGCTCCATTTTTGGTTCTACACTGGAAACGTGAATGAGTCCTTGGAGTATGGCATAAGCTATAATCATAATGTTATCGATAATGCACCTTGATAAATATCTGTGAAACCACTTGGAAAGGATTTTACCTCTGTGTTATTTGATTTCTTCTAGCCATTTTTTTTTTCCCCTGTCGTTACTGAAGAACCTTTTACAACAAGAGTCTAGAATGATATCAAATATGGGTGACTCCCAAGTGTTTCCTGGATACTGAAACGTGTTTCAGAGAACCACAGATTGATTCATTCCCCAACACAAAGAACGGCTGTTTTCAGTGTTCTAATAGGAATGTGTAGATGCTTATTGATTTCTGTCCAATGGAAGGGATAATATCATTTGACATTTTATTCAGGCTTGTTATGGTTGTAAAAAAGACCAGTCAAACATGATATGTGTGCGGGATAGTGTTAAAAATATAATTTTTCTGAAAAACAATATTACTGTTTCATATTTTTAAAATGACCATTATATATCACAAATAGCAAAGAAGTTATATTTTTCTGAAAGTATATCCATTTTTCTATATATTTAAACTTGTCATTTGTAAATGTATTACGATATAAATTATTTTTTATTTTAAATGATACGTTTGTAAAAAAAGAGTTATCTCCCTGTCCTTAGAAGTAGGGGATTTATATGCGGCCTAGGGTTATCTCCCTGTCCTTAGGAGCAGGGGATTTATATGCGGCCTAGGGTTATCTCCCTGTCCTTAGGAGCAGGGGATTTATATGCGGCCTAGGGTTATCTCCCTGTCCTTAGGAGCAGGGGATTTATATGCGGCCTAGGGTTATCTCCCTGTCCTTAGGAGCAGGGGATTTATATGCGGCCTAGGGTTATCTCCCTGTCCTTAGGAGCAGGGGATTTATATGCGGCCTAGGGTTATCTCCCTGTCCTTAGGAGCAGGGGATTTATATGCGGCCTAGGGTTATCTCCCTGTCCTTAGGAGCAGGGGATTTATATGCGGCCTAGGGTTATCTCCCTGTCCTTAGGAGCAGGGGATTTATATGCGGCCTAGGGTTATCTCCCTGTCCTTAGGAGCAGGGGATTTATATGCGGCCTAGGGTTATCTCCCTGTCCTTAGGAGCAGGGGCTTTATATGCGGCCTAGGGTTATCTCCCTGTCCTTAGGAGCAGGGGATTTATATGCGGCCTAGGGTTATCTCCCTGTCCTTAGGAGCAGGGGATTTATATGCGGCATAGGGTTATCTCCCTGTCCTTAGGAGCAGGGGATTTATATGCGGCCTAGGGTTATCTCCCTGTCCTTAGGAGCAGGGGATTTATATGCGGCCTAGGGTTATCTCCCTGTCCTTAGGAGCAGGGGATTTATATGCGGCCTAGGGTTATCTCCCTGTCCTTAGGAGCAGGGGATTTATATGCGGCCTAGGGTTATCTCCCTGTCCTTAGGAGCAGGGGATTTATATGCGGCCTAGGGTTATCTCCCTGTCCTTAGGAGCAGGGGATTTATATGCGGCCTAGGGTTATCTCCCTGTCCTTAGGAGCAGGGGATTTATATGCGGCCTAGGGTTATCTCCCTGTCCTTAGGAGCAGGGGATTTATATGCGGCCTAGGGTTATCTCCCTGTCCTTAGGAGCAGGGGATTTATATGCAGCCTAGGGTTATCTCCCTGTCCTAAGGAGCAGGGGATTTATATGCGGCCTAGGGTTATCTCCCTGTCCTTAGGAGCAGGGGATTTATATGCGGCCTAGGGTTATCTGTAAATATTTCCTTCTTCCAATGTCACACATTAGACGATAGGGCTCAGATAATAGGTAATCAATTATACATATGGGAAAGTGTAGAGGGATGACATGAATTTAGAGATAGTACATGGAATGGACACAGCGAGAAGAACCAAAAAAACAGTGACAAAATAACACGTTATGTAATTATATGTGTGTGTGTTTTCTAGGTGTGTTATTATCCTTTAGGATTGTGTGCGAGCAGGTTTTAGTCTGAAACACTAAGACACCCTATTACAATTTTTTTTTAAACAATTGAAGAAGAAGAAGAGTTAAAACCAGACCTTGAAGTTCCAAAAGCAGTACAAGTGAAGTATAACTGTCTGGTCTCAAAAGGAAACAGCATTGGACACCACCTGGTCAAGTGTTCACACCAGTCAGGCAAGGCCCCACTAGTCAGCACCAATGGATCCTACAATACACAAATTCTGTGTTACAGTATAATTGTAATTTTGTTTTTGTTTATCAAACTTAAAACACACAATTAGTCAACATTCTTTCCTCAAACAGCTAATCTTTATCATAATCTGTGGTTTGGTGTAATTAATGTTCGTCCATCACATGTGATGAAGACCACTCCCTTTGTTCAGCCGAAATCTTTTCTCTTGCTGTGTCAGCTGAAATGGGTGATTTGCACAGTGATTTGGATGAACTGCGCCATTTGTCAACCTCACTCTCTCGTCCTGAGCTACCTTTGGGCCAGTGGCAAGACATTATCAAGGTATCCTGAAAGGCAGAGGAGGTGGAATATCATCTATCATTGTGTATCTTGCCTTTCCCATAACCACAAGAGGTCAAAGGGACATCACTCAGCGTGTGAGTGATGTGCTGGGCATCTCTCCCGTGCGACATGTTCCAGTCCATTATAATCTTGTGTCTACATTTCAGTCACACCAAATTCGACACTGTCTGCAGCTAGAGCGAAGTGCACTAATCTTGTATAATTACAATTATAATCTGATATAATTACAGGTAAACTAAGCCTCACTTAGCGTCCGCGATACGTTCTGTAAAATAGTGGAAATTGTGTGATTTGACACGGTGTAAACACATTACTATATACTTAGCAAAGTCAAATGGAATACTGTAGAATACCTGTATTGACTAAAAAACTAAGATACTGTACATATGCACATACGGTACTGCATTTCAGCTAGAAGTGAAGTACAGTACATTTATGGGCTAGTAACATAGGCATTTATTTAGGCTATCAAGACATACATACTGTCCCATTTAACACCTGTTGCTTTCACTAAACCCCATTTTTCTAGATTTCTGAACTCTATTGTAACCTTATGGAATCTCGGACATTGTCCGAACAGACATTATGTGGTAAATAACTTCGCTTGGGCTCATGCACTTCTGACTGCTAATATCTAATCATCTTTCTGGCACAATCTTTTTTTATTTTCTTCAATTTTGACAAAATGTCTCTTTTCCAACCTTTTTTTTTTAATCCAACCAGTAAAATGCCAGTGTCTGATAAGCTACTCTTACATTGAGTTTCTTCCCTGAATGTCAAATTCATTGCCTGTTCTGTCTGTATTGTTGATGAACGTCATGCTTGATTTTTTGTGTATTTCTGGCCTTTCTGGTCCTCCCTTAACCTTCAGAACCCCTAAGCAATCATTTATGTAGTCTATATTATTTATTTTGGTACTTCTGTTTACATCTTTTATTACTTCACCTGAATTTGCTGAGTGAGTTTGTTAGTAATCTTCTTGCTTACAAACTCATCAGCAGGAATGTTGAGATGAATTTCTTCACAATCTGAAACAGAAACAAAATGAAAACTCATATGCAAGGTATCATTAATTGGCTCTTCTTCTTGTCAGAAAGAGTAATTGTGCTTTTAGCAGAAGGCCGGGCAGAAATATAGAAACCATATGTTGCCCATGCAGTATGGTCCCTCTCTCAGTCTGCCTTGTTTACTCCAAGGGAAAAATTATACCAATACATTTGAAACAAGGCAATCTCTCTGTGGCTCCATTGGCCCGCATTCAGTGTTCGATAAAGGAATTGACGGAAGGGCACCACCATGAGTGAAGCCTGCGGCTTAATTTGACTCAACACGCCAACACTGTAAAATGACTGACAGACTGAGAGCACTTTCGTTGGGTCTAATAGGGAACGTGTGCTGGTATTAGACCCATGGAAGACAGGTCAGTTTTTACCCTCTTAATGAAAGAGCGTCTGCTATGGAAATCCTGCTTAACCCTACCGAAATCGCAGGTTCCAGACACTTGGTCATTGACTGACTAAAAAGCCCTCTACTGATTCGTTGGGTCTAATAGCGAACGGGTGCTGGTATTAGACCCTCGGAAGACAGGTCAGTTTTACCCTACTAATGACAGGGCGTTGCTACGGTAATCCTGCTCAATTCGAGAGGAGCCGCAGACATCTGGTTCACGTACTAGGCTGATAAGCCAATGGCGCGAGGCTACCATGTGAGGGATTACGGCCGAACGCCTGTAAGCCGGAATCCCGCCCAAAATCTCAGCACCACTGCGATGGGAGGCTACGATATGGTCGGGACCTGGGGCTCGCGCCTCAGCTCCACCCAGTCAAGCCGCAGAAAGAGGTCTCTGCCGTCCGCCGATCAAAGTGGGCGGGTAGCTGCTTGATATTCACCCCATACGGCGATGAGGTGCGAAACCACCAGCAGAAGACTTAGTTCTTGGTCGAGGTGTCATAAGCAGTAGAGCAGCCACCTCACTGTGAACTGTTGAGACTCAGTCCCTGATCATGAGATATGTCCGCACACCAGGCGAAAAACATCTCCGTGACATTACCAGGCTTGTCCCCTGGTTAAATGCACTCCTGCCTCGCTCTCTACCTCTGTATGCTATCAGTCATCCCAATGGACGCAGAAGAAATGCAGGCCAGCGGACATTGCACATCTGCCCTATTGCAGAGAAGCCGAGAAAATAAAGGGAGCAAAGAGATACCCCACTCACATGCATATGCTACGTTTCTGGCAGGACGTGACGATCCTGGGATACAGACACACTGGACTGCCTCTCTTCCGGGATAGTACAAACCAGTACATAGTCCATATCATATATCATATATCATCACCGCACCCTATAGACACGAGTGGTGAAGACTCGATAGTCCTGTAAGACAACTTCCATAAGAGAGACAACTCTGATCACAAACAACTGCTGCCTTGCAGATAGGCTGGGGACAGCCAAAGGCTAAGGAGGGCATCCCTACAGAAACGCCTGTTGAAATCGGATGCACTGGGCCACAGGCTTAACAAGTAACACAGTGCAACGTATATCGTATATAGTACGACCTAATAGAAAAAAGCGTGGCGCTCATCCTGTGGAGTCCCGCCAGGCAGCGAGACCGCCAGGCAGCGAGAGTGCCGGGCCTCACGCGAGAAGGGGCCCACCCTTGACTACTGGTGGTCACCCACCCATGTGTCGTGGAGTCAAGGCACATGGCTATGGGGCAACTATTATTGACCAAAAACTCAAGACCCTCAAAATACTACAGTGGAATGCGGAGGGAGTCATTAACAAAAAGCTTTCCCTAACACATCACTTGCATGAAGGTAAGATTGACGTGGCATGTATCCAAGAAACGCACCTCAACAACAACCATAAATTATCAATCAGAGGATACCAGACCTTCCGTCTGGATAGAGAAGGTCACAAAGGAGGGGTTCTGATACTGACACTTAACTGCATACAGAGTAGGGCGGTAGCTGTCAATCACACAGGACAAGCAGAAATTGTAGGAGTTGACATAATGGCACAAGAAACGAAGATCCACATCTTCAACCTGTACGGACCACCAAACAAAGACCTGTCGCTCTCGAGTATGGAAGTCAAAGACTCCAACTGCATAGTAGTTGGAGACTTCAACAGCCACTCGGAGAAATGGGGATACTCGGACACAGACAACAGTGACGAAGTGGAAGATTGGGAGATAGACACAAATCTCTGTCTAATCAATAGGCCGGAGGATAGCCCTAGCTTCTATTCTAGAACATGGCATACCACCTCTACTCCAGACTTGGCCTTTTCCACGGTGGACATTCACCACAAAATAGACCGCCAGGTGCTAAACCAATTGGCAGGTAGCGGTCATAGACCAATTAGGCTAGAAGTTGATATGGAAGTAGACCCACAGGAAATAAAACCGCTCCCACGTTGGAATTACAAACGAGCCGACTGGGAAAGATTTGCAAGCCTGACAGATGGGCTGTGTGAAACCATCAACACACAGAATAACAATATGAAGCCCATGTTGGAAAGCCTAAGCAAAGCAATAATGCAAGCTGCCACTGAAACCATCCCAAGAGAGGCAAGGAAAAATTATAAGCCCTATTGGAATGATGAATTGCAGAAAGGGGAAGACGAAGTCTCAAATGCTAGGAACATGGCAGAGAGAGAACAATCAATGGAGGCAAATATCGCTCTCAAAGCCACCACGGCGAAATACAAATACACTCTAAACTAAACAGCAAGAGAAAGCTGGAAAAACAAAACAGAAAGCCTCAATCTAGATAAAGAAGGGAACAAACTATGGAAGTTAGTCAGAGCCATGAATGACGAAACTCCATCAAACAAACAAATTACCATCAAGCAGGGCGACAACATGCTCACTGGAAAAAAGCAGCAAACGCCTTTGTTGAACATTATGCCAGAGCAAGCCACATTGATGTCCCTGCAGATAGGCATACATTAGTGAAGAGCAAAAGGGGCACGACAACATCAATATGGCACCAAAAGAGCACATGATGGCAAAACTAACAATGAATGAAATGGAATAGGCCATGAGAACGTTAAAGAAAAGGAAATCTCCCGGAAAAGATGGGAAAACAAACAAAATGCTGATGGGGCTGGGCCAAACAGCAAAGAGGAAGTTACTATCAGTCCTGAACCAAATCTGGAAAAGGGGTATTGTACCCCAGGCATGGAAAGACGCAGTACTTGTACCAGTACCAAAGAAAGGAAAAGATAAAACAGATCCAAATGGATACAGGCCTATCAGCCTACTGAGCTGTGTAGGCAAACTGATGGAACGTATGATAAACGCCAGACTGATGTGGCATCTGGAAAAAAAACACATACTAATTCCACAGCAAGCAGGCTTTAGACAGCACAGATCCACTGAGGATCAGGTCACCCTCATAGCCCAGGAAATAGAAGATGCCTACCAGGAGCAAAAACACACAGTAGCGGTTTGGGTGGACCTAGAAAAGGCATTTGACAAAGTCTGGAAAGAGGGACTTAGAAAGTCAAGCTACGAAGAAGTTTGTGGGAAAATGTACAAATGGATCAGCCACTACCTCAAAAACAGAACAGCCAGAGTTCAAGTACAAGGGCAGATGAGCAAAAAGATTACACTTGAGCAGGGAGTACCCCAAGGGGGAGTACTGTCACCCACACTCTTCTTGGTGTATATAAATAACATAACAGAGAATATACCAAGAAGAGTCCATAGCTCAATGTTTGCAGACGATCTGGCTATGTGGACCTCTGAAAAGAATCTCACCATAGCAAGTAATCGGATGCAGCAGGCCCTAACATTGCTGGAAGAGTGGGCGAACTCATGGCTGGTCAAAATAAATGAGGAAAAAACAACATGTACGATATTCTCGCTATCAAACAAACCACAAAACACCAAAATAAGACTTAACGGCAAATACCTGCAGCCAAACGACAACCCAAACTACCTGGGAGTCACATTTGATCGGCGCATGACATGGAAAAGTCAGATCGAGAGAAACTGAATGAGAGCCAGACAAAGAATGGCAATCATGAGGAAACCTGCTGGCACAAGCTGGGGAGCAGATGAAAGTATACTAAAGAAACTGTACACTGGAAGAGTGAGACCAGTTCTCGAGTATGGCATTGCGGCATGGACAACAGCAGCAAAGGCGAACTTTGATAAAATTAGCAAACTCCAAAACTAAGCCATGAGAGTTATAACAGGAGGCATGAAGTCAACGCCAATTGTAGAACTTGAAAAGATTACAAAACTGCAATCCAAGACCGACAGAAGAAACAGCAGAGCCCAGCAGCAAGCGAAGAAACTCAGAAGACTGACTGACCATCCAATGCACCAGAGACTAAACAATTTCGGAAATGGGAAACTAAAGAGGAGAAACTTTGCAGAAATAGCCAAAGCAAAGATGAGCGAAGACCCTATGAACGCACTAACAACACCAAAGCCCATCCTTACTGTACGAAAACCTACCTGGAGGCAGCATATATTTCCAGAGGTGGTAGAAAATATACCAGGTATTGGAAAGAAAAACTGCCAGACTGAAAAAGAAAGAAGAGATACAACCCTGAGGTACATAACGAAAAACTACCCAAGCATGGACTGGACCCATGCATACACCGACGGTTCTGTAACAAACACAACACAGAACGGAGGGGCAGGGGTATTCCTGAGCCTACCAAATGGTAGAAAAATAACACTGTCATTGGCAACTGGAAAATACACAAGCAATTTCAGAGCGGAGGCAGAGGCACTGAGGGCGGCAGTGGAAGAAATGGTGACAGGTAAAAGGAATGAAAGCCATGTCCTGCTTACAGATGCCCTGGCCGTAGTCACAGCACTAAAAAGCCAGAAAAATACTGAACTTAATGATTTAAGAGCAGTACTCTGTCAACTATGCCTGCAGTCCGCACCAAAAATAGTGGTACAGTGGGTTCCATCCCACTGCAACGAGGAGGCAGACAGACTGGCAAAAGAAGGTGCAAGACAACCAGATACTAGTGTGACATACGAAGAGTCAAAATGGCTTATTAGAGCTAGATACATGACCAAATGGGAAACAGAACATACTGGCTACACAAAAAACGATGCCTATTACCAGTTGAACAGAAGAGAGCAGGTCGTGGTCTTCAGACTTCGCACTGGCCACAATAGACTGAGGTACCACCTATTCAACAAATTGAAGATAGGTGGCACTGACGAATGCACGTGTGGTACCGGGAAAATGACCGCTGAGCATTTGCTGCAAAACTGCCCGACATCGACATACGAGGATCAGAGAGAGCAGATGTGGCCATCACCAGTGGCAACACTAGACAAGCTCTATGGCAGTGTCGACAGCCTCAGGATGACCGCTGCTTTTTTTGGCAAAAAATAAAGGTCGACGTCTGACAAAAGAAGAAGAAGAAGAAACAAGGCAGGCTGCAGAAGTTGCCAGATCAGCAGAGCAATGCTATATCTGTTCGCCTGTCTGGGTTTCACTCCGAGACCAGCCGCCAACTAAGGCTAAGGGCCTGGTCTGCCCTACCACAACACTCGGCTGAGGTTGCCTTTCCTTGCTCTAGGATAAGGCATTTGTATCCTCTTGCGTGCACACCTTCGCACATTGTCAGGTTTGGTAGACGCTGACCAACTTTCAGAATTATCAGAAAACAGGTTGAACAGCAATATCTGACAAAACTCGCCAAGATACACCAGTATCTTATCTGCAGTATACAATACATGAAATAATAATAGTGAGATGATATTTGTGCTCAGGCTGCTTTAACTGATGAGCTTCTGCTATTAAATTAACTGATGAATATAAGTGTTGTCAGTTATGGAAGAAGAACAGAAGCAAAAATGGATATGTTAATGCTATTAAATTGTGGTTAACTATGGCAAGGACAACTTGTCAACAATGCTTTACAGAAGGTGAATTCTCATCTCACAGGGTGACAGCAGCCATATCCTGACAGTAAAGTAATAACCATTTGTTTAATAGATCTAATCTAACTACCAAGGAATAGCCAGCCATAGATTTATAATAAGACAAGTGTACATTCCTAAAATTACTTTCAGAAGCTCAGTTACAAATTCAGAAGTCAAACCACTTTTTCATCTCACATATTATAACATTCAATACTTACTACTGACTTAGTCCACCCTGGGATGCAGAGATTTGCCAGAAAGGAGACCAAGCCTTTCTATCCGCTGTCATTCCTTTTGACCTGGTTCCAGTTTAGTCCGTGGTCTCATAGATTGTCTTATGTTTTCATCTCAGCGGACTTTGTGTCATCCTCTGGGTCTGGATTCTTTGGGACTCTTTGTTTGCCATGACTGCCGTATTAGTCAATCGTCTTTCGTTCTGCAGACATGAGCCAAACCAGCAAAGTTGAGATTTTTCCACTTGAGTCTGCAAGAACCTGGCTTCAAGATCTTGTGGTATTGTTTGATTATGGACCTTGTCTTTTCTTGTTACTTTCACATCTCAATTCTGACATTTGGAACTTAACATATTTAATACCACAGCAAAATCCACATGCACTGAAATCCTACCTCTTTCTTCCATACTCTGAGCCGAAGAAATTTGCTTGAATTAAAAACTGGTTTTATCTGGATAGTAAATACATGTAAGCTACACCATCTTCCATATGTTAAGATAATATCTGTTGTGTCCTCACTATTTGCTATCCGCCATTTCACATATTCTCCCTGCCACATTTTTGTATTAGTCACCAGTGTTCACATATCAGGTACATATGAGCAAGACCAGCTAAAGACATAAGTGTTGTCTCTGTAGGTCAGCAATAAGTGCATTCTCTTTACTTGTATAATTCTTCACATCTAAACTACAAAGCCAGAAGCTAGACACAACTCAGGTCAGGTCATGCCATAACCAGTGAGGTCGTTGGGGCACACATGAAGACATCCTCACAACACCACGCCACCCTTCCCTGTCAGCAGCCGCTGCCTGTGCCTATTCTGGTCGGAGATTGGTCCATTCTTTTATGTTGTCCTCCCACCTCTTTTTTGGATGGCCTCTTTGTTATCTGCCTTGCACCTTTCCATGCAGGATTGTATTTGCAAGACCATTTGATCCGATATGTGGCCGTACCAAGCGAGATTCCTTATTTTGACAGTTGCCAAGATGTCTTCAAAAGGCCCTATTGCTGTTGTAATTCTATCTCGAATTTCCTCATTTGTAATTCGATCTTTGTACGTGATGTTTAAAAGTCTTTGGAAACATCTCATCTTCAAGGCCTATATCCTTCAAGCATAGAGGAATATTGACAGGACCAATGTACACATTAATCTGATTTTCGTGCATATTGCTAACCGTTTATCTTGCCAGATTTTGTTAAGCCGTGCAAGCGCCACTATTGTTTGTGCTATTCTGGCCAACACCTCACATTTTGATCCTTCATCACTGACAATCGACCCTAGATATTTAAAACGGTCAACCACTTCGAGTTCATGACCGTTAGCTTTTATCTTGTTGTTGAAGCCCGTAGCGTTGTTGGTCATTAATTTTGTCTTAAGTTCTGCTTCTGTGCTCGCCACACTGCCTATGTCATCTGCAAAATAAAGGTTGGTAATTGTTCGGCCCCCTAGTACCAAAGTGATCTCCAAGTGCCTCACACATAATTCCCTCAAGGAATATATTGAAAAGAGTTGGAGAGAGTGTAAAACCCTGTCTCACACCAACTGATGTGCGAAACCGGTCCCCACGCCTCCCATTCACAAGAACCGATGGACGCCTTGTCATACAGGTGTTCTAGGACCGTTATATTTCCGTTGATTTTATACATCCTCATGGTTGCCCATAGCGCTTTATGCCATACTCTATCAAACACCTTCCTAAAATCAACAAACACGTGATACAGTTTTTGCTGCTGTTCTAGATATTTCTCACTTAGCAGCCTTAAATTAAATATATGTTCTGTAGTGCTTCTTCGCTGCCTGAACCCTGCTTGGTCCTCAGCAATGATGTTCTCTGTTTGGGGTTTCAATCGGTCAAAGATTAATCTAAGCATGACCTTGCTAGAGTGGCTGATGAGGCTTATTGTTCTGTAATTTTGGCACAGCTTTAGGTTTCCAGACTTAGGTAATGGTATAACCATTGATTGTGTCCATACGTCTGGGCAGTTTCCTGTCGCCCATATTTTGTTGCAGATGTGTGTCAGGCCTTCCACCACTACCTCCCCACCTGCCTTTAAGAGCTCTGCTGGTATAATGTCCACGTCTGTCACCTTCCTTCTTCTCAATGTCTTGACCGCTGTTGCTAACTCTTCCTTCATTATCAGTTGGTTATCCTCTATAGTTGTTGGTGTTGTTTTGGTGGAGGGATTGTTTTCTCAGGTTCGTTCCGTCCCTCATAGTTGCATAACTCGGAACAGTACTCTGTCCATTGTGCCACTACATCATTGTCCTCAATAAGGCACTTGCCGCTTTTATCCTGGATCATAAAGTTCCTACCTTGTCTTGGTGTTACCAGTTCTTTGACCATCTTGTATGCTCCTTTAGCATCATTTCTGTCTAATATCTCTTCGATGTTTGTACATTGTTCATGTATCCATGTTTCTTTCGCCTCTCTCTGCTTTTGTTGCATCGCTTTCTACCTCATCAGGTGGATGTTTTAGGTTTTTTAGTAGCCTTCTTCTATCACAAAGGTCTAGAATTTCTTTGGTTACCCATGGTCTCTTTTTTTGTTTGGTGGCACCCCAGGATCTCTGTTGCCATATCTATGAGTGCTGAGTTAAGAGACTGTTACTGTATCAGTATCCAGTCCCTCTCTGAAAGCCTACAGTGGAGCTAATCTCCCCACTACCCTTGATTGGAACACTTCGTTGATTGTTGGGTCCTCTAGTTTGTCCAGGTCAAACTTTCGTCTAGTCACTTCTTTCTTTATGACTCTCTTCAATCGTAGACGCATAGTCATCATATCAAGATTGTGGTCACTTTCTCTATATCCGCTCCGGGAAAACTTCTCGTTTTGTCGGTGTTGATGTTAGATCTAAACCTCCTCCCTCTGGACCAGTATATAATCAATTTGGCTGTGCACTTTGTTTTGATTATGCCATGTCCAGCGTTTAGACGTCTTGTTAAGCCCGAACGTGTTTGCTACCAACAGCTTATTGCATTGTGGAAATTCTAGGAGTCTGAGGCCCTGATCATTAGTTTCTTTGTTTCCGTATGTAACAACTAGTGAAAATTTAATTTTCTTCAACTGCCATGTCATTTTCTGTTCATCAGCACCATCACTTTCAAGCAACACTCCTGGTGAGAGAGTACTCTAAATTGTCTTTTAGTTTTGAAACAAACTCTCCCAAATTGAATTTTATAGCAAAGGGTGAAAAACTTCTGACAATTTACATCAATATTTAACTTTGGAAAAGATTAATCACTACACTCGTAGCATTGTACAGCTCTGAAATATGGACTCTAAGCTAAAAGGATGAAAAGACATCAGAAGATTTTGAGATGTGCTATCAAAGGATGCCAAGAGTGAGCTGGACAGAAAAAAGGTCAAATGAAAACGTGCTTAAAGGTATAGAGTCAATGAGAGAACTCTAATCGCGAGTATACAGAACTGTAGATTGGCTAAGTCTGGCTCAGTAACCATTAGAACAAATACAAGAACAATAAACATGTGTGGTGGCCATGGGACTGGCTACTGAGCCAGACTTTTTTGTGTGATAATTACCATTTGATTTACACATGCTACAGCCCCTATGTTGGAATAATAGAGGACAGCAACCTTACAAGATCACTGCTAACAACAGAACAATGAAAAACAAGAAACAGTAATTGACATTATATGTTTGATATAAGGAGGAGCTTGAAATGAGATTAGCGAAAAATGAAAAATAGCTAGAACAAAAGAAAGGAGAAAGATGACAATTATTTATTTTTTTTGCATTGGCCTTATTTTTCTATTTCCCAAGGTGATGTGCGCTGCACTATATTTTTATTTTGCGCCTGTCGGCTCAGTACATCCAACTTTGGCATGCATTTTATGTAAGGGCCTGCTTCCTCCTGTATTTTGTAAGGGGTTGCTTCCCTGGGTAACGGCCGGTGCTGTGATGGGGAGTGTGAGCCGTGTCATTTAACCCCTAGCCCACGCAGTCCCCCTAAAAGTATATTTCAAGTACTATTATGCTTAGAAAATTCCAAACAAGACAGTTGTAACAATATAAAGATGATACCTCTTATTTGGAAGTTGAATGTTAGACTACTACTTTCTTCCTGCAGTATTTCGTTAAACATTTATATCATTGTATCTCTACAACTTTACAATTGCTTTCAGAAAAATAATTTTTTAAACCAATCTAAAAAAAAAAAAGAAAGAAAAAAAGTCATACACCATTTTTCCCATTGCTGGGGTAGTCGAGGAGTTTTTAAGGCTTTTTAAACTAAATTCTTAACTTGACGTCTTTATACTGGTTTAGAAGACCTTGCGGAGTCTGTATACAACCAGTTACATTTACATCACCTTGCTCTAAAAGATATGCGCATCCAATCTATTCTTAAATGCATTAACTGTCCCTGCCTCCACTACCTCCCCTGGCAATGCATTCTAAGCAGACACCACTCTCTGACTAAAAAAATATTTCCTAATATCTAATCTGGACCTCTCTTTAGTCAGCTTGTAGCTATGCCCTTGTGTTATTGTGGATGGCTGTATTTTTAAAAACTTGTTATAGTCTAATTTATCCATTCCTCTAATCATCTTATAAACCTGTATTAAGTCACCACGAATTCTTCTCTCTTCGAGACGCTGTAGGCCAGTTTTTCTGAGCCGTTCCTCATAACTGTAATTCTGGAATCCCACTATCATCTTTATCGCTCTTTTGTGTATTCTTTCCAGCATGTTTATATCCCCTCGATGATAAGGACTCCACACCTGTACACAGTACTCCAATCTAGGTCTAACTAAAGCTTAATACAGTTTGACGATCACTTCCTTGCTCCTATGTTTAATATTTCTTTTTATCATACCTAACATTGCATTTGATTTTTCAATGCTACCTTAACTTGCTCACTCACCTTTCCTGTATGATCTATTATAACCCCTAGGTCCCTTTCCTTATCTATCTTTCTAATATTGTTTTCTCCCATTCTGTAATTATGTTCCATATTGGATCTACCCATGTGGATGACTGTACATTTATCTACATTAAACTCCATTTGCCAGCTTACAGACCATTCTCGAATTTTATCTAAATCCGACATCAATTTATCCACTTCCGCTTTAGATGAGACACTACTGCATAGTTTTGTGTCATCAGCAAATTTTGCAATCATGGATCCCATATCAATGTCCAAATCATTTATATATATCAAGAACAAAATTGGTCCCAAAACCGAGCCCTGTGGCACACCACTTTTCACTTCACATCACTCAAGAGTACTCCTTATTTATGCCCACCCTCTGCCTTCTTCCCGTTAACCAATTTTCAATCCATTTGGCAACTTCCCCACCTATTCCATGTGATTTTAACTTTCAAAATAATCTTTGATGAGGTACTCTATCAAAGGCCTTTGCAAAGTCTAGATAAATAACATCCACTGGCCCCCTTTTATCTATGATTTTAGTAACCTTCTCCATGAATTCTAATAGATTTGTTAAGCATGATCTCCCTCTTGTAAACCCATGCTGACTATTTCAAATTAGATTAAATTTGTCTAAATGCATTACAATGTTTTCTTTGATTATTGACTCTAACAATTTACAGACTATGCTCATTAAACACCAGTCTATAATTTGATGGATCTGATTTTTTGCCTTTTCTGAATAAGGGGATCACTCCTGCATCTTTCCAGTCCCGTGGAACAATCCCTTTTGTAAGTGATTGAGAACATAATATAGCCAATGGTTTTGCTAGTTTGTCTCTAATTTCATACAGCAATTTTGGATGAATACCATCTTGACCTGGACATTTATTCACTTTCAACCCCTCCAATTTTTTAAAAACCATTTCCTCTGTATTACAGATTGATCTTAATCCGCTGTATCCATGTCTCTTTGAAAAATATCTATAGGCTCTGGGATCTTGGAGCAGTCCTCTTTTGTGTAGACTGTGCCAAAGTACTGATTGAGCAGATTAGCAGCCTCCCTATTCTCACTTATTATTTTCCCTGTACTGTCTATGAGAAGGCCTACTTTATCTTTCGTTCTTTGTTTATTCCTAACATAAGAGAAGAAGCTTTTACTGTCAGTCTTGATCCTCTGAGCAAGTTTTTTTTCGAAGTCTATTTTTGCTGTTTTATTCGCTTTCTAAGATATGTTCTGCTTGTCCAAATATTTTACATTTGTTTCTTTTGATTTACCTGCCTCTATATATTTTTTCCATGCTTTATTTTTCGCTCTTCTACATTTCACTACAAATCTAGTTATCCGCTTTTTACGTTTGGGGTTTACCTCCCTACATGGAACACATTCCTCTTTTAGCGTTTCTAGAACTGTTTTAAAACTCTCCCACTCCTGTTCAACATCTGTTCCTACGACAATATCTTTCCAGATTATGTGGTTGCTGCCTCTTTCATCCTCTTAACATCTGCCTTAGAGTAGTCGTATGTTCGCGTGTTTATGTTTACTTCTTTCCCTGCAATAAGATCCCAACGGATGATTTGATGGTCACTTGAGCCAAACAGTTCCCCAACGGTAACATTTTCAATCATATTTTCCTCTGCAGTAAAAACTAGGTCGAGTATGTTTTTGCCTCTGGTGGCTGCTTCTACATGTTGAATTAAAAAATTGTCATTTATGCACTTAACAAAAGGTTTTGACTCTACAAGTGCTTCTGCCATATCCCATTTTATTTCTGGAAAGTTGAAATCTCCCATTAATAATAATTTCCCTTCACTTGCCTTTGCTATGCTACTAATCAGCTCCTCATCTTCCTCTTTTTGACTTGATGGACATCTATAGCACACTCCAATCACTTTTTTTTCACCCCCACTTTCTATTTCTCCCCATACACTTTCATTTTTGTTACCACATGATAAATAATCTTTGATCGTTATATTAACAGAATTTATACAGTATAATAAAACGCCACCTCCCTTAGTCTTGTCTCCAACTATCCTATCTTTCCTTAACATTATATATCCCTCTATTTCAAGTTCACTATCTGCAATCTCCTCATATGTCCATGATTCTGTTAACCCTATTATATCTGGTTTTTCTTCTTCTACATACAGTTCCAATTCTTCTCTTTTATTTACTATGCTTCTCACATTTGGATAAAAACATTTTAGTTTGTAATGTTGTTGGTTTTCGTCTTTTTGCTTCTGCTTTATCATTTTAGTGTTTGCTTTTCCACTATTTATTTCACACTTCCCTGACACCAACTCTCCCCTTTGACTACATCCTCTATAGCACCCTATCTTTAGTCTCATACTTCATAGGCCTTACTAGTTTAAATTTTAACACAATGATTGAACCTGTACTTTGCTACAACATGCTGTCCTATCTCATTTAGATGTAAACCTTCCCTATCTAACATTTTACTTTTGTCTACTTTAACATCAATAAATTCCATTCCCATGTCCGCACACATCACCTGTAACCTAAGGTTGATACCTATTATTTTGCTATCTAGATAGTCTGACCCATCTGCTCTATCTAAAATGCCCATCATTGTGACCTTTCTAAACTTTTTTTCCTTAAGTGTTCCCATAAGACTTTTATATTTATCCATAATTATTTCTGTACCATCTCTCTTTACATTATTTGTTCCTACCAATACTACCACATGACTGTTTCCTTTGTCATCTATCCTCTTTATTCTCCCCTCTATGTCCTCTATTTTTGCTCCCCCAATATCCATTCTTTCAAACATGTTATGTTGTTTAGACAAATGTCTGCCAACCTCTCTCACCATTGAATCTCCTACTACCAATACTGACCCCTTACCTATATGTGCATACTTCTCTCCAAAGCTCTCTGCCATGTGAACTGTTTCCTCACTCAAATCTCCCTTACTTCCTTGACTACACCTTGACTGCAGCTTCTTTAAATTTCCTCCATTTTCACTTGTTTCCCTTCTATTTCCATCTGCCTCTTTTCTATCTCCTCCAATCTCTTCTCATTTTTCCCTTATATTTCACTCCATTTGTGCCTGCGTCTCTTCAACTCTACATATCCAACATAAACCGGTTCCTTCATCTTCCAACGTTGTAGGCCTTTCTATCCCTACACTAGTAATACTAACATTTTCGCCACAATCTTCATAATCTATTAAAAAAAGCTAGGGAATTTTCAAATTACATTTTAGAATGTCAATGCACTGAGATGGCAGAAAATAGATGACTCACTGATTGTCCATTTTTTTAAAGTATTTTGATATGGTTCTGCTCTTGTAAACCAACTTACTGTAAGCTAGACTATATTAAAATAACATGAAAACAGTAACTGAGTCTAAAGAAAGGACACAAGGTTTGATAATTATAACTGAAAAGAAAGTAGCACAGATAAATGGTAACAAATAACACATAACAAATGAACTAACAGAAATGCTACCCCAACATGGACTTACAATAACAGGTGATCAAACTTCAGTTCCCCACAACAGTTACAGGCAGCAGAATTGAATGGGAAAAGTTTCAAGAAAGTAATGAGACATCATTTATTATTCTTATAGGATAAAAATGACATACCATTTTTGCTGGTAGGATTAGACTGCTCCATGATAGAGTAAAGTCTCTGTAGTAGTTGCAAAACAGTGTCCACAGAGCAGCTTGGGTTATCTACACCTCTGGCAGAGTCAAGGTCAGCCAATGATGCTACATCTGTCAGTGACTGAATAACATTTGACATTTAAGGAGGATAAGATATATATGGCTTTTATGAACAATGAATCTTCAATAAATCTTAAGTGAACATTTATTTTTTAAATGTATATCTTAAAAAATTTACACTTAATTAAACACACACAATTTAAAAAAAATTAAAATAAAGGAATCCCATAACAGACACAAATTAGACTTCATTGTACAAGGTCTCAGTGTGAGGTATCGAATGCTTTTTCTTTCTTTTGTAGGTAGGGTGATCACTTCCTTGATGCTTTACATTTTCTACCTGTAAGTTAGGTACCCATTTACAGCTGGGAAGACTGGAGTGTGTCACAACCTGACCGTGAGACAAGCATTACAAACAGGTGCTTACATCAATAGTATGACAGATCACTGGACCTCTGCCGCATGACATGGAGCTATGGACACGGAAAGTAAGTAAGTATCTTAGTTGACCTGTAATTCTACAGAAGCCCCTGTGCAGGTCCAGCTCTGGTATGAGTTGGATGTAGCCGGGAGGAGGATTTCCTGCTTAGAGGGCTAAGGCTAAGCTCAAGCAATTTATTACTCCGCTACATTGGGACAAGTGTCGCGGAGAGTGGTTAACCAATGTGCGAGTCCATCTTAATAGACTCAAACACTATAGCAAAGTAGACCCGCAGTCTGTTAGTTGCCATCTATGCTGCTGTTCTAAACTGTGGCCGGTGTTATGCCATGTCCCACAGTTAGTTGCCTCTTTATTATTTTGTTTTTTGCGTTCGCCTTATTTCTCTAATCCCCAAAACGGTGTGGTTTTTTATTTTGTGCCTGTCGGCGCAGTGCATCCGACTTCAGCATACATTTTATGTAAGGGCCTGCTTTCTCCTGCATTTTCTAAGGGTTTGCTTTCTCAGGGTAACGGCCGGTGCTGTGATGGGGATCGAACCCAGCACCTTAGGCTTGTGAGACATACCACTTAACCACTAGGCCACGCCGTCTCCTCCTTTTTGGTATGACATGCTCTCTGTGGGACAGTGTCAACATTACAATGCAGGGAAAAGTAAATCCAAAACTCAGTAGAGGGTTGCTACTCCAAAGTCACATCATCCAGTCATAACTGAAAAGGGGCCACTACTTACTTACATAATGAAATTATACATACTGATAAATCTTCATTAAACATGTGTGTGCTTCAAACAACGGTTTAAGACATCACTCCACGGCTCAAACCCTTTTCTACACTGCCATTTTATGTGGCACCCCTCTGGCACTGAAAAGGAGTGTTACACACTTGGGTCCAGTTGACTCTGCCAGTTAAGTTATCATCAAAAGAGCATCAGTGAAGATCCCCACCTGGTTCTCATGTGGGAATTTTTGGTTGATGTTATTTGAGACTGCCCATTCCTTTCCCCTCAAACTTGTAGCTTTATATTCTGAATTCCCAAGATATCACATTTTAGTTCTTGGAAGCATTTTATTTTCCACAGTGGGAAGTTTGTAGTTAATGGTATGAGATTTGTCCTTGTATTTGCAAGTGCAGTATATTTGCTAATCATTTCTTGGGTCTGAGCTGCAAAGTTGCTTGACTAGTTTGAACTGACTAGCTGATGCCATCTAACTCTTTACTTGACTAGTTTGAACTGACTAGCTGATGCCATCTAACTCTTTACTTGACTAGTTTGAACTGACTAGCTGATGCCATCTAACTCTTTACTTGACTAGTTTGAACTGACTAGCTGATGCCATCTAACTCTTTACTTGACTAGTTTGAACTGACTAGCTGATGCCATCTAACTCTTTACTTGACTAGTTTGAACTGACTAGATGATGCCATCTAACTCTTTACTTGACTAGTTTGAACTGACTAGATGATGCCATCTAACTCTTTACTTGACTAGTTTGAACTGACTAGATGATGCCATCTAACTCTTTACTTGACTAGTTTGAACTGACTAGCTGATGCCATCTAACTCTTTACTTGACTAGTTTGGACTGACTAGCTGATGCCATCTAACTCTCTACTTGACTAGTTTGAACTGACTAGCTGATGCCATCTAACTCTCTACTTGACTAGTTTGAAATGACTAGCTGATGCCATCTAACTCTTTACTTGACTAGTTTGAACTGACTAGCTGATGCCATCTAACTCTTTACTTGACTAGTTTGAACTGACTAGCTGATGCCATCTAACTCTTTACTTGACTAGTTTGAACTGACTAGCTGATGCCATCTAACTCTCTACTTGACTAGTTTGAACTGACTAGCTGATGCCATCTAACTCTTTACTTGACTAGTTTGAACTGACTAGATGATGCCATCTAACTCTTTACTTGACTAGTTTGAACTGACTAGATGATGCCATCTAACTCTTTACTTGACTAGTTTGAACTGACTAGCTGATGCCATCTAACTCTTTACTTGACTAGTTTGAACTGACTAGCTGATGCCATCTAACTCTTTACTTGACTAGTTTGAACTGACTAGCTGATGCCATCTAACTCTCTACTTGACTAGTTTGAACTGACTAGCTGATGCCATCTAACTCTCTACTTGACTAGTTTGAACTGACTAGCTGATGCCATCTAACTCTCTACTTTACTAGTTTGAAATGACTAGCTGATGCCATCTAACTCTTTACTTGACTAGTTTGAACTGACTAGCTGATGCCATCTAACTCTTTACTTGACTAGTTTGAACTGACTAGCTGATGCCATCTAACTCTCTACTTGACTAGTTTGAACTGACTAGCTGATGCCATCTAACTCTCTACTTGACTAGTTTGAACTGACTAGCTGATGCCATCTAACTCTCTACTTGACTAGTTTGAAATGACTAGCTGATGCCATCTAACTCTTTACTTGACTAGTTTGAACTGACTAGCTGATGCCATCTCTTTACTTGACTAGTTTTAACTGACTAGCTGATGCCATCTAACACTCTCTTCAGGTTATATTCTCCAGCACTGGTTGCCCAGCTCCTTCCAATCCTTTCTGTACTTTAGTTTGTAGGATTGCAGATTTTGATGTCACGTACAAGATGGCCGACAATTCGCGCAGCATAAGCCATAAGCTGTTGCTTACCATAGAGTTATTTCTGATAGGTAGATATTTAAGAACGTGTTATGGTTTCAAAGTTGATGAATATATTGTGAGGAAAGTTGAACCGAGAAATGATTTATTATTTTATCTTTCTTATTTGATCATGCATGTGAATTACAAGATGATATTCAACATATGTCCGATTCAGATTTTAACTGGAACAGGTGAGGATATCGAGAGTTTACATCAGAAATATTCATGACATTGTATAATTACCAAACTGATATTATTTAAAATCAATCAAGCAATTAAATTTTGTCAGCTCCCAGCGAAGCATAGGCCCTCAATAAATATACATCGTTTTCCAGCCTGAGCCATTTATACTAGCTCTGTCAATGTCTTTCATGTTGCCTTTTATGTTCGCTGCAAGATCTCTTCTCCAGGCATGTTTAGGTCCAATTTCCACAATGTGTGTGCCAGGATTGCCTTCTTTACATCAAGTGCTACTGATATCCGTCCAAGACTGTGATGGCTTGGTCATGTTCGTCGGATGGAAGACAGTTGCATCCACAAAGATATTCTCTATGAGCAGCTGGTGTGTGGTAAACAGCTGGCCGGACACAGCTGCTGTCCAAAGGTGCATGTAAGCGAGACATGAAGGCTCTGGATATGGATCTGACATTTTGGGAAGACATAGCTGCAGACCGATCCAAATGGAGATGTAAACTGAAGAGCCACCTCAGGCTGGGCAAAAATAAGCTCATGAAACACAGGGAAGTGAAGAGACAATGCCGAAAGGAAAGGAAAACTAGAAACTCACTAGAAAGTTGTTACTCCAAGGTCGCTTCAACCTATAGTCAGACATGACGGAAGAGGGGCTACTACTACTACATTGCAGTCTTCATTGTTACCCAAATCACAAAGCCATAGGACAGACTTGACATTGTAGTTTAAGATTTGTATTTTTGGAGTGAGCTGCATTTGACTGCCATAATCAGCCAAATTTCAGTAATTTATTCATGCATAGGTCCAACACTACATTTGACTGCCTTAAAATTCATCTATGCTGACGACACAACAGTTGTCCAGGGAAAAAGGTTTGAGGAGGTTGAAAACAAACTCTCAAATTCTCTCAATGCCCTTGCAGAATACTACCACAAGAATCATCTTAAACCAAATCCCAGTAAAACACAGGTATGGCCAAACAGAGAGACCAAAATAAAACTTCAGATTAGGTGGCAGGGCATGAGCTTGAACACTGCACGGCTCCCAAATATCTAGGCGTGAAGTTAGACCACACAATGTCCTTCATGACGACTGCCAGGAAACAAATCGTAAGATGCACACAAGAAATAATATCATCCGAAAGCTGACCGGCACAACATAGGGGGCACAGCCATCAGTCCTTCGGACATCTGCTCTTGCCTTGTGTTTTTCCGTAGATGAATATGCTGCACCAGTCTGGAAAAACTCTGTTCATGCGAAACTAGTTGATACAGCAATAAATGAGACGGATCGGATAGTATCAGGGTGTCTAAAACCCACCCCCATTGGTAAAATATACCCCATAATTGGCATAGCACCACCCGAGATTCGAAGAAGCGTGGCAGCAGAAATCGAATGAGAAAAAAAGGAGTCCATCCCAAGGCAATGTTTGAACATCATGTGCTGCCGAAGACAGATGTGTCGGACCAAAAGGTGCAAATATCGCAGTCAAGCTGTAAACTAGCGACACAATGCATTCCATTCTCTAGACTACATCCTGCTACTTGTAAAGCCCTGTTCAAGGCTTGGTAGCGGGAGATTGAGAACGAGCGCAGAAGAAGAACATCAAGTAGAGATCACAAGACTCAAATCCAGACATAGTTTCCTAAATCAACACAGCCCATACAGATAAACAATGAAAGTTGCCATATCAAGAGATGGCATGAATGGATCCAGGCCCAAGAGATGGAACTTTGGAGGAACCTGCCCCCGGACATCATTTACTATACCCAACATGGAAGTTGGCTAACATACTTCAAACTAATGTATTACAGTACAACAGGAATATGCAACGATGGGGATACACAAATGATGACACGTAATTGTGGTGAAAAAGAGGACCCAGACCACCTGATGACCTGCCCCAACCTCCAAGAAACATGCAAAAGGTGTGACATGCTGGAGGCAAATGACAAGGCAATCCATGTCGCTGAATACTGTATAGTGTGGTGCTTGGACACGGACAGCAAGTCAGTAAGCTTTTAGGAAAGCCTAATTCCAGTCATTTGTTCAAGCATATGTCCAACATTATATTTGACTCCCAGCTTTTAGGAAAGCCTAATTCCAGTCATTTGTTCAAGCATATGTCCAACATTACATTTGACTCCCAGCTTTTAGGAAAGCCTAATTCCATTCATTTGTTCAAGCATAGATCCAACATTACATTTGACTGCCCTAACCAGCTTTTAGGAAAGCCTAATTCCAGTCATTTGTTCAAGCATATGTCCAACATTACATTTGACTCCCAGCTTTTAGGAAAGCCTAATTCCATTCATTTGTTCAAGCATAGATCCAACATTACATTTGACTGCCCTAACCAGCTTTTAGGAAAGCTTAATTCCAGTCATTTGTTCAAGCATATGTCCAACATTACATTTGACTCCCAGCTTTTAGGAAAGCCTAATTCCAGTCATTTGTTCAAGCATATGTCCAACATTACATATTTGACTCCCAGCTTTTAGGAAAGCCTAATTTCATTCATTTGTTCAAGCATATGTCCAACATTACATTTGACTCCCAGCTTTTAGGAAAGCCTAATTCCAGTCATTTGTTCAAGCATATGTCCAACATTACATTTGACTCCCAGCTTTTAGGAAAGCCTAATTTCATTCATTTGTTCAAGCATTTGTCCAACATTACATTTGACTCCCAGCTTTTAGGAAAGCCTGATTCCAGTCTTAGGAAAGCCTGATTCCAGTCATTTATTCAAGCACAGATCCAACATTACATTTGACTGCCCTAACCAGCTTGTAGCAAAGCCTAATTCCATTCATTTGTTCAAGCATATGTCCAACATTACATTTGACTCCCAGCTTTTAGGAAAGCCTAATTCCAGTCATTTGTTCAAGCATAGATCCAACATTACATTTGACTGCCCTAACCAGCTTTTAGGAAAGCCTGATTCCAGTCGTCTGTTATGCAGTTTTATGGCCAATAGTTTTACATGTTGAGTTTGTCACCCACATGGACATCCTTCATTAGTCATATCTTACAACATACAAGGTAGGAAACAGTGGTCCTATTTATGTTTGCCTCAGGAATGATTATACAGCCTGTTACAATATTCAGTGATATTATTTATGATGAGTTTTATGAATTATCTACCTTAGTAGTGCAGCCACTTTCTTTTTCTAATGCTTCATGCTCCTTTGCTTCTCTGTACTGAACTCTGATGGAGAGAAAAAAAAGCAAACAAAATGTAAGAAATACAGGTAAGCAAAATGTTAAGAAAAATATTTAAGCGAAAATTTAGAAAAATATTAACACAAATTGTTAATTGCATTGTAGCATTTACAAGCTCTGGCAGAACACCATTAACTCAATTCACTTGTTATTTATTGCAGTGAAAACAATACCTCAACTGGGCAAATATTTATTGAACAACCTCATGGGATCAAGATGCTGAGCAGCGCAAGAGCTGCAGTGGTCAGCGACACATAGCTGACTGCTAGTGTCAGGGCCAGCGAACCAGAGCTGCCAAGACCCTTCTACACCTCCACGCGGTGATCCTGGATAACAGGCTGCATCAGGGCAGACTGGCTAAGAAGAAGGGATCGAAGAGGGAATGCTAACCCGGTACTAAAAAAATGCTTGCTGAAGTAGGATGTGTTGGACCGAAAGGTGCAAATATCACAGCCAAGCTGTAAACTACGACACAACGCATTCCGTTCTCTGGACTACATTCTGCTACTTAAGCCCTTTCAGTGTTTGGTAGAGGGAGATTGAGAACGAACGAACGAAGAAGAAGAAGAAGAACAGCCTCATAATTTACATACGTATATGTTGGCTCCCAAATCCTTTTCAGCCTCTCAACTCGCCCAGTAGGAGAGCCCTTGATCAAGAGTTCTTGGACAAACTTGAAGATGCAAGCAGTGCTACTGTTCAGGACCACCTCCTCATCACTCATCTTGTTAAAGAGCAATTTAAAAGAACAATGTAATAATGAATGTATATATTTGCTTGCAGTCAAAGTTCAATTAAATTCTCTGTATGGCACTCTGACTTAGTTTGAGAATTTGAGATTTTTAAAATGCAGGTTACGCGCAATAAAAATAATGTTCGCATAGGCGTCTAAGGTCCATTGCGTCAAACGACCACTAACATGTCCACCTGCTGTGACTTGTTCATGTGTAGTGTGTCGACCAAGATCCCTACAGACTACCCAGGTGGAGCCAAGTACTTCACTGCCTCGAGATGAGGGCAGCGAGGAGTGTGTGTTGGACCAATGTTTGTATTAGGCTTTCTTTGTCCGTGTTTAACTCTATTTTTTTTAAAAATTAAAAATGCCTCATAGAACTGTCACTTCATTATACAAGTGCGCACAAAACTTTTGATTGCACAAGGATACACTACACTTTTCATTGCACAAGGGCGCAATCGTCACACTTCATTGCACAATGATGCACCACACTTCATTGCACAAAACTTTTCATTGCACAAGGAGCCCCCCATATATGCTCAGTCCCTTTCATTCCTTGTCGTCTGCTTGCCAGAGATTTTTTATAGTATAACCACTTCTCCCATTCAACTGAGCTGCAAAGTCCGGTGTAAACTTTTGAGACCCTGTGGGGGCTACAGAACCTTCAGCTATGAAAGCTGATCAATAAAAACAGCTTTCCAGAAACCTGATGTCTTGAGTAACCGCATAAATACACTTTTCATAAACTGCACTGAACTGACCTGCCATGTTCTTATATGCTCATATTAGAGCAAAAGTAATGAAGAATAGTTGTACCCCTATGCAATAATATATCTTGGCACACACATAAAATTTGCTGTTACAAAATACAAACTGTAAGATGTTTTAACTACATTGCCACTTGTTCAGTTCATTTCAAGTGTCATCTCCGCATCGAAGGTCGGTTACAATGGATCTCCAGTGTACTCTGTCTTGTCATAATGGTGCAATCTAACAGGCTTTTTCCAGCTCATCTCCTGATGTTATCCACCTACTTAAAATGTTGTCTACCTCTTGAACGACTGCTTTCCACACTACCCTCTAGTATGGTGTTCAAACAAGGAGGCATATCTTGTTATATGATCAAAATAATGTAACTGTCTAACCCTGATTTCAGACATTAATTCTCTTTTCACCCCCAACATTTTCAATACCTCCAAGTCTGTTTTCTTCTCTTTCCAAGAAATGTGACCCAATGTTGTTGTTAGCCAATGTTGTTGTTAGGAGTTAATTATAGTTGGTTAGGGCTATCATCATTATCAAGTGCTGTCTCCGCAACTAAGGTTTATGGTAATGGATCTGCAGCTGTCTCCGTGCCAGGTTGGTACACTTAGTCAAACTGTGTCCAGACCATATCTTGATGTTTTCTATCCATCTGTACCTCTGTCTCCCTCTGGCTCTCTTGTCCTCCACTCTTTCCTCCAATATAACCTTCAGCCGACTGTCATGTCCCTTGCCCTCCACTCTTTCCTCCAATATAATCTTCAGCCGACTGTCATGTCCCTTGCCCTCCACTCTTTCCTCCAATATAATCTTCAGCCGACTGTCATGTTTTTTGACATAACCAAAATATTGTTTTTCTGCTTTTTATTTCCTTCAGCAGCATCTTCTCCACCTTGAGTTGTTCCAGGATACCCTTCTTCATACACTGTCAGGCGTCGACTTAAATTTGTTCAAAGAAAGCAGCACTCATTCTGAGGCTGTCGACACTGCAACTGAGCTTGTCTAGTATTGACACTGGTGATGGCCACATGTGCTTTCTCTGGTCCTCGAATGTTGGGCAATTTTGCAGTAGATGTTCAGGGGTTATTTTCCCAGTATCACGGGTGCATTCATCAGTAGCACATATCTTCAGTTTATTGAATAGATTGTACCTCAGTCTGTTGTGGCCTGTGCGGAGTCTGAAGACCAACACCTGCTCTCTTCTGTTCAACTGGTAATAAGCATAATTTCTTGTGTTCCAGGACCTCACTATTTATTTTCCTATCTTTTCAAGAAGCTCATCCAAATCTTCTAAAGATCCACATTTCAAAGGCTTCAATACTCTTATCCATTTTCTTTGTCAGGGTCCAGCTTTCTACCCCCTGCAATGAAAATGAATGTGCATATCATTCAATGATTCTCATTTTAGCTTCTGAAATATTTGTTTGAACAGCAAGTGTATCTCATGCTGTTAAATGTATTCTTTGCCATAGCATTTCTCTTAATGATCTCCCTTTGCCATTCTCTTATGAGTTGGTCAAGGTATAAATCGCTTGACACTTGTTCCAGAATGACTCCATTTTTGTGGATGTCAACTTGTAGAAATTCTTGTGGACATTTTATATGTCTCTAAGTTCAGTTCATCGGGGCACACTTGAAGATACTTCCACAATCCCATGCCATCTCTCTCTGTCTACTGCCACCAGTTGTGCCTCACCAGAATGAAGTTTGACCACTCAGTGATGTTGTCTACCATCTCTTCCTTGGATGTCCCCATCCTCTCTTTCCTGGTACGGAACCATGAAGTATCAAATTTGTAATTTCACTGGACCTCGTGACGTGCTCATATCTTTCGATTTTCTATAGTTGTGAACAGATCATCAAAAGGACCCACTGCGTTTTCCACTCTCCGTCGTATTTCTACGTTCGTGACACAATCCTTATATGTAACATTATATGTCTCTACATACAAACAAATCATATCTATAGAAAATAAAATATTTAAAAAAAGGCTCTCAAAAACCTAGAAAAACATATCAAAGGAAAATGCCAACACATGAAATGAAGTGTCATGATAGACAGAGGTTTTTATACCAACCCTTGCTACCAATATCAAACTTGGTCCTTATCAAATGAGATGTCTTAGAAAGGCCATGCATGTGACCAGGATGATCAAATGAGAAATTAGGATATTAGAAATATTTTAGAAAATTGCCCATGTCTTTAACCTTACGCACTCCACATTATTTTTGAAAAAAATTTGACCTAATTAATTTTCTTAATTAGTCGCTGTGGTAGTCGTCTTTCAAAATTTGTAACTTTTATGTTTGTTTGTCAATAAATATGATTTTCTGGTGTGTAGATACACAATAGCATAACGAACATGTGGGTGTTATTGTTTTTGTTGTATGTTTGTTAGTTTTTGAGATTTAAAAAGATGAAGTTGAAAATTTATGAAAATCTCGGGAAAAATTTGGGCTCGACCACTAGGCCTAGTCGCTTCGATAGAAAACCATGGAAACCACAACAACGTATCGATACTGTGTTTACAATATCGCCACAACTGTTAGTTTCCAATTCAAACGTAGTTCTTTCATTTAAACAAACAAAATAAACAGATCTACGCGATAAAAATCTTTCTCAACAACCTACTTCCCCTTTTGCAAAAAGTCGGCTTGCTCCAAACAGCGTATACAAAATTAAAACTGTTCAAAAGCCATTTGTAATCGAACACACGATACTTTAACCGGCAAAATATCGTGTATATATGGAGGGCGTAGTCAGCAGTAAAAAATGGCTGTCAGGAGTGACTCCGTTCAAAAAAAAAAAAAATTTTTCCGCACACCGTTTTTGTAGGCCTAGCTGGTTCAAAGAGAACGGACAAGGGCGTGCTACAGGTTAATACATTTCAAGACAGACAGCAAAATGGTTCAATCCTGTCATGATAATGCAGCCTGATTAACCACCCCTGATCACTTACATGAGATTATCTGACTACAGGGCATGAGAGAGGCTGCATAGCAGATGGATATCTGATATACGAGTAATCCTGCAAATGGCATGAGTTTACAATGACAGATGCAACAATCTTGACGTCCACAATTATGAACGACACAAGTGGATGGAAACTGAACTGGACTGCCACATGACCTTAAGCTAAACAGCTAAATATTTTGAGATTGCATAAAATGCATGGGCCATCCAATGCAGTTATGTAAATTAAATTTGTGAATGGCAAATGTGAACAAGTACTGAATCTTGCCAAATTATAATTAATATGCTGAATTCAGTCAGTCTGAGATGTATGAAAACTAAAAAGAAGATCAAAGAGAAATGACAATTAGAATAGCTTTAGGTAATAAGAAGATGACACTAAAAAATGCAATTAAGTACATAAATAAATGTAGTATGGCTGTATTTGCAGAAATAAATCTGAAGAAAATGTAGTACCACTTAAGAAAAGATGAATAACTTACTCCTGGCAAGCATGGTGCCTTTAAAGTCAGACACAGTTTGGGCTGGGCCACAAAGGTCTGGCTCCCACTGCTAGTATTTTCTTCTGTAGCTGAAAGTATTATATTTGACATTATCATTAAAACACCACAAATATGACAACTCACATAACTAGGTTACAGATCACTTACAAACACCAAGTATGGAACAGAGTTCATATATTCTAAATTCAAACAAGGATTAACAATGATACAAACTCATAGTATGCACTCACTAGAGTTGTCTCATTGCTTGATCATAATGTTTAATTACAAATGTTGAAGGCTTGTGATCAATAATTAGCAATGAGAATGTTCACCAGAGTGGTACCTGGCTTGAAAATATTAGCACTAAACAGCCAGAAAAATACAACTAAATGATTTAAGAGCAGTACTCTGTCAACTATGCCTGCAGACCACACCCAAAAGAGTCATGCTACAGTGGGTTCCATCCCACTGTAACATTTAAGGCAACGAGGAGGCAGACAGACTGGCAAAAGAAGGTGGAAGGTTACCACAACTAGATTCTAGTGTGACCTATGAAGAGTCCAAAAGATTTATTAGGGCCAGATACATGGTCAAATGGGAAACAGAACATACCGGCTACACAAAAAACGATGCCTATTGAACAGAAGAGAGCAGGTCGTGGTCTTCACACCGCACAGGCCACAACAGACTGAGGTACTAACTTTTCAATAAACTCAAGATAGGTGGCACTGACGAATGCACATGTGGTACAGGGAAAATGACCGCTGAACATCTGCTGCAAAATTGCCTGACATACGAGTACCAGAGAAAGCACATGTGGCCATCACCAGTGCCAACACTAGACAAGCTTTATGGCAGTGTCGACGGCCTCAGGATGACCGCTGTTTTCTTCGAACAAATTCAAGTTGACGCCTGACAGCGTACGAAGAAAAAAAATAATAACCACTGTAACCTCCAAATCAAGTCATAAAGGGCAACTAGAGAGAGCTGTGCATGGAACTAGCAATCTCATCGTGTAAACAAATATTGCTTTTGTAATCAGCCACCAAAAAAGCTTGGATAGGGATTACAGGCTTCCTGTAAAGGGACCAGTTGATTCACATTGGAGCAAGCAGGTGTATGGCTGCAAATGCTCAGATAGACTTTCTTCAATAGGGACAAGCTGCAGTGGTGACCTATGCTTGACATTGGAGCAAAAGGGTGAATGAAGATGATAATGAATTAGAATCTTACCAGGAGGAGGAATGTCAAAGTCTTGAGTCTGGTTGACATTGGTGCGCCCAGGTCTGGGATCAAATGCAGGGATGAGAGCAGAAAACTGTCTTTTCAATACAAATTCATCATCCCAAGTTCGTCTATCTCTTGGTTCTAGCTCCTCATCCTCCTATATAAGAAATAGTCACCATTTCTTAAAGGTATGTCGGGGTAACACAGTATACACATATTTATGACAGATCTAACTCTTACTTGGATTGCTTGAAATTGTGGTATCCAAACAGACAGGTTATGTCTGCTGCCAGATAGCCTTTGGCTATCTGTAGTACGTTCTTAATTTGCAATTTTTACTTCTTGTGACTTGCTAGGCCTGGGAAAGGTAGGTTAAGTATTGTGTAGTGGGTTTCCGTGGCGAAGCCGTTTGGCTCGTGTTCAGACGGTCGAGGTTCAGATTTGATCTGCGGCGGTCGGTTCATGGTGGTAATTTTTTCAGGAGATACCTGGGTTCATTGCTGGAGCTACGGCGTTCGTGCTTTGTGCGATTCTCTCGGCAGGCAGCATACTGTTCTGCGGAGAGAGACTGTGCCATATGGGGAGACCTGCAGTGAAGTCGAACCCTTGCCTTTAACCTTTGTGTAAGAATTTTATGACTTTTTATAAAGAATTTTGCCCAGACAGTGGCTAACAGCCTAGTATTATTGATTTTCAGATGTGAAGGATTCTTTTACATGCAAAAATTGTATATGGGATATCTAAGCTTTTTTTTTTTTTTTTTTTTTTTTTTTTGGCAATCTCCAATATGACTTGATGCTGGTCTCACCTCCCTTGAATAATAATATTTGTAATTTTGTTAATCAGAGAGGGCTATTTTTAGCTTAAGTTGGCCACTGTAAATCAAATCATGCAGCCATTTGCAGAGACAAACATGTTTCCAAGAACAGATAAGTGTTTAAAAAAGGTGGAAGTCATAACAAATGTACAAACCATCACATCATCATAATCCTCATCATCTTCATTGTCATCCTCATTCTCATCATCATCATCATCAGGCTCTGGCAGCTCCTCATCATCCTCCAGCTCAGCCAAAAGCGTATGAGCTCTGTATGTCTCCAAAAATTCATTGTCACTTTCACTGGATGTTGATGTCACACTGCGTGTCAAAGCCTGGATACAAAAACACTATATTCATTTTTCCTGTGGAGTGTGCAGTTGTGTGTGTGGTGGTGGTTGGGGTGTGTGCTGTTGGTTGGGGATGGGGTGGTGTGTGAATAAGTGAGTGAGTGAGTGAGTGAGAGAGAGAGAGAGAGAGAGAGAGAGAGAGAGAGAGAGAGAGAGAGAGAGAAAGAGAGAGAGAGAGAGAGAGAGAAATACTTATGATACTGTGTACATAACAAGATGTAATGGGTTACACAGAGAAGACCAAAATCTATACCTGAATATAAGTAAATCCAAAATAATGAGCACAGACAAGACCAAAACCAAACCTAAAGTTATTGTCAATCAAAAGGAAATTGAGAAAGTCACAAGTTTTAAGTACTTCGGCTCAATTATAAGCAACAATGGAGATTACCTGATGGAAGTCGGACGGAGAAAGACTATGGCAATACAGGGTTTGACTAAAATGAGAAACTCATGGCAGAACTCTAATCAAATGAAAAAAACGGAAATCCTGCGAACTTGCATATACCCGGTGGCAACAAACGGATGTGAAACGTGGACCACCACACAAAAGGATTGAATCTGTTGGAATTTTTTGAACTAAAAGCTACAGAAATGTGTTCAAAATACCATAGATAGCGAAAATGAAAAATGCATATATCCTAAAAGAATAAAAAACTGGATATCGAGGAAAATTGGTTAGTAAACAATATCTTGTCCAGAAAACTAAAATATTTTGGCCACATCAAATACCATAATGGCTTAGAGAGAACGACACTGGAGGGCATGGTGCCTGGAAAGCGGGGCAGAGGCAGACTGAGGAGAAGATGGATACAAGACATCGCAGAGGTCCTGAAGATGACAGCGATATAGGCGGGAGTTCTGGCTAGAGATTGAAAGTCCTATAGATCGACTGTTGTGAGAGAGACGTTCTGCAAAGCACATGATGATAACCGATTACTATTTTTGTTTCGATGACGCTGTAAGTGGTATCATCATCAACAATAGCCGTTGTGTCTTTCAGGCCATAAGCCATTAACAACCCTCCTCTAGGAATTTCGATCTTGATCTGTCCTTTCTGCCTCTCTCCAGTTAAGGTCCAGGGACAAAAGAAGTCTATTTTTGCTGCTTTATTCACTTTCTGGGCTATGTTTTGCTTGTCAAAACATTTTAAATATGTTTCTTTTGATTTACCTGCCTCTATATATTTTTTCTATGTTTTATTTTTAACTCTTCAACTTTTAATTACAAATCTAGTTATCCACTTTTTACGCTTGCGGTTTTACCTACATTCATGGAACACATTCCTCTTTTAGCTTTTCTAGAACTGTTTAGAAACTCTCTTACTCTTGTTCAACATCTGTCCCTCTGACAATATCTTTCCAGATTTTGTGGGTCGCTGCCTCTTTCATCTTCTTAACATCTGTCTTAGAGTAGTCATATGTTTGCATGTTTATGTTTACTTCTTTCCTTGCTATAAGATCCCAATGCATGATCTGATAGTCACTTGAGCCAAACAGTTCCCTAATGGTAATTTTTTCAATCATATTTTCCTCTGCAGTAAATATTAGATCGAGTGTCTTTTTGTCTCTAGTAGCTGCTTCTACATGTTCAATCAAAAAATTGTCAGTTATGCACGCAAAAGGTTTTGACTCGACAAGTGCTTCTGCCATATCCTAGTTTATTTCTGGAAAGTTGAAATCCCCCGTTAATAATAATTTCCCTGCACTTGCCATTTCTATGCTACTAATCAGCTCCTCATCTTCCTCTTTTTGACTTGATGGAAATCTGTAGCATACTCCAACCAATGTTTTTTCACTCCCACTTACTATTTATCCCTACACTTCTATTTTTGTCCTCCATATGTCCTCATGGTTTTTCCATACCTAATGAACACAGCAGAAGATATCGCTAGAAGGAATACTTCCAAGGATGTTTCAACCCTGCTGCCTCCATGGGGGATTAAGTATTTCTACCATGCAATTCAGAGCATATAGAATACAGATTAGAACATTAGAACAGTTAATGCATTTAAGAATAAACTGGATGCGCATAGCTTTTAGAGCAAGGTGATGTAAATGTAACTGGTTGTATACAGACTCTGCAGGGTCTTCTAAACCAGTATAAAGACGTTAAGTTAAGTTAACAACAATATTAAAAATGACATACTTAAATAAAAGATAAATACATTTTTTTGCAGGCACCTGTCCAGTAGCTGTGATAGCAAGATGATGAGCTAATTATCAAACTAATAAATACAATTAATTGTTTCATTATTATCACACAGTATTATAGCTTCCCCATCCAAATTTGTAATATCCTGTCCCATCCATGGTTTTATTCAAACATTTTATTCTTCTTCTTCTTCTTCATCGTACGCAGTCAGACAGTAACCATTATTTTTTCTAAAAAAGCGGCAGTCATCCTGAGGCTGTCGACACTGCCATAGAGCTTGTCTTGTGGTTCCACTGGTGATGGCCACATCTGCTCTCTCTGATCCTCGTATGTCGGGCAGTTCTGCAGCAGATGCTCAGCGGTCATTTTCCCGGTACCACACGGGCATTCGTCGGTACCACCTATCTTCAATTTGTTGAATAGGTGGTACCTGAGTCTATTGTGGCCAGTGCGAAGTCTGAAGACAACGACCTGCTCTCTTCTGTTCAACTGGTAATAGGCATCGTTTTTGGTGTAGCCGGTATGTTCAGTTTCCCATTTGGTCATGTATCTGGCTTTAATAAGCCGTTTTGACTCTTCGTACGTCATACTAGTATCTGTTTGTGGTAGTCTTGCACCTTCTTTTGCCAGTCTGTCTGCCTCCTCGTTGCCTTGGATGTTGCAGTGTGATGGGACCCACTGTACCACTACCCTTTTTGGTGCGGACTGCTGGCATAGTTGACAGAGTACTGCTCTTAAGTCATTAAGCTCAGTGTTTTTCTGGCTTTTTAGCGCTGTGACTACGGCCAGAGCATCTGTAAGCAGGACTGTATGGCTTTCATTTTCTTTATGTGTCACCATTTCTTCCACTGCCGCCCTCAGTGCCTCTGCCCTGAAATTGCTTGTGTACTTACCAGTAGCGAATGACAGTGTTATTTTTCTGCCATTTGGTAGGTTCAGGAATGCTCCTGCCCCTCCGTTCTGTGTAGTGTTTGTTACAGAACCGTCGGTGTATGCATGGGTCCAGTCCATGCTTGGGTAGTTTTTCGATATAAAGCTTAGGGTAGTATCTCTCCTTTCTTTTTCAGTCTGGCAGTTTTTGTTTCCAATACCTGGTATATTTTCTACCACCTCTGGAAATATATCCTGCCTCCAGGTAGGTTTTCGTACAGTAGTGATGGGCTTTGGTGTTGTTAGTGCGTTTATGGGATCTTCGAGCATCTTTGCTTTGGCTATTTCTGCAAAGTTTCTCCTCTTTAGTTTCCCATTTCCCAAATTGTTTAGTCTCTGGTGCATTGGATGGTCAGTCAGTCTTCTGAGTTTCTCTGACTGCAGCTGGGCTCTGCAGTCTCTTCTATCGGTCATGGATTGCAGTTTTGTAATCTTTTCAAGTTCTACAATTGGCGTTGACTTCATGCCTCCTGTTATAACTCTCATGGCTTGGTTTTGAAGTTTGCTAACTTTATCGAAGTTCGCCTTTGCTGCTGTTGTCCATGCCGCAATGCCATACTCGAGAACTGGTCTCACTCTTCCAGTGTACAGTTTCTTTAGTATACTTTCGTCTGCTCCCCAGCTTGTGCCAGCAAGTTTCCTCATGATTGCCATTCTTTGTCTGGCTCTCATTCGGTTTCTCTCAATCTGACTTTTCCATGTCATGCGCCGATCAAATGTGACTCCCAGATAGTTTGGGTTGTCGTTTGGCTGCAGGAATTTGCCATTTAGACTTAATTTGGTGTTTTGGGGTTTGATTGAGAGCGAGAATATTGTACATGTGGTTTTCTCCTCGTTTATTTTGACCAGCCATGAGTTCGCCCACTCTTCCAGCGATGTTAGGGCCTGCTGCAGCCAATTTCTTGCTATGGTGAGATTCTTTTCAGAGGTCCACCACATAGCCAGATCGTCTGCAAACATTGAGCTATGGACTCTTCTTGGTATATTCTCTGTAATGTCGTTTATATACACCAGGAAGAGTGTGGGTGACAGTACTCCCACTTGGGGTACTCCCTGCTCGAGTGTCACCTTTTTGCTCATCTGCCCTTGTACTTGGACTCTGGCCGTTCTTTTTTTGAGGTAGTGGTTGATCCACTTGTACATTCTCCCACAAACTTCACTTCTCCCTAGCTTGACTCTAAGTGCGTCTTTCCAGACTTTGTCAAATGCCTTTTCCAGGTCCACCCAAACTGCTACTGTATGTTTCTGTGCCTGGTGGGCATCTTCTATTTCCTGGGCTATGAGGATGACCTGGTCCTCAGTGGATCTGTGCTGTCTAAAGCCTGCTTGCTGTGGAATTAGTATTCGTTTTTCTTCCAGATGCCACATCAGTCTGGTATTTATCATACATTCCATCAGTTTGCCGACACAGCTCAGTAGGCTGATAGGCCTGTATCCATTTGGATCTGTTTTGTCTTTTCCTTTCTTTGGTACTGGTACAAGTACTGCGTCTTTCCATGCCTGGGGTACAATACCCCTTTTCCAGCTGTGGTTCAGGACTGATAGCAGTTTCCTCTTTGCTGTTTGGCCCAGCCCCATCAGCATTTCGTTTGTTATCCCGTCTTATCCTGGAGATTTCCTTTTCTGTAATTTTTTCATGGCCTCTTCCATTTCACTCATTGTTAATTTGGCCATCATATGCTCTTCTGGTGCCGTACTGATGTTGTCGTGCCTGCTCCTTTTGCTCTTCACTAATGTCTGTATGCCTATCTGCAGGGACCTCGGTGCGGTTTGCTCTGGCATAGTGTTCGACAAAAGCGTTTGCGGCTTTTTTTCCAGTGAGCAAGTTTTCACCCTACTTGATGGTAATGTGTTTGTTTGAAGGGGTTTCGTCATTCATGGCTCTGACTAGCTTCCATAGTTTGTTCCCTTCTTTGTCTAGGTTGAGGCTTTCAGTTTTGTTTTTCCAGCTTTCTCTTGCTGTTTGGTTTAAACATTTTATTCAAATGTAAATCATTTGTTTCAACTTTCATGTATGAATTGACAATTCATTGTTGTATAAGGTTTCCTGGAATGCACATTGAATTCCTCTCTGATAGTCTGCTTGAAGCTTATTTCCTTAAATTTCTAGATCCCAAGAGATGTGTTTGCAAGCCAAGCTCAACATACAAAAACTTGGTTTAGCTGGCTGAATTCACTGATGAAGAAAGTGATATGTAGAGCCAACATGAGTTTAGTTTTCTGCTCTTCCTGAGCATAGCAAACAAACCTTGAAATCAGTGCTGATAAATAATCTGAATAAGTGTACCCACCTGACTAAGGGACATAACATTTGCCATGGTTTGTGTGGCTGTGAGGGTACTTGAGGTAGGCACATTTGAGGCTGTAAGACTTGGGTAGCTCTGAGCAGCACTAAGTAAATTGTCTGGCAAGAAACAAAAATCATGAAATATTATCTCATCAAAACAGGCGAAAGGGGCCAGCAAGTACCCTCATGATGAATTATAAAGTTTACCAAAAGTGATTATATGAAAAACTGCTGCCCATCACAAGCGAAGACAGATTCTACGTTCAACTTTTGAATTCCTCTCGACTTTGTTACTTCATTTCTTCAAATGGATATTTAGACTACCTATTGTATGTGACTATGCATTCACCATGGGATGATGGAAAGGTCTGTAACTAGAGATTAATGTGAACATTGAATGAGCAGAAGCAAACCAAAAGCGGTGGTTCTCACTGTAGTTGTGATGGCAGTTACTTGTAAAGACACCTCAAATGGAAGGAAGAAAGAGGCACGTTTACTTCTCCCATCATCACTGCCATGTGGGTAAGACTATTTAAAAGCTAGCAAGGAGATATACTAAACATTGGCCCTTTCCTAAATTTTCAAAATGCATTTCCATCGCAAAAAACTAATTTTTCTCCTTCTTTTGTCCTACTGCTCTTGCCATACAGCATTGCAAAAGTGAAGAAAGAACACATCCGTCATACATAACTCAGTACTGGAAACCAATTTGTCATACCTGCATTTGTTTGTACTGCACCTTCACTGTTTACGTACAAGGCACAAATGCCATCAAGTAGTTAACCCTCCACACCATATTCCTCCATTACATCCCAAAGCTTACATCAGTTTACCAGTCAAATGCCTTTTCTTGATCAATGAAGGCAACGTGGAGTTTTTTTAATTGTATTTTATGGTTTTTTCACTTAACTGTCTGAGCGTAAATATGGCATCTGTACATACCTTGCTTTTCCGAAAGCCTGATTGTGAAGTACTGAGCAGCGGATCCACAATAGCTCAAACTCGTTTCTCAAGCACCCATGCAAATATTTTTCCAATGTGGCTAAGGAGGGATATGCCCCTATAAGAGCTGCAATCTTTCTTGCTGTCCTTGTTTTTTCAAATAGGTACCACCACGGCTCTTTGCCAATCACCAGGTACCTCCTCTTCAATCCACACCTGATTAAAGATCTTTGTGAGCCATCTACACCTACATTGTGACAAGCTTTTATGGCATCTGCTGATATGTTGTCTTCACATGAGGCCTTGTTGTCTTCACATGAGGCCTTGTAGTTAGAACGTCTTCTAATTGTCTCAAGTATTAATCAGTCATTATGCGCAATATAATTTGGGATTTGCACAAAAGGATGATGTTGCACAGATTCTATAACGTCATCTGCTTGTGCTCTTGGTAAAGTCTGTGAAATCTCCAATCTGTCTCTTATCCTTTCAGGTTCATAGAGTGGTTACCCATCTTTGATATGTCACTGTAAAAAAAGGGACAGTGTGGGCTAGTGGTTAAGTGACACGGCTCACAACCCAAAGGTACTGAGTTAACTCCCTAACATAGCACCAGCCATTACAAAATGAAGAAGGAAGTAGACCCTAACATAAAATGCATGCCGAAGTCGGATATACTAGGCAAACAGGCGTAAAATTTTTAAAAAACATAGTGCAACAAATACGGCATTGGGAAAAAGAACAAATAAGGCAAATGCACACCAAAAAAAAACTGTGTAAGGATTATATATTTTTCATCTCTCAACTGCAGCTCGCAAATTTGTCTGTAAAAATCTCTGGGATATGTTGAACATAACTCACTCAGTACCTCCCCATATTTTTTTCTCCTGTTGTACAACTATCCTGGCTATACATCTAGCCTCCTTATAAGATGTATAATAAACCTCTTTTTGAGATCGTCCAAATTTATTAATACATTTTCTTGTCTTTGACTGCAGCCTTCACACTTTCATTCCACCATATTGTCAGTTTCTTTCTAATACCACCTTTTCTTGTTGTACAACACTCCTTAGTCTTCTTCTGCGTTCGTTCTCAATCTCCTGTTAATAAGCCCTGAACAGGGCTTTGCAACTAGCAGGATGTAGTCCGGAGATGTGTCGCTTGATTGCAATATTTGCACCTTTTGGTATAAACACATCTGCACTCCTTAGTTAAAACACTAGTTATGGCAAAATTTTGCCATTGTTCCTCCACTGTACCTCTGTTTGCCATACTTTCACATTTCACTTCCATCTTCTGTTTGACATTTTCCCGTACTAACACATCTGCCAGCCTTCTTGTATTAACTACTTCGTTTAGACAAGTGCCGCGTTTAGTACAATGCGTGTTCAAAGAAACCGGATCCAGTGGCTTTATTACAAACATATGAAAGTGACATCATCTGGTGGGGCAGTATTAAATATTGCAATTGTTATCTTCTTCTTTTGCGTTCGTTCTCAATCTCCCACTACCAAGCCCTGAACATGGCTTTGCAAGTAGCAGAATGTAGTCCGAAGAACGGAATGCATTGTGTCGCTAGTTTACAGCTTGACTGCAATATTTGCACTTTTCGGTCCGACACATCCGTCTTCGGGAGTGCAATTGTTATGAAGCAAACACGCCACAGCGTTAGTTAGAAAAAGTCACCATAGGCATTCAGACACGCATCCCACTGCTTGGGTAGACAGCGGATGTTGTAAAAAAAAAAAATGACTTTGGTTCTCTTTGAACCACTTGTCACCGAGGCTATGACATCTGCATCTAAGTCAAATCTTTGTCCCTTCAGAAATGTTTTTAAGGGTCCTAACAAATGGAAGTCACAAGGGTACTTCCCACCTTTTCTGTGCTTTTTGAACAATGTTCACGACATGTGGACATGCATTATCGTGCAAAAGAATCACACCACTCGAAAGCATGCCAGATCATTTATTCTTGATTGCTGTATGCAGCTCGTCTAGTGTGTCATTGTAGAGGATGGCATTGATGTTCCAGCAAGGCCCATAAAAGTCTACCAACAAAAGTCCCTCATGGTAAAAAAAACAAAACACGCTGCTAGCATAACCTTACCAGCAGAAATGTGTGACTTGAATATTTTTGGTTTCGGTGATCCGGGATGTTTCCATTGTTTCCATGCTAGCAGTTTTGCTGCTCGGGTCAAAGTGGTGGCACCACGATTCATCACCTGCCACTATGCACAAAATAAACGAATCCCCCTCCTCTTTGTATCGCAGCAAGTGGTACAAACTCCATCCCATGCGTTCTTCCATTGTGAACACACCTTACAATACTTCAGTTTCTTGCTAACCGCCATTTGAACTGTCCCTAGTGAATTCCTTTGCTAGTGAACGCAAGCTCCGACGATCCACCCTAATTGCTGCATCAATTTTGGTGATGGCATCTTCTGATGCAACAATATGTGCCTGACCTAGTCTCGGAAGATCTTTCTTTAACTCACGTCCTTCTTTAATCATTGTTGTCTTCTACAAACTTTTGTCACCATACACTGCCTGCATTCTGCGATGAACGTCAACTGGTTGACATCCTTCAGCTGTTAGAAACCGAATCACTGCTCGCTGATAACTCTAGATAGATTTCATATCACACATGCCATGTTTTCAACAGTCTGCTGAAAAAACTATGAGTCAGAAGATAATGAAATTTTGCAAACTGACAGTTAGTATGTGCTGTTTACATCAATTTGTTGCAGTTCTGTCCAGTTTCATTTGAACACGCCTCGTATATTAAACACTCTGATGAAAGTAAAGTACAAATGGACGATGGTCGGTATCTACTCTCAGAGTGGAAATCACCTTGCAATCTGTGACACACTGATGATTGTGTACCCTGAATAGAATGAAATCTATTTGAGATGATGTCTTCAGATCGCCCCATTTATACCATGTCTGCGTCTGACTGGCATTGCTTGAAAAAGTATTCGTAATAAATAAGCCATAAGCAATAGTTGTTGACCATTAAAGGTAACAAACCCCCCCCCCCCCCCCCCCCCCCAACCACTGTGTGGTCTAAGATATAATTCCCATGGATTCCTGCAACCCCCCCCCCCCCCCCCCCCCCACCTTTCCTTTGAAATCACCCATTAGTATCAACTCGTCCGTGTCCTTGACCCAGTGTAAGATATTATAAAACCATTTTTGCATTGTTGTGTAGTCGAATTAATAGTATTCTTTCTTACACATAATCAGAATTTGATTACATATCAGAAAATTAATAGTATTCTTTCTTACACATAATCAGAATCTCAATCAAACCCCAAAACACCAAATTAAGTCTAAATGGCAAATTCCTGCAGCCAAACGACAACCCAACCTATCTGGGAGTCACATTTGATCGGCGCATGACATGGAAAAGTCAGATTGAGAGAAACCGAATGAGAGCCAGACAAAGAATGGCAATCATGAGGAAACTTGCTGGCACAAGCTGGGGAGCAGACGAAGGCATACTAAAGAAACTGTACACTGGAAGAGTGAGACCAGTTCTCGAGTATGGCATTGCGGCATGGACAACAGCAGCGAAGGCGAACTTCGAAAAGTTAGCAAACTTCAAAACCAAGCCATGAGAATTATAACAGGAGGCATGAAGTCAACGCCAATTGTAGAACTTGAAAAGATTACAAAACTGCAATCCATGACCGATAGAAGAGACTGCAGAGCCCAGCTGCAGTCAGAGAAACTCCGAAGACTGACCGACCATCCAATGCACCAGAGACTAAACAATTTGGGAAATGGGAAACTAAAGCGGAGAAACTTTGCAGAAATAGCCAAAGCAAAGATGCACGAAGATCCCATAAACGCACTAACAACACCAAAACCCATCACTACTGTACGAAAACCTACCTGGAGGCAGGATATATTTCCAGAGGTGGTAGAAAATATACCAGGTATTGGAAACAAAAAACTGCCAGACTGAAAAAGAAAGGAGAGACACTACCCTAAGCTTCATATCGAAAAGCTACCCAAGCATGGACTGGACCCATGCATACACCGACGGTTCTGTAACAGACACTACACAGAACGGAGGGGCAGGAGCATTCCTGAACCTACCAAATGGCAGAAAAATAACACTATCGTTCGCTACTGGTAAGTACACAAGCAATTTCAGAGTGGAGGCAGAGGCACTGAGGTCGGCAGTGGAAGAAATGGTGACACACAATGAAAATGAAAGCCATATAGTCCTGCTTACAGATGCTCTCGCCGTAGTCACAGCGCTAAAAAGCCAGAAAAACACTGAGCTTAATAACTTAAGAGCAGCACTCTGCAAACTGTGCCAGCAGTCCGCACCAAAAAGGGTAGTGGTACAGTGGGTACCATCACACTGCAACATCCAAGGCAACGAGGAGGCAGACAGACTGGCAAAAGAAGGTGCAAGACTACCACAAACAGATACTAGTATGACGTACGAAGAGTCAAAACGGCTTATCAAAGCCAGATACATGACCAAAATGGGAAACCGAACATACTGGTTACACCAAAAACGATGCCTATTACCAGTTGAACCGAAGAGAGCAGGTCGTTGTCTTCAGACTTCGCACTGGCCACAATAGACTGAGGTACCACCTATTCAACAAATTGAAGATAGGTGGTACCGACGAATGCCCGTGCGGTACTGGTAAAATGACCGCTGAACATCTGCTGCAGAACTGCCCGACATACGAGGATCAGAGAGAGCAGATGTGGCCATCACCAGTGGAACTGCAAGAAAAGCTCTATGGCAGTGGCGACAGCCTCAGGATGACCGCCACTTTTTTCGAAAAAATAATGGTTACTGTCTGACTGCGTACGAAGAAGAAGAAGATTACATATCAGAAAAACAAATTAATTCATTAAAAACATGTTTCAATGTGTTTGCTGCCATTTTCTTTACTTCTGGAAATTAGTGTGCCACATAACAAAATTGGTGGTCCTGGAATTGGTTATTTACACACGCTGATACATGAGTGGCTCAGGCTCAAAGAAATGTTTTTCTATTGCTTATTCTTATTCATCACATACATCTGCACATACAAACACTTGACAAATGATAAAAGATCAATTTTAAAATAGATGTCCTACTTACTTGGAGAGTTGGCTAATGCCAGACGCACTAGACTGCTAGCGTGGGTGTTGCGAACTATGTTGCTGCCATGTGGTGCGGTTATGTTGCGACGTGTGACTGCCACAAATGAATCTAACAGACTGGCTGTTGGATCTAAACTAGTGGGCAGATTAGGTTCACTGGCACTCATGGAGTTAGTAGGTGATCCTCTAGTTGTATCATCAGGGACACCAGTCTTGCGAGCATCACTCTTAGCAGCCTTATCGCGGGAATCACGTGCGTTTTGCAGATTTTGTACGTGTTCCTGCATTGTTTTTAAATAAACCAAATGATTAAAATTGAACAATGCAACAAAATCATTCCACTTGCTATTTTGTGTTATTTTTCATATTTCATGATTATTATAATTATCCACAGGTAAACTTTTTACTGCCTCACTAAATGATCTTCTTCTTCTTCTTCGTAAGCTGTCAGACGTCAACTTGAATTTATTCTAAGAAAGCAGCTGTCCACCTGAGGCTGTCGACACTGCCATAGAGCTTGTCTAGTGTTGCCACTGGTGATGGCCACATGTGCTTTCTCTGGTTCTCGTATGTCAGGCAATTTTGCAGCAGATGATCAGCAGTCATTTTCCCTGTACCACACGAGCATTCGTCAGGGCCACCTATCTTCAGTTTATTGAATAGATGGTACCTCAGTCTGTTGTGGCCTGTGCAGAGTCTGAAGACCACGACCTGCTCTTTTCTGTTCAGCTGGTAATAGGCATCATTTTTTGTGTAGCCAGTATGTTCTGTTTCCCATTTGGCCATGTATCTGGCCCTAATAAACCTTTTGGACTCTTTGTAGGTTACACTAGAATCTGGTTGTGGTAGTCTTGCAACTAAATGATCTAAAAAGGAAGCTTATAAAGTGTTGGTCGACATCAAGAAACAAGATGATTACAACACCTACCAGACAGCAAGATGAAACAACAAAAGGATAATAAAAAGCACAAGAGAAGAATCATGGAAACATTACAACAATATGCCAAAAAGACACTAGACTTTTTTTTAAATATCAAGACTGTGCAATTCAGAGGCAAGTGCTTCAATCCCACTTCAGCTATCAATTACAAGCATGGTTTTCCCATATCTAATGAACACAGTAGAAGAGAAAGCTGGAAAGAATACTTCCAAGAACTTTTCAACCCTGCGGGTCTCCACAGAGGATTTCATGTTTATACCATGCAATCCAGATCATATAGAATCTGATATTATGGTTCTTCTTCTTCTTCTTCTGCGTACACAGTCAGACAGCAACCATTATTTTCTCGAAAAAAGCGGCGGTCATCCTGAGACTCTCGCCACTACCATAGAGCTTGTCTTGCAGTTCCACTGGCAATGGCCACATCTGCTCTCTCTGATCCTCGTATGTCGGGCAGTTCTGCAGCAGATGTTCAGTGGTCATTTTACCAGTACCGCACGGGCATTCGTCGGTACACCCTATCTTCAATTTGTTGAATAGGTGGTACCTCAGTCTGTTGTGGCCAGTGCGAAGTCTGAAGACGACGACCTGCTCTCTTCGGTTCAACTGGTAATAGGCATCGTTTTTGGTGTAACCAGTATGTTCGGTTTCCCATTTGGACATGTATCTGGCTTTGATAAGCCGTTTTGACTCTTCGTACGTCATACTGGTATCTGTTTGTGGTAGCCTTGCACCTTCTTTTGCCAGTCTGTCTGCCTCCTCGTTGCCTTGGATGTTGCAGTGTGACGGAACCCACTGCACCACTACCCTTTTTGGTGCGGACTGCTGGCACAGTTTGCAGAGTGCTGCTCTTAAGTCATTAAGCTCAGTGTTTTTCTGGCTTTTTAGCGCTGTGACTACTTCGAGAGCATCTGTCAGCAGGACTATATGGCTCTCATTTTCACTGTGTGTTACCATTTCTTCCACTGCCGCCCTCAGTGCCTCTGCCTCTGAAATTGCTTGTGTACTTACCAGTAGCGAATGACAGTGTTATTTTTCTGCCATTTGGTAGGTTCAGGAATGCTCCTGCCCCTCCGTTCTGTGTAGTGTTTGTTACAGAACCGTCGGTGTATGCATGGGTCCAGTCCATGCTTGGGTAGCTTTTCGTTATGAAGCTTAGGGTAGTGTCTCTCCTTTCTTTTTCACTCTGGCAGTTTTTGTTTGCAATACCTGGTATATTTTCTACCACCTCTGGAAATATATCCTGCCTCCAAGTAGGTTTTCGTACAGTAGTGATGGGTTTTGGTGTTGTTAGTGCGTTTATGGGATCTTCGTGCATCTTTGCTTTGGCTATTTCTGCAAAGTTTCTCCGCTTTAGTTTCCCATTTCCCAAATTGTTTAGTCTCTGGTACATTGGATGGTCCGTCAGTCTTCTGAGTTTCTCTGACTGCAGCTGGGCTCTGCAGTCTCTTCTATCGGTCATGGATTGCAGTTTTGTAATCTTTTCAAGTTCTACAATTGGCGTTGACTTCATGCCACCTGTTATAATTCTCATGGCTTGGTTTTGAAGTTTGTTAACTTTATCGAAGTTCGCCTTCGCTGCGGTTGTCCATGCCGCAATGCCATACTCGAGAACTGGTCTCACTCTTCCAGTGTACAGTTTCTTTAGTATGCCTTCGTCTGCTTCCCAGCTTGTGCCAGCAAGTTTCCTCATGATCGCCATTCTTTCTCTGGCTTTCATTCGGTTTCTCTCAATCTGACTTTTCCATGTCATGCGCCGATCAAATGTGACTCCCAGATAGGTTGGGTTGTCGTTTGGCTGCAGGATTTTGCCATTCAGACTTAATTTGGTACTTTGGGGTTTTAATGAGAGCGAGAATATTGTGCACATGGTTTTCTCCTCGTTTATTTTGACCAGCCATGAGTTCGCCCACTCTTCCAGCGATGTTAGGGCCGTCTGCATCCGATTTCTTGCTATTGTGAGATTCTTTTCAGAGGTCCACATAGCCAGATCGTCTGCAAACATTGAGCTATGGACTCTTCTTGGTATATTCTCTGTAATATCGTTTATATATACCAGGAAGAGTGTGGGTGACAATACTCCCCCTTGGGGTACTCCCTGCTCGAGTGTCACCTTTTTGCTCATCTGCCCTTGTACTTGGACTCTGGCCGTTCTTTGTTTGAGGTAGTGGTTGATCCACTTGTACATTTTCCCACAGACATCACTTCTTCTTAGCTTGACTCTAAGTCCATCCTTCCAGACTTTGTCAAATGCCTTTTCCAGATCCACCCAAACAGCTACTGTGTGTTTCTGTGCCTGGTAGGCATCTTCTATCTCCTGGGCTATGAGGATGACCTGGTCCTCAGTGGATCTGTGCTGTCTAAAGCCGGCTTGCTGTGGAATTAGTATTCGTTTTTCTTCCAGATGCCACATCAGTCTGGTGTTTATCATCCGTTCCATCAGCTTGCCAACACAGCTCAGTAGGCTTATGGGCCTGTATCCATTTGGATCTGTTTTGTCCTTCCCTGTTTTTGGTACTGGTACCAGTATTGCATCTTTCCATGCCTGGGGTACAATACCCCTTTTCCAGCTTTGGTTCAGGACTGATAGTAGTTTCTTCTTCGCTGTTTGGCCCAGCCCCATCAGCATTTCGTTTGTTATCCCGTCTTTTCCGGGAGATTTCCTTTTCTTTAGTGTACTCATAGCCTCTTCCATTTCGCGCATTGTTAGTTTGGCCATCATGTGCTCTTCAGGAGCCGTATTTATGTTTTCGTGTCCCTTTAGCTCTTCGCTAATGTCTGTATGCTTATCTGCAGGGACCTCGATGTGGTTTGCTCTGGCATAGTGATCGACAAAGGCGTTTGCGGCTTTCTTACCTGTGATCAAGTTCTCGCCCTGCTTGATAGTAATTTGTTTATTTGACGGGGTTTCGTCGTTCATGGCTCTGACTAGCTTCCATAGCTTGTTCCCGTCTTTGTCCAGGTTCAGACTTTCCGTTTTATTTTTCCAACTTTCTCTTGCTGTTTGCTTGAGAGTGTGTTTGTACTTCGCCGCGGCGGCTTTGAGGGCGATGTTTGCCTCCATGGATTTTTCTCGTTCTGCCATGTTCCTAGCATTTGTTACTGCATCTTCCACTTTCTGTAACTCATCATTCCAGTAGGGCTTATAGTTTTTCCTAGCTCCTCTTGGGATGGTTTCAGTGGCGGCTTGCATTATTGCCTTGCTTAGGCTCTCCACCATGGGCTTCATTTTGGTGTTTCGTGTGTTGATGGTTTCACACAGCCCATCTGTCAGGATTGCAAATCTGTCCCAGTCGGCTCGTTTGTAATTCCAACGTGGGAGCGGTTTTGTTTCCTGTGGGCTTACTTCCATGTCAATGGTTAGCCTGATCGGCCTGTGGTCGCTACCTGCCAGTTGGTTCAGCACCTGGCGGTCTATTTTATAGTGTATGTCCTGTGTGGAGAAGGCCAAATCTGGAGTCGAGGTGGTATGCCATGTTCTTGAATAGAAGCTAGAGCTATCCTCCGGCCTATTGATTAGGGAGAGATTTGCATCTATCTCCCAATCTTCCACTTCGTCACCTCTACTGTCTGTGTCAGAGTATCCCCATCTCTCCGAGTGGCTGTTGAAATCTCCAACTACTATGCAGTTGGAGTCTCTGACCTCCATACTCGAGAGCGATAGGTCTCTGTTTGGTGGTCCGTACAGATTGAAAATGCGGAGTTTCGTCTCTTGAGCCATTATGTCAACTCCTACAATTTCTGCTTGTCCGGTGTGATTGACAGGTACCGCGCTACTCGGTATGCTGTTTCTGGTCAGTATCAGGACCCCTCCTTTGTGGCCTTCTCTATCTAGACGGAAGGTCTGGTATCCTCTGATTGAGAATTTATGGTTATTGTTGAGGTGCGTTTCCTGGATACATGCCACGTCAATCTTACCTTCATGCAGGTGGTGTGTTAGGGAAAGTTTTTTGTTAATGACTCCCTCCGCATTCCACTGTAGTATTTTGAGGGTCTTGAGGTTTTGGCCAATAGACGTTACCCCATAGCCATGTGCCTTGACTCCACGACACATGGGTGGGTGACCACCAGTAGTCAAGGGTGGGCCCCTTCGAGGCGTGAGGCCCGGCGCTATCGCTGCCTGGCGGGTCTCCTCAGGATGAGCGCCATACGTTTTTCGAATAGGTTGTGCTGCCATCATACTGTGATTTACGTTGCACTGTTTTGTTAGGCTTGCGGCCCCGTGCATCCGATTTCAACAGGCGTTTCTGTAGGGATGCCCTCCTTAGCCTTTGGCTGTCCCCAGCCTATCTGCAAGGCAGCAGTTGTTTACGATCAGAGTTTTCTCTCCTATGGAAGTTGTCTTACCAGACTATCGAGTCTTCACTACTCGTGTCTATAGGGTGCAATGATGATATGATATATGAGATGGACTGGTTTACCCGGAAGAGAGGCAGTCCAGTGTGTCTGTATCCCAGGATCGTCACGTCCTGCCAGAAACGTAGCATTTGCATGTGAGTGGGGTATCTCTTTTTCCCTTTATTTTCTTGGCTTCTATGCAGGGATGGTACGCCTAGCATTCCCCGCCACCTGGGGTGTTGACACAGTGGGGCAGGTGTGCAATGTCCGCTGGTCTGCATCTCTTCTGCGTCCAGCATGATAGTTATGGCTGATAACGTACAGAGGTAGATATCGTAGCCGGAGTGCATTTCGCCAGAGGACAAGCCTGGTAATGTCACAGAGATGTTGATCGCCTGGTGTGCGGGCAACTCTCATGGTCAGTGGTTGAGTCTTGACAGTTCACAGTGAGGTGGCTGCTCTACTGTTTTCGACACCCCGACCAGGTTCTAAGTCTTTTGTTGGTGTTTTTTCGCACCCCATCGCCGTATAGGGTGAGTATCAAGCAGTTGTCCGCCCGCTTTGATTGGCGGGCGGCAAGAACCTCTTACTGTGGCTCTACCTGATAGGGCTGGGGCGCAAGCCCCAGGTCCCGAGCATGTAGGAGCCTCCCATTGCAGTGGTGCTGAGATTTTGGGCGGGATTGCGGCTTACAAGGGTTCGGCCGTAATCCCCCACCTGGTAGCCTCGCGCCCTTGGCTTATCAGCCTGGTACGTGAACCAAAGTGTCTGCGGCTCCTCTCGATTTGAGCTGGTTTTCCGTAGCAACGCCCTGTCATTTGTAGGATAAAACTGACCTGTCTTCAGATGATCTATTTCCAGCACCCGTTCACTATTTGGTCAGACGAATTTATTGAGGGCTTTTGTTTGTCAATGACCAGGTATTTGAAATCTGCGGTTTCTGCGGAGTTAAACACAATTTCCGTAGCGTTCTTTCATTTGAGTGTTTGAGAGCTGACTTGTCATCCGTGAGTCTAATACCAGCGTACGTTCGTTATTAGACCCAAACGGCAGTGCTCTCGATTTGTCAGTTGTTCTACAGTATTGGCGTGTTCAGTCAAATTAAGCCGCAGGTTCCACACCTTGTGGTGCCCTTCCGTCAATTCCCTTAGCGAGACAATCAAGTTTCTTAGAGGGTAGCCCCAAAATTTTCGAGGGTCTAATTCCAGCACATGTTCTCTATTAGACCCCACGAAGGTGTACTTTTTGATAGTCATTCTGCAGTATTGGCGCGGTAAGTTAACTTAGGACTCAGGCTCCACTCCTGATAGTGCTCTTCCGTCAATTCCTTTATCAAACACTGGATGCAGACAAAACCGAGCCACAGCCCCAGATTTCTGGGGGTCTAAGTCCAGCACCAGTTCCATATTAGGCCCCAGAAGAGTGGTCTCGGCATGTCAATCATTTCAGTGTTGGCCGTGTTGAGTCAAATTAAGCCGCAGGCTCCACTCCTGGTGGTGCCCTTCCGTCAATTCCTTTAAGTTTCAGCTTTGCAACCATACTTCCCCCGGAACCCAAACACTTTGGTTTCCCGGAAGCTGCCCGCAGAGTCATCGAAGCAACTCCTGCGGATCGCTAGTCGGCATCGTTTATGGTCAGAACTACGACGGTATCTGATCGTCTTCGCGCCTCTGACTTTCGTTCTTGATTAATGAAAACATTCTTGACAAATGCTTTCGCAGTAGCTCGTCTTGCGGCGATCCAAGAATTTCACCTCTAACGCCGCAATACGAATGCCCCCGTTTGTCCCTGTTAATCATTACCTCCAGTTCCGAAAACCAACAAAATAGAACCGAGGTCCTATTCCATTATTCCATGCACCATTATTCAGGCAGCCGAGGCCTGCTTTGAACACTCTAATTTTTTCAAAGTAAACGCGCCGGCCACCCAGGACGCTCAGCGAAGAGCACCCGTGGGAGAGAGCCGGCAGACGGTAGGGCAGGAGACAACGGGCAGTGAACCGGCGCGAGCCGGACCGCCCGCCTGCGCCTGAGATCCAACTACGAGCTTTTTAACTGCAACAACTTTAATATACGCTATTGGAGCTGGAATTACCGCGGCTGCTGGCACCAGACTTGCCCTCCAATAGATCCTCGTTAAAGGGTTTAAAGTGTACTCATTCCAATTACGGGGCCTCGAAAGAGTCCCGTATTGTTATTTTTCGTCACTACCTCCCCGTGCCGGGAGTGGGTAAGTTGCGCGCCTGCTGCCTTCCTTGGATGTGGTAGCCGTTTCTCATGCTCCCTCTCCGGAATCGAACCCTGATTCCCCGTTACCCGTTACAAACATGGTAGGCATGTCACGTACCATCGACATTTGATAGGGCAGACATTTGAAAGATGCGTCGCCGGCACATGAGGCCATGCGATCAGCACAAAGTTATCCAGAGTCACCAGTGGGGACGCCGCAACCCCGCGAGGGGAAACGACGATTGGTTTTGAACTAATAAAAGCGCTCTTTCCGCGAGGGTCGGAGCTTGGTAAGCATGTATTAGCTCTAGAATTGCCACAGTTATCCAAGTAGGATCGTGTCATCTAAGGAACCTCGACTGATTTAATGAGCCATTCGCGGTTTCACCGTGAGACAGTGTGAACTTAGACATGCATGGCTTAATCTTTGAGACAAGCATATGACTACTTGCAGGATCAACCAGATATCTGTCGGAGACGTACGTACAGCACACACCGGTCGGCGGAGGAAGGGTGTGTAAAAAGCCTCGCTGGGACGACGGCCGCAGGGACCGACTGACGGGACGGACGGTTTGTTCCACCCGTCCCTCACTCCGTCGACCTAGGACCGCCTGACAGGGGCCTCCCACACGCACCAGACGACCGACCGACCGGGCTCGCTCGAGGAGGGATGGCAGCGCTCTGTGCAGAACGGATCCCAACGACCTCGGCGACGAATTTCACTGGGACTAGAGACACAATTTGGCCTGCCCTTCTTCTCCGTAGGGAGAACGCAGGGCCTCGAGGCAACGATTCCTGCTTTCCATTTGCCGGTCACAAGCTCTTTGCGAGAGTCGGACCACCAGCGAGACGTAATGTCGAGCTCTGCTATAAGCCTTAGATAAATCACCACGGACGGACCACGTTTCCTGATACGGACCAGACTAGCGCACCTCGGTGGAGGAGCCACTACCACAAACCGCACCCAATTCGCACTACGGGGAAAGGCAGGCGAGCGTTTTCCGCAAGCCCGCGCTATCGCTCCGCCTGGCGGGACTGAGATCGCTTTACGAACACTGGTTGAAATTGAGTCGCCGCGGCGAGACAACTACCCCAGATATATTATGGTTCAAATCAATAGAGTCATAAAAGACAGTTCTAACATGTTTGTGCCAGTTTTGTGTCGCTAGGAAGCTACATATGGACCAACAAACGACTAACTCATTGCCTGGAGAGATTGGACCCTGTCCAGTTAACAACATGCTCAAGACAGATCACTCACATACTGAGTAATGTCTTTAATCCTTGCACCCCATTCCAAGGCAGCAGAGTACTCTGCTATCTTCAAGTAGTCCACAGGGACCTGGGTCAACACTTAAGATAAAACCACAAGGCGCCAGGCCTTCATCTCTGTATATTGGTAGCTTAATGGGAACTGTAACTTGTAGTGTCCTCTTTGTTTTCCTGCAGCATGTGGGTGTGGTTGATCAACACAATGGGCCACTGATGCTTAAGCGAACTTTATTATTATTAAGAAAAATAAGTCACAGGGAATAGATGACATAACAACAGAGACAATTCATGCTTTGGGGAAACAGGGTTAATGTGACTAAAGGAACTCTTTACAACAGCATGTACCAGATGACTGACGGCAAGCTACGATCGTGCCAATTTAGAAGAAAAAGGTTGAAAAAAAGGAACTGTGACACGTAGACACTTTATTCAGGAAATTAAGCGGAAGGTCAATATAAGGGAGCCGCATAGTGCAGTGGTTAGCGCACTGGCTTCGCATCCGAGTGGTCCTGGGTTCATTCCCCAGTTGAGGCGGTAATGTATTTTCAGATCGCAATGGCTCCCGGGTCGACCCAACCTTAAATGGGTACCGGTTCAGTCCGGGAAGTAAAAGCTGAAAGGGAGAGGAGATGGCTACACCCCTACGGCAGTAATGCTATGGGTTACTTTACTTTTACAATATAACAAACATTTGTACTTTTATTTAATTGATCAAGAAAAAGTGTTAGATAAGGTATACAGGATTAGACTTTGGACGAAACTGGAAGATTATGGTGTACTTCTTCTTCTTCCTCGTTCGTTTTCAATCTCCCGCTACCAAACCCTGAAAGGGCTTAAGTAGCGGAATGTAGTCCAGAGAACAGAATGCATTGTGTCGTAGTTTACAGCTTGACTGCGATATCTGCACCTTTCGGTCCAACACATCCGACTTAAGCAAGCATTTTTTGAGTACCGGGTTAGCATTCCCTCTTCGATCCCTTCTCCTTAGCCAGTCTGCCCTGCTGCAGCCTGTTATCCAGGATCACCGCGTGGAGGTGTAGAAGGGTCTTGGCAGCTCTGGTTCGCTGGCCCTGACGCTAGCAGTCAGTTATGGGTCGCTGACCACTGCAGCTCATGCGCTGCTCAGCATCTTGATTCCGATTATGGTGTACAAAGTCAACTACTTGATAATTTAAGATCAATGTATCGTACAAGTATAAATGTTGTAAGAACGACTAATGGTGTCACAGATGCTTCTAAAATCACTACAACTGTAAGATTTCTTCATTGGTGTTCAATGTGGACAAAATCAGCACAGCAACCATCAAAATTAGGACTTCAGAAGCAGAACCAAATCCAATACACAATTTGCTCTTTCCAGATGATCATGCCTGTTGTATGATGATGAAATAATGCAATGAATGTGCTTGTGAGAACCTGTGCCAAATACTGTATGGACGAATTAACAAGACAAAGACAGAAACTATGAGGATCGGCAGAACACTTGGGCCACTCCAACATCAGTCTTTTATTTTTTTTCTGCGTTCATTCTCAAACTCCCGCTACCAAGACCTGAACAGGCCTTTGCAAGTAGCAGGAGGTAGTCCAGAGAACGGAATGCGTTGTGTCGCTTGTTTACAGCTTGACTGCAATATTTGCACCTTTTGGTCCGACACATCTGTCTTCTAAAGCAAAACATAAGTCTAATTTATATTGCACTTCAATAGGCCTTTGACATCTTGAATTTGGGTAGTATTTTTTTCAGCAGATTGTAGGCTTGACACAGAAATTGAGACTTGGTGTCAGACAGCATCTGCTATAACTTATCAGTTGTCACCACTTCTGATGCACCCAAGCATTAGTTTGGCAACAAAGCAACAGCTGATGTTGACTCCCTGCTACCAGAGAGTAACATGGTTTCTGTCCAAGGCAAGTGAGAGCAGAACATCGTGTGAAATGAAGTATTTGAGAAAGGTCATCTGTATTAACAAGAAAGAAAGAATGCAAAGCAAGGACATTCGAAGTAAAGTCTGCACCAAGTCTTGTGCAGATTACATCTCCAGGGGCAAAATACGTTGGTTCGGTCATCTCATAAGGATACACCTCCATTAATTTCCAATGATGGTCTACAACGCTGGTAGATCTGGCTACAGAGCAAGAGGGCAGCGTCAAGGCAGGGTGGATAAATGATAGAGTGATTGTGCAATGACATGGGCTCACAACGACCAACATAAGTATGCATTTGGCACAGGACACGCGAATTAAGCTCCCCCACGACGTTCAGCAGCAAAAATGAAAACAAAACTAGCTAACCATTTGTGGGTCTGATGTGCTTAACATCCACATTATTTAGAATGATTTATCACAGCTAGATACAACCAGCTCCCACTGGTATGACATTGTTGATAAGTGCCATTTTACCTTGACTCCACCCTCTGCCCCTCTTAGTGTCTCTGACAAGGAGCCCACATCCAGACCTAATGCCAGATCAGAAGCCAGGTCCAATACACCATAGTCTCCGAGACTGTCATCATTGCCTCTGTGTACTACCACCATTGGTTCAACTGTTACCATATTACTTCCTGATGTCGGAGCCAGGCCACTAGGACCAGCTGCACTCAAGCCTAAACCACTGGGACCAGCACCTCCGCTAACTGCTGGGGCTGAGCTGCAGGGTGTGGTTGCTTCTTCATCTGCATTTTCCATTGTAACCATGACAATGGCCTCTGAGCTGGCAAGATTTACCATGCTCTCTGCTACATTTTGCGCAACCTTAAACAAAAAAGAAATATATAAAGTTACATTAACCGATATCATATTTTAAAACTTTTATAACAATGAAATGAATGAAACATGCTGTTTTGCTTTTCTCTTCATTTTCTGACACACTTATGCAACCTACTACACACTTCTCAACTCAAGCCCCTCTCTTGTTTATTCCTAACGCCACCAAGGAACCAAAATGTCAACAAAAGTTTTTTTTTAAACACATCAATAACTAAACTAAAAAAGTCAATGTAACAATAAAAACAAATACATTATGGGAAAAATGACATTTTTTAAAAGTAAAAAAATAAGTGGGGCAACAATTTTAATCAGTTCTCACTTTCGCCATTGTGAAGTATATACAGTGTGTTACAGAGGTGTCACAGAGATGTCGGGATGCGTTGTCTAGTTATCACCAAGTGGGAGGTTTGTGATGTCATTAGGTGGTACTTCCTGAGTGTGTAAGAGAACACCCTTGATCCACTTATGTCGAGGTCAGTCCCTTGCACATGGACCAGAGACCTGCATATGATATGTTCTTGGTGCTGACCAAATGACCAAACCACTTGATTTTGTGGGTATCAATGTAGGCACTAACTGTCCCCACTATCTGCACCAGCGTGGTGTTGTGGATTCGGTCACGGATTATCTTTCCTGCTGTACATCTCACACAGTGCATCTCACAGCTCTGGATCGTACTCTTACAGGTTGCTAACAAGGACTAAGATTTACATTGGTAACATAATGTAGGGATGAACAGTGCATTTATCAGCCTCCTCTTAGTTGAACGAAGCACACTAGGGCATTTAAAAATCAGTGCAGTTTGATAGTGGACACTGTTTGCTTTCTGAATTCTATGTGTGATCTCTCTGTCCACTCTGCCATAATCAATGAATGCATAGGTAAAGCAGAGTGGGCAGGTGTATTATAAGGGAAAGTGTTGATCATTGGTCAGGCCCATTTCTTCCATTCTCGTCATTCTACATCAAGAGTCTGACCCTTCATCTTATAGATCACCATGAAGTCCAGTCAATAGCTTGTTTTGACAATCTATTATATTTGATCATAAGATTCATGTCATTTATTCTTGTTTGTTCTTGAATTTGCTTAATTTTTTTGCCATGCAAAAATTTCTCCCGGTATTCTTTTTAAGTCTTTGCTTTCAAATCCGATAAGAGGTTTTACATTTACTTATGTTTTCCTTTTGCCTGCTCTGTACTAGAGAATAGTTTTGGTGATTGCCCTCTGGTCTGTATTACTGTATTGCCATGTGTTTTAACTTAACGTCTTTATACTGGTTTAGAAGACCCTGCAGAGTCTGTATACAACCAGTTACATTTACATCATCTTGCTCTAAAATATATGCGCATCCAGTTTATTCTTAAACGCATTAACTGTCCCTGCCTCTACCACCGCCCCTGGCAATGCATTCCAAGCAGACACCACTCTCTGACTAAAAAAATATTTCCTAATATCTAACCTGGACCTCTCTTTAATCAGCTTGTAGCTATGCCCTCGTGTTATTGTAGGTGGCTGTATTTTAAAAAACTTGTTATAGTCTAATTTATCGATTCCTCTGATCATCTTATAAACCTGTATTAAGTCACCACGAATTCTTCTCTCTTCGAGACACTGTAGGCCCGTTTTTCTGAGTCGTTCCTCATAACTGTAATTCTGGAATCCAACTATCATCTTTGTCGCTCTTTTTTGTATTCTTTCTAGCATGTTTATGTCCCCTCTATGATAAGGACTCCACACCTGTACACAGTACTCCAATCTAGGTCTAACTAAAGCTTTATACAGTTTGACGATCACTTCCTTGCTCCTATGTTTAATATTTCTTTTTATCATACCTAACATTGCATTTGCCTTTTTACACTGCTACCTTAACTTGCTCACTCACCTTTCCTGTATGATCTATTATAACCCCTAGGTCCCTTTCCTTATCTATCTTTCTAATATTGTTTTCTCCCATTCTGTATTTATGTTCCATATTGGATCTACCCATGTGGATGACTGTACATTTATCTACATTAAACTCCATTTGCCAGCTTACAGACCATTCTCGAATTTTATCTAAATCCGACATCAATATATCCACTTCCGCTTTAGATGAGACACTACTGCATAGTTTTGTGTCATCAGCAAATTTTGCAATCATGGATCTCATATCAATGTCCAAATCATTTATATATATCAAGAACAAAATTGGTCCCAAAACCGAGCCCTGTGGCACACCACTTTTCACTTCACTCCACTCAGAGTACTCCTTATTTATGCCCACCCTCTGCCTTCTTCCTGTTAACCAATTTTCAATCCATTTGGCAACTTCGCCACCTATTCCATGTGATTTTAACTTTCGAAATAATCTTTGATGAGGTACTCTATCAAAGGCCTTTGCAAAGTCTAGATAAATAACATCCACTGGCTCCCCTTTATCTATGATTTTAGTAACCTCCTCCATGAATTCTAATAGATTTGTTAAGCATGATCTCCCTCTAGTAAACCCATGCTGACTATTTCTAATTAGATTAAATTTTTCTAAATGCATTACAATGTTTTCTTTGATTATTGACTCTAACAATTTACAGACTATGCTCGTTAAACTCACCGGTCTATAATTTGCCGGATCTGATTTTTTGCCTTTTTTGAATAAGGGGATCACTCCTGCATCTTTCCAATCCCGTGGAACAATCCCTTTTGTAAGTGATTGAGAACATAATATAGCCAATGGTTTTGCTAGTTGGTTTCTAATTTCATACAGCAATTTTGGGTGAATACCATCTTGACCTGGACATTTATTCACTTTCAACCCGTCCAATTTTTTAAAAACCATTTCCTCTGTAATACAGATTGATCTTAATCCCGCTGTATCCATGTCTCTTTGAAAAATATCTATAGGCTCTGGGATCTCGGAGCAGTCCTCCTTTGTGAAGACTGTGCCAAAGTACTGATTAAGCAGATTAGCAGCCTCCCTATTCTCACTTATTATTTTCCCTGTACTGTCTATGAGAGGGCCTACTTTGTCTTTCGTTCTTTGTTTATTTCTAACATAAGAAAAGAAGCTTTTACTGTCAGTCTTGATCCTCTGAGCAAGTTTTTTTTCAAAGTCTATTTTTGCTGTTTTATTCGCTTTCTGAGATATGTTCTGCTTGTCCAAATATTTTACATATGTTTCTTTTGATTTACCTGCCTCTATATATTTTTGCCATGCTTTATTTTTTGCTCTTCTACATTTCACTACAAATCTAGTTATCCACTTTTTACGCTTGGGGTTTACCTCCCTACATGGAACACATTCCTCTTTTAGCGTTTCTAGAACTGTTTTAAAACTTTCCCACTCCTGTTCGACATCTGTTCCTACAATAATATCTTTCCAGATTATGTGGTTCGCTGCCTCTTTCATCCTCTTAACATCTGTCTTAGAGTAGTCGTATGTTCGCGTGTTTATGTTTACTTCTTTCCCTGCAATAAGATCCCAACGGATGATTTGATGGTCACTTGAGCCAAACAGTTCCCCAACGGTAACGTTTTCAATCATATTTTCCTCTGTGGTAAAAACTAGGTCTAGTATGTTTTTGCCTCTGGTGGCTGCTTCTACATGTTGAATTAAAAAATTGTCAGTTATGCACGTAACAAAAGGTTTTGACTCTACAAGTGCTTCTGCCATATCCCATTTTATTTCTGGATAGTTGAAATCTCCCATTAATAATAATTTCCCTTTACTTGCCTTTGCTATGCTACTAATCAGCTCCTCATCTTCCTCTTTTTGACTTGATGGACATCTATAGCACACTCCAATCACTGTTTTTTCACCCCCACTTTCTATTTCTCCCCATACACTTTCATTTTTGTTACCACATGATAAATAATCTTTGATCGTTATATTAACAGAATTTATACAGTATAATAAAACGCCACCTCCCTTAGTCTTGTCTCCAATTATCCTATCTTTCCTTAACATTGTATATCCCTCAATTTCAAGTTCACTATCTGCAATCTCCTCATATGTCCATGATTCTGTTAACCCTATAATATCTGGTTTTTCTTCTTCTACATACAGTTCCAATTCTTCTCTTTTATTTACTATGCTTCTCACATTTGCATAAAAACATTTTAGTTTGTAATGTTGTTGGTTTTCCTCTTTTTGCTTCTGCTTTATCATTTTAGTGTTTGCTTTTCTACTATGTATTTCACACTTCCCTGACACCAAATTACCCCTTTGACTACATCCTCTATAGCACCCTATTGTAGGCCTATCTTTAGTCTCATACTTCATAGGCCTTACTAGTTTAAATTTCTAACACAATGATAGAACATATACTTTGCTACAACATGCTGTCCTATCTCATTTAGATGTAAACCTCCCCTATCTAACATTTTACTTTTGTCTACTTTAACATCAATAAATTCCATTCCCATGTCCGCACACATCACCTGTAACCTAAGGTTGATACCTATTATTTTGCTATCTAGATAGTCTGACCCATCTGCTCTGTCTAAAATGCCCATCATTGTGACCTTTCTAAACTTTTTTTCCTTAAGTGTTCTCATAAGACTTTTATATTTATCCATAATTATTTCTGTACCATCTCTCTTTACATTATTTGTACCTGCCAATACTACCACATGACTGTTTCCTTTGTCATCTAACCTCTTTATTCTCCCCTCTATGTCCTCTATTTTTGCTCCCCCAATATCCATTCTTTCAAACATGTTGTGTTGTTTAGACAAATGTCTGCCAACCTCTCTCACCATTGAATCTCCTACTACCAAAACTGACCCCTCACCTATATGTGCATACTTCTCTCCAAAGCTCTCTGCCCTATGAGCTGTTTCCTCACTCAAATCTCCCTTACTTCCTTGACTACACCTTGACTGCAGCTTCTTTAAAATTTCCTCCATTTTCACTTGTTTCAAGTGACTAGTTTTGACTAGTTACCTGCTTGTTTTGGAAATATGGCTTCCAGTTGCACATTCTGTTTTGGTTAAGTAGTTGCATGATAAGTAAAGAAATGATAAGTAAAGAAATGATAAGTAAAGAAACAATAATTGCAACCATGTGGATTTGTGCACTCAGAAAACATATACAAACAACAGAAAAGAAAGCAAAATAATAGGCACTGTAGAACTGAATCCTAGTTCCTCCTGGCGATGAAAGTACCTTGTCCCATGATAGATGAAAAGTTAAGGGATTAAGTCAGTTAAGGGATTCAAGGTTTTCCAACATTCTAGGAAGTTATAGTTCTCTGGAATTTATATCACCATTACTAAGTCATTCAATACTGGGACTGGTTTGCAAGCTCAGCTGTCTTTCCGTTTCTGTGAGACCATTTTCAGCTCAGCATGCTTGTGTCACAAAGGTTTTTCTTGGTCTGACCCTGCCTCTCTTTCCCTGTGTTCTGTCTCCCAGGACTATCTTCAGTGGGCCCTCATGACGTATGTTGTGTTGTGTACCTATTGTAGCAGCCTTCATTCTTCTCCTACTTTCCTCAACACTATTTCATTTAATTTCCTCTCTGTCCAGCTCTTTCAGTTTAGTAACATCACATCTCAAAAAGCCTCCAGGCATTTTTTTCCTTTTTTTTGTATTTTCCATGTTTCAGAAACTTACAACATCACAGACTAGACATATGTGTTCATGATTTGTTTCCGTAGCATCATACTAATGATACCTGAACTCTTTTTCTCTCTAAATGCCTTCTTTGTCAACACAATTCTAGTTATTATTTCTTCACAGCATTTATCTGGCCTCAGAGCCTGAAATAAATGAGTCTATTAAAATGTGTGGATCAAACTTGGTCTGTATTCCATAGTTGCAATTGGAGGATATAATAACGATGTGTCCACAGTACTTCTTTGTGTTTTGAGCTGGTTGAATAGCTGAACTTTTCATTAATCAAGAACGAAAGTCAGAGGCGCGAAGACAATCAGATACCGTCGTAATTCTGACCATAAATGATGCCGACTAGCGATCCGCAGGAGTTGCTTCGATGACTCTGTGGGCAGCTTCCGGGAAACCAAAGTGCTTGGGTTCCGGGGGAAGTATGGTTGCAAAGTTGAAACTTAAAAGGAATTGACGGAAGGGCATCACCAGGAGTGGAGCCTGCAGCTTAGTTTGACTCAACACGCCAACACTGTAATGATTGACAGGCCGAGAGCACTTTTGTTGAGTCTAATAGGGAACTGGTGCTGGAATTAGACCCTCGGAAGACAGGTCAGTTTTACCCTACTAATGACAGGGCATTGCTACGGTAATCCTGCTCAATTCGAGAGGAATCGCAGATCTCAGACACTTGGTCCACGTGCTTGGCTGATAAGCCAATGGTGCGAGGCTAACATCTGAGGGATTACAGCCGAACACCTCTAAGCCGGAATCCATCCTGAATCTCAGCACCACTGCGATGGGAGGCCACGATATCGTTGGGACCTGGGGCTCGCGTCTCAGCCCGACCCGGTCGAGCCGCAGAAAGAGGTCTCTGCCGTCCCGCCGATCAAAGCGGGCAGGGAGCTGCTTGATATTCACCCCATACAGCGTTGAGGTGTGAAACCACAAGTAGAAGACTTAGTTCTCGGTCGGGGTGTCGTAAGCAGTAGAGCAGCCACCTCACTGTGAACTGTTGAGACTCAGCCCTTGATCATGAGATATGTCCGCACACCAGGCAAACAACATCTCCGTGCCATGACCAGACTTGTCCCCTGGTTAAATGCACTCCTGCCTCGCTCTTTACCTCTGTCTGCTATCAGTCATCCCAATGGACACAGAAGAGATGCAGGCAAGCGGACATTGCACCTCCGTCCTATTGTGACAACCTCCCAGGTGGTGGGGAATGCTAGGCGTACCATCACTGCAGAGGAGCCGAGAAAATAAAGGGAGCAAGGAGATACCCCACTCACATGCATATGCTACGTTTCTGGCAGGACGTGACGATCCTGGGACACAGACACACTGGACTGCCTCTCTTCCGGGAAACTTGAAAAACTAGTACATACAGTCCATCATATCAAATCATATCATCACCACACCCTATAGACACGAGTGGTGAAGACTCGATAGTCCTGCAAGACAACTTCTCTAAGAGAGACAACTCTGACCACAAACAACTGCTGCCTTATAGATAGGCTGGGGACAGCCAAAGGCTAAGGAGGGCATCCCTACAGAAACGCCTGTTGAAATCGGATGCACTGGACCACAGGCTTAATGAAACAGTGCAACATATATCGCTGTATGATGACATTACAACCTAACAGAAAAAAGTATGGTGCTCATCCTGTGGAGTCCAGCCAGGCAGCGAGAGTGCCGGGCCCCACCCAATGCTACTGGTGGTCACCCACCCATGTGCTGTGGAGTCAAGGCAAAAGGTGATGGGGCAAAAACTATTGACCAAAAACCCAAGACCCTCAGAATACTATAGTGGAATGCGGAGGAAGTCATTAACAAAAAGCTTTCCCTAACACATCACCTGCATGAAGGCAAAATTGACGTGGCATGTATCTAAGAAATGCACCTCAACAACAACCACAAATTCTCAATCAGAGGATACCAGACCTTCCGTCTTGATAGAGAAGGTCACAAAGGAGGGGTTCTGATACTGACACGTAACTGCATACCGAGTAGTGCGGTAGCTGTCATTCACACTGGACAAGCAGAAATTGTAGGAGTCGACATAATGACACAAGAAACGAAGATCCGCATCTTCAACCTGTATGGCCCATCCAACAAAGACCTATCGCTCTCGAGTATGGAAATCAAGGAATCCAGCTGCCTAGTGGTTGGAGACTTCAACAGCCACTCGGGGAGATGGGGATATTTGGACACAGACAACAGCGGTGATGAAGTGGAAGTCTGGGAGATAGACACAAATCTCTATCTTATCAATAGGCCGGAGGACAACCCTAGCTTCTATTCTAGAACATGGCACACCACCTCTACTCCTGACTTGGTATTTTCCAAGGTGGATATTCACCACAGTAGCGGTTTGGGTGGATTTAGAGAAGGCATTTGACTTGGTGTGGAAAGAGGGACTTAGTCAAGCTACGAAGAAGTGAAGTTTGTGGGAAAATGTACAGATGGATCAGCCACTACCTCGAAAACAGGACAGCCAGAGTTCAAGTACAAGGGCAGATGAGCAAAAAGGTGACACTTGAGCAGCGAGTACCCCAAGGGGGAGTACTGTCACCCACACTTTTCCTGGTGTACATAAACAACATCACAGAGAATATACCAAGAAGAGTCCACAGCTCCATGTTTGCAGACGATCTGGCTATGTGGACCTCTGAAAAAAATCTCACCATAGCAAACAATCGGATGCAGCAGACCCTAACATTGTTGTAGGAATGGGCGAACTCATGGCTGGTCAAAATAAATGAGGAAAAAAAACAACATGTACGATATTCTCGCTTTCAAATAAACCCCAGAACACCAAAATAAGTCTTAACGGCAAATATCTGCGGCCAAACGACAACCCAGATTACCTGGGAGTCACATTTGATCGGCGCATGACATGGAAAAGTCAGATCGAGAGAAACCGAATGAGAGCCAGACAAAGAATGGCAATCATGAGGAAACTTGCTGGCACAAGCTGGGAAGCAGACGAAAGTATACTAAAGAAACTGTTCACTGGAAGAGTGAGACCAGTTCTCGAGTATGGCATTGCTGCATGGACAACTTTGATAAAATTAGCAAACTTAAAAAAAAAGCCATGAGAGTTATAACAGGAGGCATGAAATCAACGCCAATTGTAGAACTTGAAAAGATTACAAATCTGCAATCCATGACCGACAGAAGAGACGGCAGAGCCCAGCAGCAACCAGAGAAACTCAGAAGACTGACAGACCATCCAATGCATCAGAGACTAAATAGATTTGGAAATGGGAAACTAAAGCGGAGAAACTTTGCAGAAATAGCCAAAGCAAAGATGAGCGAAGACCCTATGAACACCATAACAATACCAAAGCCCATCCCTACTGTACGAAAACCTACCTGGAAGCAGCATATCATTCCGGAGGTGGTAGAAAATATACCAGGTATTGGAAACAAGAACAGCCAGACTGAAAAAGAAAGAAGAGACATAACCCTGAGGTACATAACGAAAAACTACCCAAGCATGGACTGGACCCATGCATACACCGACGGATCTGTAACAAACACAACACAGAACGGAGGGGCAGGGGTAGTCCTGAGCCTACCAAATGGTAGAAAAATAATACTGTCAGTGGCAACTGGAAAATTCTCAAGCAATTACAGAACGGAGGCAGAGGCACTGAGGGCTGCAGTAGAAGCAATGCAGCCAGGCGAAAGCAATGAAAGCCAGATAGTCTTGTTTACAGATGCCATGGCCATAGTCACAGCACTAAAAAGCCAGAAAAATACTGAACTTAATGATTTAAGAGCAGTACTCTGTCAACTATGCTAGCAGTCCGCACCAAAAAGAGTAGTGGTACAGTGGTTCCATCCCACTGTAACATCCAAGGCAACGAGGACAAAGACAGACTGGCAAAAGAATATGCAAGACTACCACAACCAGATTCTAGTGTGACCTACGAAGAGTCCAAAAGGCTTATTAGGGCCAGATACATGGCCAAATGGGAAACAGAACATACTGGCTACACAAAAAATTATGCCTTTTGCAAGTTGAACAGAAGAGAGCAGGTCGTGGTCTTCAGACTCCGCACAGGCCACAATAGACTGAGGTACCACCTATTCAATAAACTGAAGATAGGTGGCACTGACGAATGCACTTGTGGTACTGGGAAAATGACCGCTGAACATCTGCTGCAAAACTGCCCGACATACGAGAACCAGAGAAAGCACATGTGGCCATCACCAGTGGCAACACTAGACAAGCTCTATGGCAGTGTCGACAGCCTCAGGATGACCGCTGCTTTTTTCGAAAAAATACAGGTTTGACAGCGTAAGAAGAAGAAGAAGAATCGCTAAAATTGTCCATTTTTTATAGCAAGGAGCATTCGTCACCTAGAATAACTAGGATTCAATCTAGCGTGCTTACTACTGTACTTATGTAATTGGACTAAGCCATTTCAATTTTTGTTTGCTTCGACTTTGATGCATCCATCTACAAATTAAGTGTGTGGTCAGTTCGGTTTTTGTTCTTAAAGCCAGCTTGATACTACACCCAAAGCTACTTATGTGATTCTAATGTCAGCATTTTGAATAAAATTGGTAAAGATATGATAATCGTACAGCTAAACTTCTATATGCAAGATAATTAGTGAAAACTGAAGCAGCAGACACATGTCCACAAAGGATGGAATCCTATCCTGGTACTCACTGCTTTAATACTGGATGTGAGGTTCTCAGCTGAAGATGCTTGCTCAGTGCTGGCAACAGATGCTCTAGAGTCCATTACATCACTCAGACTTGGAGTAGAGCTGCTCTTACGGCTTGTCAATACACCAACCTAGAGACAGAGGTGACATTTCCAATACAATTTATTTGTATTATGCATTAAACAAATTATCTGTATGTCTCTCAGTTCATTTCAGTTGCCATCTGCGCATTGAAGGTCAGCTGCAATGAATCTCCAGTGTACTCTATCTCATGCTGTAAAAGTGCAATCTTACAGGTTTTTTCCAGTCCACCTCCTGACGTTATCCACCCACATATAACGTTGTTTGCCCCTTAAATGGCTGCCTTCTAACCTACCCTCTAGTATGGTCTTAAACAAGTAGATATGTCTTGGTATATGGCTAAAATAATTGTCTAACCATGATTTTGGTCATTAATTCTCTTTTCCCTCCCAACATTTTCAATACCTTCACATTTATTTTCTCTTTCCAAGAAATGCAACCAAATTTTATATAAACCACATTTTAAAGGTACACATTTAATACTTTTTTCTAACTGGTTATTCGGTGTCCATATTTCTGCGCAATAAAGTAGTGACAAATATACGAGGGGCGTTCAGAAAAAAAAGCACATCATTTTTCTCAGGAGCTGTTTATTCAAAAGGCATGAAAGTTCTACACAATACAAGGGGCTTGTCATAACATAAGTCTTTACCCTGACTATGAAGGAGTAGGAGGAGAAAGTTGAAATTTGGCACATATGTAGCTCATTCAATTTGTACTGGACTTGAGAAGTATGAATTTCCCTCCTCGATGGGTTTACCCTGTATGGTGCATGGCACAACACACCTTATTGACCGGATGTGCTACTCTAATGGTTTGTCAGAACAATGGAGAAAGAGGCCTGAACTGTGATCAAATTCTTGATGTTGCAGGGAAAAACACCTACAGAAATACACAGGGAGATGGAACCAGTGTTTGAGGGATTCAGTCAAAAACTGGTGTAGGCAGTTTAAGTGTGGCCGTCCCCATGTTGCTGATCGTCCAAGATCAGGAAGACCATCTTCAGAGTGCAGCGATGAAAATGCTGCAAGAGTGAAGAAAATAATTGACCAGGATAGGAAAATGACAATTGTAGAGATATCTAGGTCAGCAAAACTGAATGAAAGTACAGTTTTAAGAATTTTACACAACAGACTGAACATGAGAAAAGTGTGTGCCCGCTGGGTCCTGCATCTGCTAACATGTGAACAGAAACAAAATAAAGTTGATTGCTGTGGCCAGTTGCTCAAAATGTGTTGGTCGAAAAACATGTTGCCGACCATGATGACAGTAGATGAGACTTGGGTTCACCATTATGACCCAGAATCCAAAATTTCCAGCATGCAGTGGATAACCCTGGGCTCACCAACACATGTCAAGCCAAGAGCACAGAAATCTGCAAGAAAAGTGATGCTGACTGTTTTTTGGGACGTCAAAGGTGTCATATTGAAAGATTACCTGCCTCATGGCAACACGGTTAATGGGCAATATTATGCAGATCTCCTTACCAAACTAAGAAAGACTGTGACCACAAAACGAGGGATAGCGCGCACTCAAATTATGCCTTTGCATCAAGACAACGCGCCCTCCCATAAAGCAAGGCTTGTGTTGCAAACAGCCAACGATTTGAATATTGAAATTCTTCCACACCCACCATATTCTCCAGATTTAGCTCCATCAGAGTTTTTTCTTTTCCCAAAATTTAAAAAACAGATTTAATTTAAAAAATAGGTTATTTTATTCTGACGGTCTTTGCAAGGTCACGCAGAGATAACAGAAATGTATAAATTCAGGTGGTGACTACATTGAGAAGGAATAAGCACTGTGCCAAATTTCACAACTTCTGCTACTCCTTCATGGTCAGGGTAATAACTTATGACAAGCCTCTTGTATACATGAATATGTCATGTAAACATCTGTATTTTTCAACATAATCCCCATCAACTTGCACAGCTTTATGCCAGTGTGAAACAAGTGCATGTATTCCTAGCCCGTACCAGAGTTTGTCTTGATCATGTAGCCATTTCTTGGCTGCATGAATCACTTCTTCATCATCTTCAAACCTTGTCCCACAGAGTGCATCTTTGAGTGGACCAAAAAGATGAAAATCAGAGGGTACCAAATCGGGACTATAGGGTGGATGGGGTAGTACAGTCCAACACAATTTGGTGATTGCTTCCTGTGTTGCCAGACTTGAGTGAGGGCGCGCATTGTCGTGAGGGAGAGGCAGGTATGCTGGATTCTTGTGCGGCCGAACTCTGCGGAAATGTCAATTGGTTTTTTCAATGTCTTAATGTGAGCTTGCGAATTGATTGTCTCTCCTCTTGGCATCACATCCACAAGGATCACACCTCCAATGTCCCAAAAGACAGTGATCATGACCTTTCCGGCTGAAGAAGTTGTCTTGATTTTGTTTTCTCATGGTGATAGTGGGTGATGCTAGTCCATGAACTGTCTTTTTGTCTCAGGTTCAAAATCATGTGCCCAGGTTTCGTCACCTGTAACTATATTAGCCAAAACGCTCTCTCCATCACCATTGAAACACTCCAACAATTCAGAAGAAATTGTTTTCCTTTGCGATCGGTGGTCATTTGTGAGACTTCGAGGATCCCATCTTGCGCTAACCTTAGAAATTATGTGAGTTTTTACAACTGTATTTGCACTATCAATGCTGAATGACAGCTGTAAGGCCAGTTGTTGAGTAGTGATTCACCTATCAGTAAGAATAATGCCCTCAGCACATTTCAATATTTCTGTGTTGGTGGTTGTGACAGGACGTCAACTGCACGGCCGATCAACAGCTCAGTATCTACACTTCCTGATTCTTTGATTCTCTGAACCCAGCAACTAACTACTCATGTCGACTACAAAACATCCGTACACTAAACATAGATGCTTGTGAATGTTCACAACTTCTCTGCAACAAATAATTATATCACAATTCGCTGCTTATAACCCAAGTTGCTAACATGCTTCATTTCAACAGTTTAGTGCAGATGTATTATTTGGCCGAATGCTGTGCAATATGGTACACACAATCGACACATGGCATATTTGAAGTGTGCAAAATTTCATGTTTGTATTTTATTATTAGCTTAGAAAAATGATGTGGTGCATTACTTTCTGAATGCCAATCGTATATAATTCTTTACTATTCTCATTTTCAAATTTTGATTTATCTGTTTGGATGTCAGAATGTGTTGCATGTTGCTGAATATCATCTTGGCCACACCTATTATCTTTCTGATTTCTTTTTCACAGATGCCTTCTTCCGTTATTATATGACCTAGAAGGAGAAACTCTGTAACTGTTCCAGTAGTTGATATTTTATTTGTATCTGCATACATGGTTTCTTGTCACTTTTCCCAAGTATCATAACGTCTACCACACACTAATTCTAGTGTTCTCTGCAAGTTCCAATGTTGATTTATCGAGCTAAATTAACTGGCGGTCATATCCATCATTTTTTAATGTTCTGAGTCTTGATAAAAACTTCTACGAATATGCTGGATATTCTGAAGTAAAACTTCATTTGTAAAATCAATACTGATACTATGTGTACTCTCTCATGTCAGCACCTTGTCACGGTAGAGAAGCTTGTGAGTTTCATTGCCTCAAGAGCTATAGATGTGGTAGCATAGCTGTCAGTAGGGTTCCCTAGTAGTTCCCTAGTTGAACCAGTCAAATGGTCAATGGCTAGAAAAAGAAAGACATACCTACAAACACAGTTTGGGGATCAGTTAAGGGCTAAGAAAGACAAACCTGACAGAAATGACTGTAGACATTGGATGCACTGTGATCCAGGCCTAATAAAAGAGTGTAATTCTACTTAAAGCATGAGAAGATTACTGTGTATGACGATTACTCTGTAAGAATATTTCTGTGTGAGAAGATTACTGGGTGAAAAAATTACTGGATGAGAAGATTACTGAGTGAAAAGATTACTGAGTGAAAAGATTACTGAGTGAAAAGATTACTGGGTGAAAAGATTACTGTGTGAGAAGATTACTATGTGAGAAGATTACTGTGTGTGTGTTAAATTATTATTTTAAAGACGTAACATCCACTACAAGTGTATGTTAGAAATCATGCAGTTACATTCACAATTTTTTCGCCGTTCAGTTCAATTCAAGTGCAGTATCAACAGCGAAGGTCTGGGCTGTAATGGATCTCCAATGTTCAGCGGTCATTTTCCCAGTACCGCACCATGTTATCCTCTAACTTATAGCATTGCTTGCCTTTGGCTCGTGTGTCCTCTAAATTTTCTTTCAGTATTATTTTCAGCAGGGTGTTGTGTCTTTTGATGTGATAAAAATGTGACAACTGGCAGAATCTGATTTTGCTCATCAATTCTCTTTCCACCCCTAATTTCTCCAAGACTTCCCTATTTGTTTTATTTTCTTTCTAGAAGATGTACCCCATTCTTCTATACATCCCCATTTCAAAGGAATCAATTGTCTTCTCCAATCATTTGTTCATTGTCAAAGTTTCTATGTCATACAGTAAAGACGAGTATACATAACATCTGTCACTTAAATTTTTAATTTGAAGCTTTTCACCTGTTCCAGTATTTGACCGTCTATTTTAATCTGTAGAAAGATCTTGGGTTTGCTTTGTTAATTATCAGAGTTTTTGTCTTATCAATGTTCCAATCCACACACTAGGTATCGTCTGCAATACCTATTTTGACAAAATGAGAAGTGATGTGATCATTATCTTCAGCTATTTGGATTAGATCAGGTCTACAATGTCCAGCATTTTCTATCGCATGAACATCAAAACTATAAAAATAGCAATGTTGTGGGTCTCTGAGGGAAAGGAATCTAAAAGAACTGTCTTCAAATGGTTCAAGTGGCTTCAAGTATAAGTAACTTCAGCTTTACATTTGGAGTAGACCTCTCAGCAAACATCACACAGTTCATCGGAGGATATCTGGGTATTCTATATAATCTGATTTGATGTAGTGGCCTTGAATTAGATCCATCAGTGTTTACATGAATCCATTCATCTGCATAGGCATCAATAGTTCTTTGATATGGCTGCATAGAATAATTGAATTAGAAAATTTGGTTGTAGCATCTATTAATTTTGGCAGTATTTCTGATGTTTCAAGGAATGTTTCAAGTGGTAACTCTTTGTCTTCTTCTGGTTATCTATCTTTTCATTAATGTGGTGGAGTACAGAATGTGTGGCCATCTCCCATTCTAATCAAAGACGAGCTCTATGGAACTACTGATGACTTCATGCAGTCCACTACTTTCTTTAGAGACATTCACGTAGACATTTGAAAATGTACGAAGAAGATTTTTTTTTTAATGTGAATCTTGGTCATCAATTTTCTTATGTTGCCTGTTGAGATGATCCCATTTGATTTTGCTTCTTCATTCATAAACCTCCATAACAGCTTCATCCATCTGCATATCAAGGGGTTCTACATTTGTGTGAAAGTTAACAAATCACTACCAATGAAGCATAGAACATTGTTCTGCACCATGTCCGGGAATTTCAAGTTAGATTTTGAACAAATTGTTCAAAGAGCACTATTATATTCTATTGTTGAGCAGACATGATGTACCAGCAAGCCACTTCAATAACTGCAGACATCTCTCTGCTTTATTCTAAACACTCTGAATGTGATGTTTTTGACTTGAGTTGTCAGTCAAGCGTGACTTCAATATTTGTGGGGTGTTCCTCTCTAATCAGTTTGTGTTCCTCTAATTTCAGAATTATATTTTGCTTGGCAACTTTGTTGCTCTTGGTGAAGATGATAAACACTGTCTTTTCACAATTTATTTTCAATTTCCATATTTGGCAGTAGTCTGGATTTCAGCTTAGGTCCCCATTTAGCCTTCACACTACACTCTCAATATCTGCATTGTTCTGCCATACTGCCAGGTCATCAGCATACAAAGCCTTCTCGGCTTTGGTATTACTGTGTAAATAACAAGAATGACATACCTTAATTTTTTCTGATGTGACCATGCTGTTTTTGTTTCTGCTAGGAGTGGGTGTTGAGACTGTCTCAGGTTTTGTGAATCTCAGCTTGTCTGGGTCATGTGATGGACCCAATGCCAGGTCAAATTTCCCCTCTGCTCCCATACGGTAAGAGTTTGAGCCCCCTGCATCCCATGTTACATCCACCCAGCCTGTAAACAAAGAATTTCTCAAATATTCAACTCAGCATACAGAAACATGTACCAACTCATCAAGTATAAGAGCAATTGAAAAAGGTATAGAGCTATCTTTAGCTTTTGCTATGTGCACACCAATGTAACTCTTTACAGTCCTGTCAGTTTGAAATCAAAAATGAGCAAAAAATATCATTTTCCCTCCAATTTGACCGAAATCTACAACTAACACCTGTATTTTCCTTTCTGCCGCTTATCGACAATGTTAATGTTTATTAATAACCATAAGTATGGCGTTACTTTCATTTAATGAGGAGTTCTTTCTGTTTTGGCAGTTTCTGATAAAAGCTTGTGGCCTTCTTCATGATGGAATTAGGACTTAAACAAGAGCTGAGAAATGACTTATTTGATTAGGCCAATGATCTGGATTATATTCAATACAAGCCTGAATCAGACTCTGACAAGGAGACACAAGAAGAAAGTGAATGTGGTAATGTTATTGATAGGATAATACAAATACTCGTAGTGAGTAAAACAAAAACAACAAAATATAAGTGCTATTTTCACCTGCACATTAATATTATTTAACACGTCATATGTGGCTTTCAATGATCAAGAAATTGCATTTGACTGGGTAAACCAATGTAGGGTATGGGATGTAATGGAGGAATATGGTGTCGAAGGTCAACTACTAGATGGCATTCATGCCTTGTACGTAAACAGTGCAGGTGCATTACGAATAAATACAGGTAGGGCAAATTAGTTTCCAGTGATGAGTGGTGTACGATGGGGGTGTGTTCTTTCTCCATTTTTACCTACATATATATATATATATATATATATATATATATGTTGACTGATGATGGCAGATTGGACAGAGTGTTTGCACATAGAATTCAGATTGAAAACATTACCGTTGGGGAACTGTTTGGCTCAAGTGACCATCAAATCACCCGTTGGGATCTTATTGCAGGGCAAGAAGTAAACATAAACACACGAACATATGACTACTCTAAGGCAGATGTTAAGAGGATGAAAGAGGCAGCGACCCACATAATCTGGAAAGATATTGTCGTAGGAACAGGTGTTGAACAGGAGTGGGAGAGTTTTAAAACAATTCTAGAAACGCTAAAAGAGGAATGTGTTCCATGTAGGGAGGTAAACCCCAAGCGTAAAAAGTGGATAAGACTGATCAGTAAAAGCTTCTTCTCTTATGTTAGAAATAAACAAAGAACGAAAGACAAAGTAGGCCCTCTCATAGACAGTACAGGGAAAATAATAAGTGAGAATAGGGAGGCAGCTAATCTACTCAATCAGTACTTTGGCACAGCTTACACAAAAGAAGACTGCTCCAAGATCCCAGAGCCTATAGATATTTTTCAAAGAGACATGGATACAGTAGGATTAAGATCAATCTGTATTACAGAGGAAATGGGTTTTAAAAAAATTGGAGGGGTTGAAAGTGAATAAATGTCCAGGTCAAGATGGTATTCATCCAAAATTGCTGTATGAAATTAGAGACAAACTAGCAAAACCATTGGCTATATTATGTTCTCAATCACTTACAAAAGGGATTGTTCCATGGGATTGAAAAGATGCAGGAGTGATCCCCTTATTAAAAAAAGGCAAAAAATCAGATCCAGCAAATTATAGACCGGTGAGTTTAACGAGCATAGTCTGTAAATTGTTAGAGTCAATAATCAAAGAAAACATTGTAATGCATTTAGACAAATTTAATCTAATTAGAAATAGTCAGCATGGGTTTACTAGAGGGAGATCATGCTTAACAAATCTATTAGAATTCATGGAGGAGGTTACTAAAATCATAGATAAATGGGAGCCAGTGGACGTTATTTATCTAGACTTTCCAAAGGCCTTTGATAGAGTACCTCATCAAAGATTATTTCGAAAGTTAAAATCACATGGAATAGGTGGGGAAGTTGCCAAATGGATTGAAAATTCGTTTACGGGAAGAAGGCAGAGGATGGGCATAAATAAGGAGTACTCTGAGTGGTGTGAAGTGAAAAGTGGTGTGCCACAGGGCTCGGTTTTGGGACCAATTTTGTTCTTGATATATATATAAATAATTTGGACATTGATATGGGATCCATGATTGCAAAATTTGCTGATGACACAAAACTATGCAGTAGTGTCTCATCTAAAGCGGAAGTGGATATATTGATGTCGGATTTAGATAAAATTTGAGAATGGTCTGTAAGCTGGCAAATGGAGTTTAATGTAGATAAATGTACAGTCATCCACATGGGTAGATCCAATATGGAACATAATTACAGAATGGGAGAAAATATTATTAGAAAGATAGATTAGGAAAGGGACCGAGGGGTTATAATATATCATACAGGAAAGGTGAGTGAGCAAGTTAAAGTAGCAGTGAAAAAGGCAAATGCAATGTTAGGTATGATAAAAAGAAATATTAAACATAGGAGCAAGGAAGTGATAGTCAAACTGTATAAATCATTAGCTAGACCTAGATTGGAGTATTGTGTACAGGTGTGGAGTCCTTATCATAGAGGGGATATAAACATGCTGGAAAGAATACACAAAAGAGCGACAAAGATGATAGTGGGATTCCAGAATTACAGTTATGAGGAACGGCTCAGAAAAACCGGCCTTCAGTGTCTCTAAAAGAGAAGAATTCGTGGTGACTTAATACAGGTTTATAAGATGATCAGAGGAATGGATAAATTAGACTATAACAAGTTTTTTAAAATACAGCCACCCACAATAACACGAGGGCATAGCTACAAGCTGACTAAAGATAGGTCCAGATTAGATATTAGGAAATATTTTTTTAGTCAGAGAGTGGTGTCTGCTTGGAATGCATTGCCAGGGGAGGTAGTGGAGGCAGGGACAGTCAATGCATTTAAGAATAAACTGGATGCGCATAGCTTTTAGAGCAAGGTGATGTAAATGAAACTGGTTGTATACATACTCTGCAGGGTCTTCTAAACCAGTATAAAGACGTTAAGTTAAGAAGGCGAACCGTGTCCACTATCAAATTGCATCAATTTTGAAACACCCTAGAGTGATTCTTTCAACTAAAAGGAGGCTGATAAATACAGTATTTATTCCTACATGTTGTTACCAATGTCAATCTTGGTCCTTACTAGAAACACATAAGAGTAAGATCCAGAGCTGTGAGATGTGATGTGTGAGAAGTGCAGCCAGAAAGACAATCCGTAACCGAATCCACAACACCATGCTCAGACATATAGTGGGAACAAACCCAGTTAGTGCTCACATTGACTCTCAACAAATCAAGAGGTTTGGTCATGTAGTTAGAATACATTATGGCCAGCCCGCATCAAGAGCATATCATATAAAGGTCTTTGGTCCACGAGCAAGAGGCAGACCTCGACGGATCAAAGGTGTGTCCGACACTCTCAGAAAGTTACATCTAACAACAGCACAAGCCTCCCACTTAGCAATAACAAGAAATGCATGCGTACCACTTGTCTGCGACACAGTAAGACAAGAGCAGTAGAACAAAAGAAGAACAACACTTCATACTACTATATATTTTGTTATTACGAATACTTAATGTATCTTCAGATCTAATAATCATAATTTTAGCTTACTTTGTTTAATATTGTTTTTGAAAAAAATATGATATACAAAGATGTGGCTCTTACCTTGTATGTCAAGACACACATTTACTAAATTAGACCAGACTGTAAAAGGTTAAGACACCGGAATAATTATTTTAAAAATACAGTAAACACTTTAATGTCCTAAACTCCCATAATGCTTTTATGTCCTTGACTTCTTTGAGTGCAAAGACCAATGACAACCTTCTTCAATTTCTCCCTTGAGTGCAAAGACCAATGACAACCTTCTTCAATTTCTCCCTTGAGTGCAAAGACCAATGACAACCTTCTTCAATTTCTCCCATCTCTCAGCTGCTCTGTCCATCTATTTGCTGGAACAGAACATCATAGTGATGTACTTTCTCCAAGCATTTCTTAGCCTTCACCACTTGCTCTTTCTATATGGGCTTTTATTATTTATTTTGATATGATCTGAAAAGTCGATGATGATAGTGACATGTGATATGTTCAGCGCATTCAGAAAAATGATGTAATGTCCTATGTCTTTACATGAAGTGGCATGACTAGTCTCCAACTGATCTACTATCTACAATTGCAAAATATTTGTAAGAAAATAGTTAGAAGACCAAGCAATCTTGACTGACCATTGTGCAGGTCACCAGTGACAGTTCCTTCTCCTGGAGGATTACCATCTTGGTCTCTCCACTTCCAGTCCATGCCCCTGACTACACGGGCACCAGGCATCATTTGTTTCAGGACATGAGTGCGCAGTACCCGACGTTGGCGACGCAGGTTTGCTTCTGCCTCTCTTGCTGCTTTGCCTGCGAAGAATTAAATAGAAAACGTATATCGATTTAGCAATTGGAAATATACACCAGCCTTCTAGCCTAATAAAAAACAATACTGTGATTTATAGCTATTTCTGAAATTATTCACATTGTAGACCATGAATCTGTAGTTGGAAATAGCACAATAGAAGTTATATAATGTACCTAACTAATCTTCATTTCTTTCTTTCTGAAATAGAGAACAAACAGCCAGAGACCCAGGTCCTCTTGAGAGACGTACTCTCGGCAATCAGTGCTATCTACACAATTCTTATTGACGAGTGATGTACTTGTTCATGCAAACAAGGCAAAACGTCAAAAGAGAATGAATGTTGGAGCACATCGACATCAGTCTGATATCCCCCAGGTAGAACAAGACAGCGGCATAGACCGCCAATGCGTTGGGCAGACTCCCTAGCACTCACTACAACATTCACGATATGTCAGAAGGAAAGCTTGTTAACAACTGGACTTCCATAGCCCAGGATAGGGACCATAGGAGCGGAAGTTTGAACCTGCAACGTTAAAACCAGTGCCGAGGAACAGGTTTTCAAGTAAACAACATACAGCCTGCCAGCTGTTATTTTAATTCAGTTTGTTACTGCATTCCTGGATGTCATCAAATCAAAGAAAGCACACCTACCAATATCATCACACACTCCAGTGACAAGTCCGTAAATCTCAAAGCCAGATAGTGAGACATAGTGGGTCTGTCCACTGGCATTTTTGCCAATCTGGTGAAGCCTGACATGTCTCCAGCCTTGCTTTTCATCATTTGGGGGATCAATAGGCCACGATGCTGTAGAACTAAAATATGAGAAAGTGTTAAATGATTTTTACACTTCACTGAAACAACAATTTTAAATATATCTTCTCCCATTCACTCCACTTTTTTTCCCATAAATAAAGCGCAGGAAACACTTTTATTTGTATTCGCCTTATTTCCTATTCCCAAAGGTGGTGTGCGCTGCACTGTTTTTATTTTGCGCCTTTCGGCCCAGTGCATCCGGCTTCAGCATGCATTTTATGTAAAGGTTTGCTTCCCCGGGTAACGACCGGTGCTGTGATTGGGGAGCGAACCAAGCCCCTTTGGTTTGCGAGTCATGTCATTTAACGACTAGACCCCTGGAAACTTATTCCAAATGTTTCTTTTTAAGTCTTGCCCATGACAATCTTCTTGTTCAATTTTCAATCTTCACTGGATTATTTCTTTCATGTGTTCTCTTCCCAGTGGGTTCCAGTCAAGTCCATACCTGGTTATACATTCAAACTGATTCCTGTTGATATAGTAACTGGGGTTTCTGTCTTTACTCCCAGTCGAATTGGTTGTTGTCACATTCTCTTCAACAGGTGTGTGTTTGATACTTTTAAAGGTTACCTGATACAAAGTATGTGATGGAGTCTCTCTCTCTCTCTCAATGGCCTATTTACCAAAATAGTCATGGGTATTGATTGATTGTTTCATGTCCCACCTTTTCCTCCATCCTCTGTTAATCGTCTACATTGTCCTCCATTCTCTGTTAATCGTCTACCTTTTCCTCCATCCTCTGTTAATCGTCTGCCTTTTCCTGCATATCAGGTTGTTTGTATAACCAAAGACCTTAGATCACCTGCAAATCTACATCCCTCAGTTATTTATGAAATGTACAGAGTATTTTTGTTTTGCTACCTTCAGATGGTTGTGGCATAACCATGTCAACAACAATCAAAATATTCAAAATTACAAAAATAGACCAGAGCACAAATTATTTGCATTGAAAATATAGATATCACTCTGATTACCCTGGTTCATTTAACGATGTGTCACCCTCATGTTTGAAGAGTGTCTGCCATGTCATACCATCTTTGGACATCTGAAACTCCCAGTTACGCAGGGCTGATCTACCAGAATACAAATCAAACCATTATAAATTATGCTTAGCTGCACTTCACAACTTGTTTTACAAAGCACACCGATAGTGTCATCCTCTAAGGGAGGATTTATACAGGTTAATAAAATGTATAAGTGTGATCCTATAAGAAAGATTTATACAGACTAATAAAATATTTTATGTCTTCCCATGATGTCAAACCATGTCCAGCTTACATGCATCTTTGAACCTCAGCTGTGGTCGGCCGACTGTTCTTTTGTCATCTGCCAACTGTCCACAGAGAATATCCCTGGGAATTCAGCCATCTTACAAAAGGTGAACATGGTCAAGCAATCGTAAGGGGATGGCGTGGGCTAATGACATGGCTCACAATCCGAAGGTGCTGGGTTCTATCCCCATCACATCACCAGCCGTTAACCCGGGGAAGCAAACCGTTACAAAATGCAAGAGGAAACAGGCCCTTACATAAAATGCATGCTGAAGTCGAATGCACTGGGCTGACAGGTGCAAAATAAAAACCACAGTGCAACGGACACCACCTTGTGAAATAGCGAAATAAGGCGAACACAAAAAAAAAGGGAAAAAAAAGCAATTGTAATCTTCGCAGCCTAAGGAGAGAGTACATTCATGGGAGACCAGTGCGAGAGCGCACCTTTGCGTTTGTCAGCCTGTCCCTTCATGCAATTCAAGAATGGATCACATATGTCATAGATTGAAGGTGCTTTCATTTGACATAAGTTGTTCATGTTTCGTTACCATATAGGAGTGTGCTAATAACATATGCATTGTAAACTATGGCCTTACGGTTTAATTATAGGTATCTTGTTTTTCCAAAAGCAGCAGCTTTGTCAATGCAAATTAGAATTTCAGGCATAGAGAGAGCTTGTCGCCAATTAGGGACCCAAGTGCAAGAATTGGTGGAGAGCTGCCAAGTTTCTGTCCCAGCAGGTAGAAAGGTACCTAGACTTATCTATTTATTTAAAAAGTTATTTTCCCATCACAAGCGAGGATGGCGACTTACACCATCAGACAGTTTTTGTCTTGATGATGTAACTTGCGCTGTATTTGGATTAAAGTAAGGAAGAACTGCGCTGGTCACCAACCTCACTCTCTATTCCTGAACTACATTGGGCCATTTGAAAGACATAAGTCAAGATGACTGGAAGTAATTCAGGATGAAGGCACTCTGGTCCCTTTGAATACAGAGGTCATTTAAAATCTATGGGGCTCGAACCCATGTCATTTCCATTCATCGTTTTGAGATTAACTTGAATGGTGGCTGGACAGCAAATAAAAATACAATAACAATGTTACATACTTTCCATATCCCCGGGCATGTCTTAGAGTATAGCTTGATGGTATCAGCCACACACCAAGATCAATAGCAAACCAAGCCTTCCTGTTCAAATAAATTCAATAAACACAGGCAATTATAAATTTTATATTTAGCTTTCTTATAGTGTTACAGAGTTTCTCTAATTTACTCCCACAAAAATCAAGCAAGAACAAGTTAAATGAGTCAAGGTTACACAATGATCTCAACATTCTACATGGATTCCTGATAAATATTCTTGAGGTCTGATAATAAAATGATAAATGAAAGAAGAATATTGTTACAAATATTTCTTAAAAGGTGTCAGGGATGAAGATGCTGAGCAGTGCCTGGATAACAGGCTGCAACAGAGCAGACTAAGTAGAACGGATCGAAGAGCGAAGGCTAAACATGCTGAGATGTGTCGAACCGAAATGCGCAAATATCGTAGGTAAGTTGTAAACTACGACAACTCATTCCATTCTCCTGGCACCACCCTGCTACTTGCAAAATCCTTTCCAGGGCTTGGTAGCGGGAATGAGAGAACGAACTAAGAAGAAGATAAAGTCGTCATCTGTTATGTATTTTAAAATATTTAGGACAATCCAGAATGTCTTGCGTAAATGTGTTTGTTAACCTTTAGTACGCCATCTTTTTTTCATTGCAAAAATTTGACCTAATTAATTAACTTAATTTCTCGCTATGGTAGTCGACTTTCAAAATTTGTAACTTTTCTGTTTGTTTGTCAATAAATATGATTTTCTTGTGTGTAGAGACACAATTGAATAACAAACATGTGGGTGTTATTGTTTTTGTTAGTTTCTGAGATACAAAAAGATAAAGTTGAAAATTTATTAAAATCTTGGAAAAAATTTGGACTCGACCACTAGGCCTAGTAGCTCCGATAGAAAACCATGGAAACCACAAGAATGTATCGATACTGTGTTTACAATATCGACACAACTGTTAGTTTCCAATTTAAATATAGTTCTTTCATCTAAACAAACAAAATAAACAGATCTACTCGATAAAGATCGTTCCCAACAACCTACTTCACCTTTCGCAAAAAGTTAGCTTGCTCCAAACGGCGTATACAAATTAAAATTGTTCAAAAGCCATTTGTAATCGAACATACGATACTTTTAGCGGCAAAATATTGTGTGTAGATGGATGATGTATTCAGCATTTTAAAAAATGGCTGTCGATAGTGTCTCCGTTCCAAAAAACAAACAAAAATTTACACACACCGTTTTTGTAGGCCGAGTTGGTCCGCTAGCGTGTTACAAGGGCGTGCTAAAGGTTAACACTGGAAATGTCAGGTAGAGATGATCAATAATGTCAACTTACTTATCATCATTTGTGTGGCAGTTGAGAGCAGCACTGTCCCTGCTAAGGATGTCTTCCAGTTTGCCATAGGGCAAGCTTCGCCCTTCAGATGAAGTCACAACAACTAGACCATACTGTCCTGGATTTACCCACTCACTTGATGTCCTACAAATATATACAAATCATCATAACAGTGTAACAGGACATAATACTGGTTCTTCTTCTTCTTCATACGCTGTCAGACGTCAACTTGAATTTGTTCGAAGAAAGCAGCGGTCATCCTGAGGCTGTCGACACTGCCATAGAGCTTGTCTAGTGTTGCCACTGGTGATGGTCACATGTGCTTTCTCTGGTCCTCATACGTCGGGTAATTTTGCAGCAGATGTTCAGCGGTCATTTTCCCTGTGCCACACGAGCATTCGTCAGTGCCACCTATCTTCAGTTTATTGAATAGATGGTACCTCAGTCTGTTGTGGCCTGTACGGAGTCTGAAGACAACGACCTGCTCTCTTCTGTTCAGATGGTAGTAGGCATTTTTTATGTAGCCAGTGTGTTCTGTTTTCCATTTGGCCATGTATCTGGCCATAATAAGCCTTTTGGACTCTTCGTAGATCACACTAGAATTTGGTTGTGGTAGTCTTGCACTTTCTTTTGCCAGTCTGTCTGCCTCCTTGTTGCCTTGGATGTTACAGTGGGATGGAACCCACTGTACCACTACTCTTTTTGGTGCGGACTGCTAGCATAGTTGACAGAGTACTGCTTTTAAATCATTAATAATACTGGTTCAAAATGAATATGTTGTGTGTGGTGTGAGAATAAAAATACTATTGTGATGCTGCTAAGAAACAACTTCTTCTGCGTTCGTTCTCAATCTCCTGCTACCAAGCCCTGAACAGGATTTTGCAAGTAGCAGGATGTAGTCCGGAGAACGGAATTAGTTGTGTCACTAATTTACAGTTTAACTGCAATATTTGCACCTTTCGGTTTGACACATCCGTCTTCGGCAGCTAAGAAACAACTAATGTGTTAGTTACATACTGAAGTCGGATGCACTAGGCCGTCAGGAGCAAAGTAAAAACCACAGTGCAACGCACACTGACTTGGGGATTAGAGAAATAAGCCGAACGTCAAAACAAACAAAAATATGTTAGTTAAAACGTATGTTTTGATAGCCAGATAAATCACTTCTAATAATCAAAGTGCCAGGATAATAATAATGTTCGCTTAGGTGTCAAAGGCCCGTTGTGACGATCGACCACTACAATGTCCAACTAGTGAGGATTGTTCATGCGTAGTGTTTTGACCTAAATCCCTACAGACTCCCCAGGTGTAGCACAGTACTCAGCAGCCTTGGGATGAGGGTCGCGACGAGTGTGTGTTGAACTATGTTTGTGTCCCTATTTCTTCGTTTTCCGCCACCGTGGCCTCTCGATTGTGTCCATTTCAGGTCAGCATGACACTTGCTGTGCTGAGAATACGAGGTTGGGTGACGTATGGTGTAACCTCCAGCGGAAGGGGACAGGAGGTAGGCATCTTCAGTTCATGTAGGAAAACCCTTGAGTAGTTATAACCTGGGCTGAATTCTGTGGTGCAGTCAAGCGGAACGTTCAACGCCATATTGGACTGTTTTCTCACGGTTTAAGTCAAGCACAGCTGCAGCAAGATGCAGCATAACAGGATAACCGAACGAAAGCAAATGAATTCCACAGCAGAATAAAGTCCTTGATACCACCTGGTGAAGGAGTTGTGAATTTTAATCCGAACAGGAACTAGCAAACTTCAGAAATGGACACAAACACCGAAGCCCAGAGAGAGTCGAGAGTACAGTCAGTTGTTTTTTCTCTATAATGGCTTAGAGAATCCCATATTTCCATAAATTGGCATTCCTGGGTGTCAGACATATTTGTGTATTGTGTGCTAACTACTGCCAAAAAATTGAATGATGTGTTAGTTTACAGAACAGAGCAACTTATTTCAAGAGTGGTTTCCTTCACAAGTTATGGGCATATGTGACAAAGAATATTGTTTACCGACAAATGGTAACATGTGCGCTTTAAATTTGTCGACATCACTGTGTCACACATTTCTTTATGAACTGTTTCATGATCTAGATTATACTTACATACAGGACTTTTTGCAAGTATATAAAATAATCATTTCTGAAACTCCCAGTCCCACAATCTCAATTAATTGAATAAAAATATAGGTTTACAGAAAACATACCTTCCATTAGTTCCAATCCAGTAAAGCAGTCCATTTTCATCAAAATCATTTTGATGTGTAAATGTAATTGTGGCCCCAGGTTCTTTGAGCTTTTTCACAAAATTAAATGTCTGTCTATCAAAATCATACCACTGCTTTGCAACCTATAAATGAGAACATGATGCAGTTCAGTTAATATGAAATGGAGGTTTCTTCTTCTTCTTCTTCGTACGCAGTCAGACAGTAACCATTATTTTTTCGAAAAAAGCGGCGGTCATCCTGAGGCTGTCGCCACTGCCATAGAGCTTGTCTTGCAGTTCCACTGGTGATGGCCACATCTGCTCTCTCTGATCCTCGTATGTCGGGCAGTTCTGCAGCAGATGCTCAGCGGTCATTTTGCCAGTACCGCACGGGCATTCGTCGGTACCACCTATCTTCAATTTATTGAATAGGTGGTACCTCAGTCTATTGTGGCCAGTGCGAAGTCTGAAGACAACGACCTGCTCTCTTCGGTTCAACTGGTAATAGGCATCGTTTTTGGTGTAACCAGTATGTTCGGTTTCCCATTTGGTCATGTACCTGGCTTTGATAAGCCGTTTTGACTCTTCGTACGTCATATTAGTATCTGTTTGTGGTAGTCTTGCACCTTCTTTTGCCAGTCTGTCTGCCTCCTCATTGCCTTGGATGTTGCAGTGTGATGGGACCCACTGTACCACCACCCTTTTTGGTGCTGACTGCTGGCACAGTTTGCAGAGTGCAGCTCTTAAGTCATTAAGCTCAGTGTTTTTCTGGCTTTTTAGCGCTGTGACTACGGCGAGAGGTTTGATATCTGATTATTACTTTGCTTCCACAGATACCACTTATTCTTCTGCGTTCGTTCTCAATCTCCCGCTAACAAGCCCTGAACAGGGCTTTGCAAGTAGCAGGATGTAGTCCGAAGAATGGAAAGCGTTGTGTTGCTAGTTTACAGCTTGACTGTGATATTTGCACGTTTTGGTCCGACACATCCGTCTTCAGCAGCTCGGACACCACTAATATCATTGTTCACACCACACAAAGGTCATTTAAAATGACACTGATGTGATATTATATCAGAAATACTTGTATGTCTGTCAATCCAGAGAGTCTGATATGATTGTCTAAACATGGAACAACTACACTCTACTAGGCAGACTGTAAATGTAACAGACAATGGAAAAAAAATTGTACAGATGGTGCTTGAGGAAATAAAGCACTTAGTTGCAAGATGTTTGGTCCACAACTGAAAAAGGTACAATAACAAGAAGAGTTGTTTAGACGTAGGTGAAATATTTATCAGAAATACATTACGATTGTCATTGATCTCTTCTTTCTTAGTAAGTACTGTTTTACTTAAGTAGAAAGTCACAAGAACATGTGAGATGTACAGGGGCACAATAAATGTCCTTTACAAGCCTTTTTCCAATATATGTCAACCAGGAGGTGTTAAAATACTGATCATTTCAAATTTTACAGAGAAACCTATTTCTTTGAATATCTTGGCAAGTTTTCTCTTCTCTTACTCGTCTCTCTTTTTCAGATCTTCATCCCTACACTCAGTCAGGATGAACTCAGAGGAGAGGGCACAACATTTTGAGTGGACTATTCAATCCAAATCTATTATCTAGTGTACATTTTTGCAAGAGTTGCAGCAACTGAAAACTGGCAGACTTCTTTACCAAGCTGGCCTACGCCAGTATTTCTACAACTTATAATTGACTTTTTACAATTGGACAAAAGTTGTGATGATAATTGTGGACACCTTGCATCACAACATAAATGAATGCTGAGCTACATAATCTCTCCGATTTGAAATGAGATTTGATTCTATAGTTTTTCATACCATTTTCAGTAGGTAACGCTCCAAGTCTGCAACTGTAGTGAGAGGCTCCACTTTCAAGCATCGATCTGTGCGGTCAATAAGAGTGTTTTCTCCTTGGGCCTTTTCCAGCCTAAGACGCAATCTTCTTGTTAGAATCTGATGAAAATTACAAATTATTATGATGACATTACACAATCTGGCAAGACAAACGGTTAGCTATATGCATTAAGATCAGATTAATGCACACATTAGTCCTGTCAATATTACTCTACGCTTGTGAGACATGGGCAATTACAGCTGACCTGCAGCTGAGGATACTGGCTTTGGAGATGAGATGAGACTTCTAAACGTCACATACAAAGTCCGAGTTACAAATTGAAATATGAGAAAAACATTTTTACAGCAGTAGGGCCTTTTCATGACCTCTTGGCAATGGTCAAAACATGGAAACTTGCTTGGTACGGCCACATATCCAGATCAAGCGGTCTTGCAAATACCGAAAGCTGCAATGCGGACAGCGAAGAGGTCGTCCCAAAAAGAGATGGGAATACAATATAAAAGAGTGGACCAATCTCCAACCAGAGGAGGCACAGGCAGCAGCCGCTGACAGAGATGGGTGGCATGGCATTGTGTGGGTGGCTTCATGTGTGCCTCAGCGACCTTACCGGATACTGGATGACTTGACTCTTGAATGATGACTGATCAATGTGATTTTGCACTCAATGTCCATTGTAAAACATACCTAAGCTTGCAATCATCTATCAAAAATCTAAGTAAAAATAAGTGACAAATAAGTCATAACATATCCTTTTTCTAGTCCTGTTTACACCATGTCATCTATTTGATTCCATGGACTTTTCCATATATTTCCTTCTATTCTGGATGATTCACATATTTGTTATAATATAGTTTTTGTGATCACAAAAGTCCATTAACTTTTGTTCTCTTTCATTCCTAGTGCCAAGCCCATTCTTTTCAACTATGTCCTACTCTGAGCCCTTTCCAACAATCATCTCTATAATGAGTCTTTAAAACGCATATGATTATGAAAAAGGTTGTTCAGAATTGTAATGGGGGTGTCAGTTATTTGTATTACAGCAAATGTAATAAAATTTGCTGATGACCAAGCCATAGTGGGAGCATTGGTAGTGGTCTTGAGAAGGCTTCTTGAAACAATTAACAGCACAGCCAAAGAGTTTAGTATGAAAATAAATACAAGGAAGACAAAGACTATGGTAATAGTCAAAGCAACATAGGCAAACAAATCTAAGCATCAATGGAGAAATAATCGAATAAGTACAGAAGTTCACATATTAAGGGCAAGCCATCACAGAAGATGCTTGTATGACAATATAAGAAATAAAGATGAGATTGCAATGGTAAAAAAGGCATTCAAGGAAAAACAGAAATCGCTAACCACAAAGAATATCAAGATCAAACTAAAGAACATAATAATCACTACTCACGTATGGCCAATTGCACTATTTGGGGATGAAAATACAGAAATGCCAAGAACAGAATGTTTCTATCTATACAATGTTTGTGGACCTCACTAAGGCCCTTAACCCATTCAATCCCAGCTGATCAGAAAAACTCACTACTGAATTCCCATGGCAAGGAGAATAACTCTGCAAAAACAATTTTAAATCTATTTGTGTGATTCAAACTCCAGTTTACAGATAAATGGAAGACGTACTCTTCTGTGTACATGTTTTTTGTGAGTGTCATGTATGTTGGATGCAAAAAATTAAACAATTGAAGAAAAAAAAGTGTCAATATAAAATGTCTGTTTCACTCTTGTCAATTTTGCTCTTAAATGTTCAAGCAAAAAGCAATCTCCCTTTGCTCCCTTGGTTCATTGCAATTAGTACATCTTTCCTATTCTTGTCCAATGTTTGACTTTCCAATGTACACCTCAAAGTTATAGAGGTATCTAGTATGAGGATCTGCAGCACACCAAATTGTAATTCCTCAAGGATCATTATTCCCTAAAAATCTGATGCATTGGTTTGCTCTGCCAAGTGCTCAAAAAAGGTCTGAAGTAGAAATGATGAAAGTGAAAGGTAATCAAAACCAGAGTAATCTGGATCTATGTCATCTGCATGACCTGATCCCTCACTAAATCCTTCAATAATCATATTACACCGTTGCTTTGACCATTCTCTATCACCACTAGGGCCTGCCTGTGGGGCGGGTCACTTTGTCACCGTCTTCTACCGATAATTCGTCATCACTACCGAGGCCAGTGTCGCTACTTTCATCTTCTAAGGAACTTATTCCTCATCAACGTCCGATTCGTTCTCATTCTCTTCAACTCCATCAACAAATTCGCAACCACTATCGTCTGACTCATAAGTATCTTCAGTCCGCACCGAGTTTTGAAGAAAATTGAAGGTCATTTAAAAAAAATCACGGCTCGAACACCATACGTGATAGAAACGATCTGTAAACTGCAATGGGAGCCGCCATTACTGGTGGTCATGTGAAGGCTAATTTTAGCATGTCTATTCACAGGTAAAAGGTAAAAAAAAATTATTTAAATCAGTATATCCATGGAGGCCGTCGCCGACCGGGCTGGGAGCGAGTCGATAGCGGCCGTCGCCAGCTGGTCTGGGATTGAATGGGTTAATACAGTCAATCGTAACGGTCTGTGGAGAGTTATGGCAAAGTTTGGGTCCCTGGCAACATTCGTTGAAATTGTATAACAATTTCTTTATGGCTTGCGTGTCAGAGTTATTGATCAAGGACACTACTCTGCCCCATTTAGTGTCACTAACGGTGTGAAGCAAGAATGTGTGCTGGCCGCAGCTCTTTTCAGTACAATGTTTACTGCCATGCTGTGGAATGCTTACATCGATTGCAACACTGGGCTTCACTACCGCACTGAGCACAGGCAAAACAACCTAAGTTAGTTGGACATAAAGAAGATCTAATGGCATTCATTATCCTCAAGGAGGACAAAGGCAAATATTGAAAATGATACAAAAACGAAGATTATGTCGGCTAGGACACAATATGCAACACAATATTCTACTAGAGAGGATACTGAAAGTCTAAATCCAGGGGGAAATGAAAAAGTAGGCGACTGATCTATATTTGTATCTCAGACATGCAGAGATACCAACGTAAAGAACCCATCCTGAAATGGAGATACCTGCAGAGAATAGGGTCAATGGAGAGACATGCTCAGACAACCTTACAACCAGTCTTAGGACTGATCAACCAAATGATAGGGTCAATGGATAGACAGTCTCAGACAACCTTACAACCAGTCTCAGGACTGATCACCCAGATGATGCAGACAATAGGTTGTTTATATCCATACTGGTTACTGTAAACATTTACAATATCTCAACTTGTATCAATCTACATTACAAGATATACTTTGGTATCCAATTCTGAAAAGGAAATATTTCCCAAGCATGTTATTTTTAACTGGTCTCATGTAATTTTTAGGTGAAACAAAAATAAATCAGGCAATATTGTAGCTAAACACATTCAACATATGTTGACAAATGAAATATGACTATTCATGTAGTAAAAGTCATTAAGTAAAAGAAAGATTCTCAGAACACAAACACGGTTTTGTTAGTTAAGAATCACAGCTACATAAATCTAATGTTACAGCAGCACCTGCAGCCCATATCCAGATCCAGGCAAATCATATGAATATACTGGCAGCTTCTCAATAGCTTCAAGTGCTGAGATGAGTTTTCTAGTCATCTGCACAGCCGGGGTGACGCCTCTGTCAAAATGAAATGCATTTGTTATATCTGCTATGATTAAAATAAATATGATATGAATATATAAAATTGTTGAGCTCCCAAGTGCTTGGAGGCTTTCTATATATGATAGTGACAAGACTGTCATTTTAAACAATACAAATATAGTGCCAATGAAAGCTTGATATGAAATAAAGAAACGTGATAACTTAGCAACATTTCTCTGCCGGAGACGGATGTGTCGGACCGAAAGGTGCAAATATCTCAGTCAAACTGTAAACTAGCGACAAAACTCATTTCGTTCTCCAGACTACATCCTGCTACTTACAAAGCGCTGTTCAGGGCTTGGTAGTGGGAGATTGAGAGCAAACGCAGACGAAGAAAAACAAGCAACATTTCTAACTATTTAAATAAATGCTGTTTTGTTATCTAAAGAGATTTGTATTAATGTAAACTTCTTTATGCAATCGCTAGTACTTAACCTGTTAAATAATGGCCGATATTTTACAATGTTAAAACAAATTGAAAAATTGAAAAGGATGTTAATCATACAACTTTGAGAGAAAAAAAAAAAAAAGCGGGCCGTGTATAGCAGCGGTATAAAATTTACAAGATCATTACACTCAATGATTTTATTCGCTTATCGATTTCATTCACTTTCTGTTGGACAGCGTGGGCTAGTGATAAGCGACACGGCTCACAATCCGAAGGTGCTGGGTTTATACCCCAATCACAGCACCAGTCGTTACCCCAGGGAAGCAAACCCTTAGTAAATGCAGGAGTAAGCAGACCCTTACATAAAATGCATGCAGAATCATGCAGAAGTCGGATGCACTGGGCTGACAGGAGCAAAATAAAAACACAGTGCAATGCACACCGCCTTGGGGAATAGAGATTTAAGGCGATTTTGTGTTGAAAGATTCACAGACTCATTAACACCTAAAAAAAAACATTGCTGTGTAAAATGTTCAGTGTATAAAAATTCAATTCTGAAAATGAGAAACCAAATTCACATCTTAATAATAGTTTTCAAAATAACATTTACATGAATAGGTTTTCTTAGTGTCAAATTTGACTACTGTCAGATTCAAGCCATCATCAATTTCTAAATCTTCAACTACATGGCTCTTACCAAATTGACTATCCTTGCTAACAAATTTATGAAAACAATTGTTGTGCAAGCAATGGATTTTCATGACAACAATCGACAGATTAAGTCATATGTTAAGTACCAAGAGATGAGCAGTCTATTTTCTTTCATCAATCATCTATATACAAAAACATCCCTTCTTAGAGCGTGTCTAGTCTTGCATCTGTTTATTTAGCACATTCCCCACAAACTTAATTATATCATGCAAGCTATATTACAGAATGATTGAACATATTATGTACAATATTATCATAATGTATAGTGGGGGCAGTGTGGCCAAGAGGTTAACAGCATGATGCTCCATATCAAAAGCACAGAAGAGAAAAATTAGCACATGTGAAATGAAATGTCTAAGAAAAGCAATTAGTATCACAGTAGAGACCAAATGGGATATGACATTATAAATATGGTGAGAACTATTCCTTGTGCTGAATACATATCAGTACAGAAAAATGATAATGACATGATAAATGCTTGCTTACAATACAAGAAGATATGGCTAACAGGTCACATGGCAGTTGGATACATGACAACAGAAATTGTACAACAACACAGACTTACAACAACCAACACAACACTTGGCCCAAGAAAGGCAGCTTTAAGCTCGCCACAACACTTAACAGCAAAAAAGCACAAATAAAAGAACTTCACAAAAATCAAATGATCAGATCATTGTATGCCATTCAAATAATCTGGTGCAACCAATACTTGAAAAAAACAATAAGCTGACACATCACTAAAATATTAGAAGGTCTGGTTCGGGAACAGTCATATACATTTGTCATGAGAAACAACATTTTAATTGTTTAATCACATGTATTGTTTGTCCATCATTTCCGAAGAGGACCACATTGTCATCTATCAATCCTGGAGTGGGTTCATAGGTGGCTGATCAAACCGATCTGAGCCTGAAATCGTCTGTCACACTGAGGGCAGAGAAACACTGTCTGACCGTCAGACGGAGGCAACTCGTCTCTTGCTTTTCGTGGCATCTAGTCTAATTGCAGCTTCCTTGATTCCATGTGTGTCATGCCAGAGGCTATGTTACTACGCCAGATAGAGCAATCAGCAGTAATGTTCTCCAAATTATCAGGGTCAATGTCGCAGTTCTTCAGTGAGGCTTTCAGAGTGTCTTTGTAGCATTTTATGTGGCCACCTTGAGTTCGCTTCCCTGACTCAAGCTTGCCTTAGAAGTTTCTTTGGAAGCTACTCATCTGACATGTGGACAACATGGCTAGTCCATCTAAGTTGCGATTTGCAAGAGTTGTGTGGATGCTTGTCATGCCAGCTGGCAAAAGAATTCTACATCTGTGATTCCATCTTGCCATTTTATGTTCAGCGTTTCCTTAGGCAGCCCAGATGAAAGTGGTCAAGCTTCTTCGTACACAGTCCAGGTTTCACAGACGTACAGAAGAGTTGGTAGGACGACTGCCGCATAAACCTTCAATTTGGTTGTAAGCCCAATTCCTCTCCAGTTCCAACTGAGGATCTTAGTTTTCCAAGTGCTACACATGGTTTTGTCATTCTGGAGTTTACTTCATCATCAATATGGACTGCTCTGGAGGGCTTAACCACACACCTATCGGCAGGGCAGGGCATGGAAGTGTGTGTAAAAATAATGACATCAGAAAGTCAACTTGGCTTTGGAGAGTTGCACTAAAAGGGTGGCCCCCAATAAGTTGATAACAATTAGCGTTTCATAGTGTTCAGTATGAAAAAGTGTGTTGAAAATCATGGGAATGGCAGCTCTAAAAGGATAACAGAACAGGTAGTTGAAATTGTGTTCAATGATTTGAAGCCGTCTAATTAGATTTAGATGATTGTTCTGAAAGTGATGCAACAATGGAATCGGTTGATCATTGAGTGATGAAATGTGTGAACCAGGTTATATATCAAGGTAGATCTGGTCCTAGTCCAGGGATCAGGCTTTGATATTGCGGGAATGTTCTACAAAATGTATTGAGTAACTTTGGTTCAGTGTATATCTCCTGCAGGTATATTCTGACCTACTTCTATAGTATTCACAACTTTAGAGATGATAAGATCAGTCAATTTATTATAATTAAAACTGATCTCATAGTTTTGTCACAAAGTAACTAGTTCAGCTTACATGTCTTTTAGTGTGTTTTTTTTGTTTGTTGAAGAACCCTAAGGAAATGGGTTTTTTTTATTTGGTCAAGAGCTGAGGAATGGGTTTTTTTTTGTTGGAGAACCCTAAGGAATGGGGTTTTTTATTTGGTCAGGAGCTGAGGAATGGGTTTTTTGTTGTTGAAGAACCCTAAGGAACGGGGTTTGTTATTTGGTCAGGAGCTGAGGAATGGGTTTTTTTTTTGTTGAAGAACCCTGAGGAATGGGTTTTTTTTTGTTGAAGAACCCTAAGGAATGGGGTTTTTTATTTGGTCAGGAGCTGAGGAATGGGTTTTTTTTTGTTGAAGAACCCTAAGGAATGGGTTTTTTTATTTGGTCAGGAGCTGAGGAATCGGTTTTTTGTTGTTGAAGAACCCTAAGGAATTGGGTTTTTTTTTGTTGAAGAACCCTAAGGAATGGGTTTTTTTATTTGGTCAGGAGCTGAGGAATGGGTTTTTTTTGTTGAAGAACCCTAAGGAATGGGGTTTTTTATTTGGTCAGGAGCTGAGGAATGGGTTTTTTTTGTTGAAGAACCCTGATGAATGGGTTTTTTATTTGGTCAGCAGCTGAGGAATGGGTTTTTTTTTGTTGAAGAACCCTAAGGAATGGTTTTTTTTATTTGGTCAGGAGCTGAGGAATGGGTTTTTTTTGTTGAAGAACCCTGAGGAATGGGTTTTTTTTATTTGGTCAGGAGCTGAGGAATGGGTTTTTTTTTGTTGAAGAACCCTAAGGAATGGGTTTTTTTTTTGTTGAAGAACCCTAAGGAATGGGGTTTTTTATTTGGTCAGCAGCTGAGGAATGGGTTTTTTTTTGTTGAAGAACCCTGAGGAATGGGATTTTTTATTTGGTCAGGAGCTGAGGAATGGTTTTTTTTTTGTTGAAGAACCCTGACGAATGGGGTTTTTTTTGTTGAAGAACCCTAAGGAATGGCTTTTTTTATTTGGTCAGGAGCTGAGGAATGGGGTTTTTTGGCAAGGGTTCAAAGAATATTTTATAGGCACATACTACAAAAACAAAAATTATTTTAAATTTTAAAACCGATTTTTAAAAAAAATTAAAAAATGATCAGCTTTCAGACAATGTGCATCCCTTTTTATTTGATCGTAAAGCATGCTCATAATAAATAGAGCTAAGCAATAAGTTGATACGAGTGTTATGCAAAGCTATTTGAATAGAGTCAAGCCACAAATTCTACACAGATAAAAGCCATGCAAAGGTTACAAGTTATTGCCTTACCCATCCTCTGTCAGGCTAACGAGAAAAAAAAATGTGTAAAATTACAACTAATTTTGTCAATCTAAATTACAGCAAACAGGGAAAATGCTTGCAAATCAAGCAGCACGTGTCAAGAATTATGTAATGAAGTCTAGGCTGATGTACTAATACAGTGGTACCTACTATAACTATAATTTGTATATGTCATTCTTCCAGTGATATAATACTACTTTCATAATGTTTTTATCTCATCAGTACGAACACATGTACAAAACCTGTATTGTAATTATAGCTTTAGATTTTATTCTTTCTTTGTCTGTCCTGATGTATCATCAGTTGCAGTTAGTACGAGATAACATCTGGAGTCCAATACTTTGTCTGTCCTGATGTATCAATAGAATAGCAGCATAAATGGTGCCGTAATGGCTACAGGTCTACATTGCTCTGCTGTTTTAGTTCATTATGGATGCCGCCAGACCATGGATTTGCCTGGAATTCACACTAGTCAACGACTTACACTTGTGTTCATGGAAACATGTTGTTGTTTTCCATTTGAACTAGTTAATTCATCTTTTTTGCGATTTCTTCCTTCTGATTATCCAGGTCTGGATTTCGGCTATATGAATAGCACTACGCTTAAACCTGTGTCGTATATCACTGTCTAGTTCACACGGCTGAACTTCACAAAATTGGCATGTGAGAAATTTAGACACGACTATAATGGACTATAATGGACAGCTGGGGAGAGATGGCAAACTCACTCACACGCTGAGTGATGTCCCTACGACCTTTTGTGGTTATGGAAAAGGCACGACATTCAACGTTAGATGTCATCCCCCCTCCGCTGCCTTGCGGGACACCTGTTTTTAGGAAAGGCTTCAGGAGTAAACCCTGAGGAAAAAATCTGCATCCTATGCTATCTCCAGTCGTCTCGATAAATATCTTGCCACTGGCCAAAGGAAGCTCAGTACCAGAGCGTTAGGTTTACAAAAGGCGCAGCTTCTTCCTCACTTTAATCCAAATCACCGCACAAGTCACCCATTTCAGCGGACACAGCAAAATAAAAGACCACAAAGTCGACAAGGCTGAACAAAGAGAGTAGTCTTAATTACTTGTGATGGACGAACATCATCATCATCATCATCAGTTGCAATTATTACTTGATAACATCTGGAGTCCAATACTTTGTCTGTCTATTTACTGCTATTACTTTATATTATGTTTTTCTGAGGGGCACTCAGTGGTCTCGAGGTAAGGTGTCCGTCTTGGGTGCCAGACGTCACGTGTTCGAATCACAGTGGAGACAGGCATTTTTTTTCCCATGGATCTTCTGGTAAAAATTCCCCTGATCTCTGCGTAATGAGATTGGACACTCATGTTCAGTGTCAAAAGTCAAAAATTCCTTAGCAGTTGGAAATCGAAAAGAGTAGGCCTAACGGTCGATGCCCGGAAAAAATTCAAGTTAAAAATATACCAAGTTATTTGTACCTTTCCCCAGGTAGTTTTGTTAAGAGCAGCTATAGATGGTGCCTAACTGGTTGCTGGTCTACTTAGTTCTAGTGTTTTAATCTATTAAGATGGGCTCGAACATCGGTTAAACTACCCGCCAAGAAACTGGTTGTATACAGACTGTAGAATCTTCTAAGCCTGTACAAATATATTAAGTTAAATGATAGCCGACTGTCAGAAGACTTGGAGCGTATTGCATCTCAGTCGTATTGACTGAGAAAACCCAGAGATATAAACACATAAGTGGGACTGCCTAAAAACTAGTATAAAGGTAGCAAATAACTCTTTGCCAATAAAAGAAGCTTCAGAAAAATCAAGTAAGAATGACAAAGGATATTTTAAGCAAAATGAAACACAGAAAGAGCAAAAAAACGTAATATGATAATGGCTATGTGCCGAAGTGCAATAGCTCAGTGGATATGCAAGGTAACAGAAGGCATGGGAAAGTAGCACAACACAAGAGCTATACATGAAGAAATAAAACATCTTTCAAAAGAGACAAAGGCTGGCACAAGGATGTGTTTAGGACAAAAATGGTGACATCTTACTTGATGAGAAAGATTTATCAAACAGGTGAGCAGAATATGTACATGAACCATTTGATAACAACAGGTGACATACCACCATAATTTAATAATGATCACTCCAGCATCCTCAGATTACTTGTGATCAAAGATAAGGGGAAGCATCAGGCATGGACACCAAAAATAGAAATGATAGCTCTAGAGGAATTTGGTGTAGATAAAAATCACATCTGCAACATAGAATCTTTACTGTGTGACCCAATTACTTCTATCATTATAACACTACACAAGAAACCTCGTGCAACTGAATTTTCAGATTTTAGAATAATCAGCCTGATGAGTCACACCATTAAGATGCTTAAAGTTATACAGAATTAGATGTAGAGCAGACAACAAAATTCAGGATCAACAATTTTAGACAACATAGTTCTGAATCAACAGTTTGGATCTACTTTACAGATAAAGATAAAAGACAGCCCAATCTTGGAATTATAATAACGGAAATTGGGAGATGTGACATGGAAATCAGGAAGAGAATAGAAATGACCAAATCTGTATTCACCAACATGAGTCATATATTGACACCCAAGCAATTCCCTCATCATCATCATTTTGTAGCATGTCCTTTGCAGAATGTCGCTCTCATAACAGCCGCTTTCCAGGCACCATACCCTCCAGTATCATTTTCTCCTGGCCGTTATGACGTTTGATGTGGCCAAAATATTTTAGTTTTCTGGACAAGATATTGTTTACTAACCAATTTTCTTCAATATTCAGTTCTTTAAAGATAGCTGAATATTTCCTTTTCGCTATCTATGGTATTTTGAGCACACTTCTGTAGCATTTTAGTTCAAAAGATTCAATCCTTTTCAGGTGTTAGTGTGGTTTCACATCCGTACGTTGCCACTGGGAAGATGCAAGTTTGCAGTATTTTTATGTACATCATTTTATTAGAGATGCCATAAGTTTCTCACTTTATTCAACCTCTGCATTGCCATAGCCCTTCTCTGTATGACTTACTTCAGACAATCTCCATTAATGCTTATAATTAAGCCAAGGAACTTAAATTGCCTGTTGTTCTAGAATAACTTTGGTCTTTGTCGGGTCTGTGCTCATTATTTTGGTTTTACTTATATTCAGGTATAGATTGTAGTCTTCGCTGTGTTGTTTAACCAAGAGGATGATCCAATCCAGCCCCCCCCCCCCCTCAGAGAACAACTGTGTCATCTGCATATCTGAGGTCTGGTACCTCGTTCCCACCGATTGATTGGCTTGAACTTGTTATAATTTCTATCGTTTTTGAAGTTCCTCATTGAATATATAAGGTGGGAGTATGCATTCCTGTCTTACGCCCTTTTGAACTTCGAACAAGTCTGACATTTCGCAGACTATTCTGACAGCAGCTTGTTGTTCCTGGTATAGTGATTAGATCAATTGAATCAAATGAACCCTGTGTCTCTGATGTTCCACAACGCTTTTGTGTAATCTATAAAGCAAGTGTGTATGTCAACATTGTACTCTCTGCATTTTTCTGTAATATTTCTTATGTTGAGGATGTGATCCCTGGTGCCCCTACCTTGTCTAAAACCTGCCTGTGCTTTGTGGACCTCCTCGTTGAGCAACTCCCTCACAAACTAATAGAGAGTGTGATCCAGTGCTATGTGCATTTTACTTTACTGTTTGGTGGTGTCGAAACTTCGACAACGAGCAAACAACTGAAGGAAGAGAACTGATACCTTTCAAATGTGGATATATAGAAGAATTGGGTACATCTCGTGGAAAGAAAAGAAAACAAATGTAAGCCATGGAGAAATTAGGAATGCAAAGAGAATTGATGAACGAAATCAGGGTCAGACAGTTCAGACATTTTGATTACATAAAACACTTTGCTAAAAACAATATTGAAAAGAAAGATAAAAGACAAATGTGCCAGAGGAAAACAATGCTATTAATTGGAGGATAAAATCAAACGAGTCGAGGAAAGACTGGCGGATTGTACCATCAAAGCAAGAAACGAGAGGATGTTGGAGATCTATTGCAGCCAACCTTTGATGTGGAGTTGTCATATAAAACGGAGCTTTTCTCAATCATTTTGCATTAAAATAATGCACATGTATCTACCAATGTTACATTTTGATTATTTCAAGGCACTACAAGCATTGACATGACAAATTGTGGTAAGACTGTTACTCGTTCTAGATTGCAATATCACTAATTTACAATTATTTCATGAATGTACAATAAAAGATCTCTACTTGTATTGTTAATGACAAGTGCTAAAATGTGATCAATTAATTCAATTCATTGATGTAAAGTAAAAATACTTCAGCACTCACTTTTCCCTTTCATGGTCATGGAAAACACTCTTGAATATATTGATACGACTCCTCATCTGCTTCTTGGACATCTTGGAAGAGCATTCATCTGTGGACTACAAAATGTGTGCTTCAAGGATTGTGTTCAATTATATCTAAACAAGGCATAGTTTATATACAAACTCCATGGATTTAACCATTTCAATGCTCGCAAAATAACTGAAATGTTCAACAATGTATCTAAAATGTAGAAATCTCATGTCATTCTTGATTTTGATGACCCGTTCCTCAGCATAGCTGTGGGTTCCAACTTCGTCTTCTGTGGACCCTATTTGGACCACGGAAGTCCAGTGTATGGTAAGCCCTCCTCTAGGGGTGTCTCTAGATGTTGTTATGCGCAGCAATGCCCAATGCATTGAGGGGTCTTCCTCGGGTGTATCAGATTTCTGTCGCCGTCCTCCCTCGACCATCATTTCGTCGCAACATGTGACCTGCCCGTCTGTATTTTGCCTTGTCTGCATAGATTGTTGTTGTTTGTCTATCGTTTGTGAAGAGTACCAGACTGTAATCTGCCAATCCTAAGGTGCGTTCGTAGGCGGCTTATCAAACCGATCTGAGCCCAAAATCGTCTGTCACACTGAGGGCAGAGAAACACTGTCTGATCGTCAGGTGGCGGCAACTCATCTCTTGCCTTTCATGTCGCTCGTCTCAATTTAGTTATAAGCTCTATTCCTCTCCGATTCCAAACTGAGGATCTTAGTTTTCTAAATGCTACACATGCTTTTATAATTCTCGAGTTTACTTAATCATCAATATGGACTGCTCTGGAGAGATTGCTGCCAAGCTTCAAATTCTGATCATTGATAGTAATAGATGGCTCACTGTGCACAGTTCTTGGGGTTGCTTGGCGCAGCTCTTCAGTCTTACTGGTAGAAATGGTTAAACCAAAGTTACTGCAAGATGCTGCAAACATATCAACAGTACATTGCATTTCAGTCTCTAAATGGGCATTGATAGTGCAGCCATCAGCAAAGAGAAGTTCACATATGAACTCAACTTGTACTCTTGTTCTTGCCCGCAGTCTCCCCAGATTGAAGAACTAACAGTCTAGGTAATAGCAGACTTAGACTCCAGCATCACTGCCCTTGAACAACAACATGGCAGCAAACACCATGCAGAAAAGGGTAGCGCTAGAATGCATCCTTGCTTCACTCCATTTGTTACAACAAAGGGCTCAGAGTATTCCTCCATGGTCTTGAACTTGAGCCAACATATCATCATGGAACTGTCTAACCATTATAATAAATGCATTGGGAGATCCAAATTTGGCCATGATCTTCCATAGGCCATCACGACTTAAGTGTAAAAAGCTTTTGTTAAATCCACATATGTGGTGAGAAGGTGGACATTTTGTTCACTTTTTCTGCATTTGCCTAGCTGCAATACACTTTTTCTGCATTTGCCTAGCTGTAATACACTTTTTCTGCACTTGCCTAGCTGTAATACACTTTTTCTGCATTTGCCTAGCTGCAATACACTTTTTCTGCACTTGCCTAGCTGTAATACACTTTTTCTGCACTTGCTTAGCTGTAATACACTTTACTGCATTTGCCTAGCTGCAATACACTTTTTCTGCACTTGCTTAGCTGTAATACACTTTACTGCATTTGCCTAGCTGCAATACACTTTTCCTGTATTTGCCCCAGCTGCAAAGATCGCATTAGTGGTGCCTCGTCCTTTTCTAAATCCACATTGACTCTCTGAAAGTAGAACTTGTTCTAGGTAATGCGAAAGTCTGTCTAGCAGGATCGTTGCAAGTATCTTTCCTGCAATGCAAAGTAGAGAATCCCCCCCCCCCCCATAGTTGTCACAGACTTGTCGATTTCCTTTTCTCTTATAAAGATGAATAATGGATGCATCTTTGAAGTCTTGTGATTCCACATTTCACAGATAAAACTGGTCAGCTTCTCAGTCAGTCTGAGTCCCCCAGCTTTGTAGATCTTGTAGAACAGGAATTGAGTCGGATCTCGGTGCCTTTCTATTAGTGAGGAGGTCGATGGCTTTCTGTGTTTCCTTGACAGTAGGAAAGTAAGCTAGGGTCTCATTAGTTTCTATTTGTGGCAGACGATTTATCGTCTCATCATCAATTGACGAGTGTATGTTCAGAACGTCACTTAAATGCTCTGCCCAGCATTTCAGTATTTGAAATCTCTTCTGTTATCAGGATGCTGCCATTGGCATTCAGCAAAGGTGAGGTGCCAGATGCATTTGAGCCATATATTTCTCAGATTGAACTATAAAAGTTTCTGAGATCATGTCTATCTGCAAACACCTGTATCTGATCAGCTTTAATGCATAGAATTGAATCTTGCATTTCACGGAGCCTTCGTTGCACAGTTTGGCAAACCCTGGAAAACGACTCCTTCTTTGCACATGATTTCGATCATTGCAAAATGCACAATGAAGTTTATGCTTCTCTAGCAGACGCTGTATATGATCGCAGCTTCCATCAAACCAGTCCTGATGATTGCGTGATGTGGTGCCAAGTGTGTTAGCGGAGGTGGAGTATAACATTTGCCTAAATCTGGTCCAGCTTGCCTCTATATCAACTGTAAGGTCAACATTAATGGTGTCAAGTTGGCTGGCTAATTTGTCTGCAAGAATCTCCATGGTGCTGTTGTTGTCCAGCTTCATGATGTTAAGTTGCTTTGGAACTTTTAACTCCTTGTGGGCATCTTGGAGCCTGGATCCTAATATTAAGCTTGGAGATCAGTAATCTGTGATCTGTCCAGCAATCTGCACCACACATCGCCTTGGTGACCCGGACATACCGTCTGTATTTTCTACGGGAAAATAATAAAATCAATGGTTTTGTTCTTTGCGCTTCGGCAGACGAAAAAAAGTTTTGGTCATCATAAGGTCATTGGTGGCACATGTCTTCAAAAGGAGGTTACCGTTTGTGTTGCAGTTGCTACTCCATATTTTCCTATGATTCCTTCCCATGAAGCATGTTCTGTACCAACTCTTGCATTGAAATCGCCAAGGAAAATGAGCTTCATCACAGTAGCAATTACTGCATCAAGCTCTTCATAAAATTTGTCCTTGGTATCATAGGATTCATCATGGTAGGCACATAGACACTGTTAATTGTTGCCATATTCTTACCACACAGTGGGAGGTTTAGTGTCATTATACTTACTTAGTCGCTCCTCTTCTACCGTGAGGTGTAAAGATTTAGTCTCATTATACTTAGTCGCTCCTCTTCTACCGTGAGGTGTAGAGATTTAGTCTCATTATACTTACTTAGTCGCTCCTCTTCTACCGTGAGGTGTAGAGGTTTAGTGTCATTATACTTAGTCGCTCCTCTTCTACCGTGAGGTGTAGAGGTTTAGTGTCATTATACTTAGTCGCTCCTCTTCTACCGTGAGGTGTAGAGGTTTAGTGTCATTATACTTAGTCGCTCCTCTTCTACCGTGAGGTGTAGAGGTTTAGTGTCATTATACTTACTTAGTCGCTCCTCTTCTACCGTGAGGTGTAGAGGTTTAGTGTCATTATACTTACTTAGTCGCTCCTCTTTTACCGTGAGGTGTAGAGGTTTAGTGTCATTATACTTACTTAGTCGCTCCTCTTCTACCGTGAGGTGTAGAGGTTTAGTGTCATTATCCAGTCATTTATTCCCTTTGGTAGGCTGGTTAACTTCTTCACCAGGTTTGACCTTATAACCAGGCCAACACCAGCTTCCCGGTGCTCGTCTGCAGTCCGACCGCTCCAGAAGAAGGTGTACTCAGCATCTTTGTAATCTGTCCCTCACCAGCAAAACGAGTTCCACTCAAGGCAGTGATGTCGATCTTGTATCGGTTCAGTTCTCTAGCAACCAGGGCATTTCTTCTTTTAAGTCTCTTTGTTTTTATACGGTCCAGGAGGTTGTGAATATCACTCTCAATTTGTCCTCATGTGTCATTACAATCAATAAAATAAACTACTTAAAGAGTGATTCAAACACTGAAGAAACATGGTCACAAATGACTGCACACTTTAGCAACTTTGATTACAGAAATCTCTATTCATAGAGACCACCTGTACAATAGTCCACTAAAACAAAATGTCGTACCTATCTATAATAAAAACTGCGGGTCATCTACTATCTCCAACATATTAACTCATGGCCATGAACTGGGTGATGAAATCAACAACAGATGGCAAGAATACAAGAATAGACATTAGGTAAACAATTACAAGAACTTGTTTATGTAGATGGTCTGTGTCTGCTGTGGCATAAGGATCAAGACAAATAAGGAAAGATAGAATAACAGTGGAAGCAGCAAAGGCAAGATTGCAGATCAATGTGAATGAAAATACAAATAAATAACAGACCTCAAAATAATTGATGGCCAGATAACTATCTTGGAAGCTATACTAACAAAGAATGGAGTAACAAGTCACGATATTAATGCCAGGAGTAACAGTTAGAATTGCTTACAATTCTCTTCAACTAATATGGAACTCTGCAGTATTCTCTGGGGAAAATAAGCTAGTCTATTCAACACAAATGTAAAGTCAATCCTGTTGTATGGCTCAGTAACATGGCTTGAGACTAAGAGTATCACATCCAGAATGCAGACCTTCACCAACATATGTTTTTGTCTCATACTTTGTTAGATGGTCAGTGGTAATAGCAAACACAGATCCGTGGTAAAGGAATATGACAACGACCAATACAATAGGAGATAGGTAAAAGAAAGTAGAGATGGATGTTACACATCTTCAAAAAGAAGCCTGGTGATACAACCAGATGTGTGCTGGGTTGGAACCCACCTGGTGAAGAATAGTGGAAAGGAGGCCAGTACAGCTCGTCTCATCAGTCGATCCCAAGTGGTCCGTCAGGGTTTTTGTGTATGACAAAAACAAGAATAACCCCACAAAGAGCATGTCATAGGAGGCAACTAACTATGCCATGGACATAACATCGGCCATGGTTAGGTGGTTTGTTAAGAGAGCATAAATGGTGCATAACCAAGTCTACTTTGCTCTAGTGTTTGAGTCTATTAAGATGGACTCGCACATCAGTTAACACCCCTCCAAGAAACTGGTTGTATACACACTCAGTGTTTTGGTGTGTGTTGGGTCGTGTGTACATATCTCCCCATTTCTTTCTATTTCTCATTTATTCTCTATTTCACTGTTCATACTAGAGATTTAAGATTAACTTTTAGCACGTTCGATATTTTTTTTTTTAACCAAAAGTTTGCATCTCGCTATGGTAGTCGACTTTCAAAATTTGTAACTTTACTGTTTGTTTGTCAATAAGTATGATTTTCTTGTGTGTAGAGACACAATTGAATAAAGAACTTGTGGGTTTTATTGTTTTTGTTGTGTGTTTGTTAGTTTTTGAGATACAAAAAGATGAAGTTGAAAATTTATGAAAATCTCGGAAAAAATTTGGACTCGACCACTAGGCCTAGTCGCTTTGATAGAAAACCATGGAAACCACAACAACATATTGATACTGTGTTTACAATATCTACACAACTGTTAGTTTCCAATTCAAACGTAGTTTTTTCATCTAAACAGAGAAAATAAACAGATCTACTCGATAAAGATCTTTCCCAACAAACTACTTCATCTTTCGCAAAAAGTCGGCTTGCTTCAAACGGCGTATACAAAATTAAAACTGTTCAAATGCCATTTGTAATCGAACATGCAATACTTTAACCAGCAAAATACTGTGTATATATGGGTGGTGTATATATGGGTGGCGTATTTAGCAGTAAAAAAAAATGGCCGTTCAACAAAAAAATTTTTTTCCCCCCGAACACCGTTTTTTAATGGAACCTGAGTCTAGACATTCTTGACAAATGCGTGCTAAAGTTAATACACAGTGAGAACATTGGTTAAGAACAAATAAAATGAAACTTTAAAAAAAATATGAAAGAAATGAACACTTACGCTACTGAGGATGCTGAACAACGTCTGTACCAGACCACTGTTATATAGTTCAAATGATGAAATAGTGTGTTCATCTTTGAGAAGTACCACAAGCTCTTCCAAGGCACTGCACATCTCCTGACACCAAGAGATACCTTCACTTGATGGCTGTAGCAATAAACACATGAGCACAATGTCAACATCTAACAAAAAAACTTGTGTTTTTTAACAGATGTTTGTGTAACAATGTGATTACTTGAGTGTGAGAAACTAACCAATTTATATAGAATATCTTCATAGTGCGTATTTGTCTGACATCATGTAGTGCACCTCTTGTATGGTTGCCTCTGTCGTCAGCACCTTATCTTGCTAGGGCAGACTGTCATCCTGCTGACTAAACTTCAGATGTTGAGAAGCATAGTGTAAATCATGTATCCTTCATGAAAACAACACAAGATGGTGAAGTGACTACAACGAACATTAACAAATATGTCATAATCTCAATCTGTGGGGAATATTTCAAGTATTATTCAACTACAGAATTATGAAAGACATGGAAAGAAGTTCCCACGACACAGTTACTGCACCTGGAATTTTATTTGGATTGAATTTTATTTGGATTGAACATCACAGATTAAAGATAGATTAAACAGCAGATTAAACCATCAAGCCAGTGTTGCTGTATGGAGCGGAGACATGGACAACGTCCAAGGCCATACAACAAAGACTTCAGTCCTTCGTTAACAGATGCCTACAAAGAATAATGGGCATAAAGTGGCAGGACATGGTGGGGAATGAAGACTTGAGGGAGAGGAGCCAACAACATTCATTGGAACAACAAATTAAGCGAAGGAAAAGGGGTTGGATAGGAAATACTCTGCTGAAGGCTCAGTCCAACATAGCCACCAGGCTCTTACATGGAATCCTCAGGGGAAGAGAGATAGGTAGGCCAAAAAATACGTAGAGAAGAGAATGCGAGAAGGAACTAAAATTAAATAATTACACCTGGAGACAGGCAGACAGAGCAGCCCTGAACCGTGTATGCTGGCGGGATGTTGTCAATGGCATATGAGAGAGGCAGACAGAGCAGCCCTGAACCGTGTATGCTGGCGGGATGTTGTCAATGGCATATGAGAGAGGCAGACAGAGCAGCCCTGAACCGTGTATGCTGGCGGGATGTTGTCAATGGCATATGAGAGAGGCAGACAGAGCAGCCCTGAACCGTGTATGCTGGCGGGATGTTGTCAATGGCATATGAGAGAGGCAGACAGAGCAGCCCTGAACCGTGTATGCTGGCGGGATGTTGTCAATGGCATATGAGAGAGGCAGACAGAGCAGCCCTGAACCGTGTATGCTGGCGGGATGTTGTCAATGGCATATGCACCGAGAGGAGCAACAGGTTTTGATTGAAACAGCAGATCTACTGGCAAAGAAGGGTGCTACAGATGAGCAACAGGTTTTGATTGATTGAAACAGCAGATCTACTGGCAAAGAAGGGTGCTACAGATGAGCAACAGGTTTTGATTGAAACAGCAGATCTACTGGCAAAGAAGGGTGCTACAGATGAGCAACAGGTTTTGATTGATTGAAACAGCAGATCTACTGGCAAAGAAGGGTGCTACAGATGAGCAACAGGTTTTGATTGAAACAGCAGATCTACTGGCAAAGAAGGGTGCTACAGAGGAGCAACAGGTTTTGATTGAAACAGCAGATCTACTGGCAAAGAAGGGTCCTACAGAGGAGCAACAGGTTTTGATTGAAACAGCAGATCTACTGACAAAGAGGGGTGCTACAGATGAGCAACCAAATGTACCAGTTACATATCAACAGAAGAACAAGATGATCAAATCAATCAGAAAGCCACAAATATTAACACAAGATGATTATCTTAAGATAAACAGACAAAAACAAATGGTTGTGTTGCTCTTCAGAACTGGACACAACCAACTTTGCAGCCACATGTACACAAAATTGAAGATTGGTAACTTGACCATGTGTACATGCGACAGAACTGCCACATACATGATATACAGAGAAAACCCATTGACCTACAGACACACCACTAGAAGAGAAACTTTATGGACCTGTAAGTGAACTACAAAAGACAATCAAGTTTAAACAAGAGACACTACAAAAGACAAGTTTATACAAGAGACAACATTCCAGATAGACATATTTTTAAGCGCAAGAAAGATGAAGATTATAGAATATGAACACCACCATACAAAATGGTAATTTCTATAATATGATATCTTGACAGTCTACATGTTATACTGTGTGTAACCAACCAACAACAAAGCTGATATCTTGACAGTCTACATGTTATACTGTGTGTAACCAACCAACAACAAAGCTGATATCTTGACAGTCTACATGTTATACTGTGTGTAACCAACCAACAACAAAGCTGATATCTTGACAGTCTACATGTTATACTGTGTGTAACCAACCAACAACAAAGCTGATATCTTGACAGTCTACATGTTATACTGTGTGTAACCAACCAACAACAAAGCTGATATCTTGACAGTCTACATGTTATACTGTGTGTAACCAACCAACAACAAAGCTGATATCTTGACAGTCTACATGTTATACTGTGTGTAACCAACCAACAACAAAGCTGATGTATGAATCATTGCCAATAGTAATAAAGAATAAACAAAATGAGTACCTTGATTTGGCTGAGCTGGCGAGCAAAAGCAGACTCCAGTTGCTGAACTATTGAGCACAACTTAGACACAACGCCTCTGGGTTTTGCTTCAGCAGCCTTAAAGTATTCCTCATACAGCTCCCTGGCAGTGCTCCTCACCTTTGATGTTATAAGCATGATTTAGTAAACTTCAGTCAAGTACAAACTTTATGACATTTTGTCCAGAGCTAAATCAATAAAAGTTCGACAATTTACAAGGAATTCACATCAAATTACACTCGGGATCAAGATGCTGAGCTGCAGTGGTCAGCGACCCATAGCTGACTGCTAGCATCAGGGCCAGCGATCCAGAGCTGCCAAGACCCTTCTACACCTCCACACGGTGATCCTGGATAACAGGGCAGACTGGCGAAGAAGAAGGGATAGAAAAGGGAATGCTAACCTGGTACTCAAAAAATGCTTGCTGAAGTTGGATGTGTTGGACCGAAAGGTGCAAATATCGCAATCAAGATGTAAACTACGACAACGCATTCCATTCTCTGGACTACATTCTGCTACTTAATCCCTTTCAGGGTTTGGTAGCGGGAGATTGAGAACGAACGAAGCCAAGCCAAGCCAAATTACACTACACAAGCAAACACGTTTTAAAATGTACACCAAGTTTTGACTTGACATGTAGGTATGTTGTCAATGTATAATGTATGTTTATGAACTGTTTAAGACTTTTGAAATGCAGACTCCTTCAAGGACTTCGATGGGCTAAAAACACAGCACCAGTAGATTGAAGAAGCTATAGTATTAACCTTCAGCACGCCAGGAATTTTTTGAAAAAATTTGACCTAATTAATTTTCTTAATTTCTCGCCATGGTAGTCGTCTTAGAAAATTTTTATTTTTTATGTTTGTTTGTCAATAAATATGATTTTCTGGCGTGTAGACACACAATAGCATAACGAACATGTGGGTGTTATTGTTGTTGTTGTGTGTTTGATAGTTTTTGAGATTCAAAAAGATGAAGTTGAAAATTTATTAAAATCTCGGGAAAAATTTGGACTCGACCACTAGGCCTAGTCGCTTCGATGGAAAACCATGGAAACCACATCAACGTATCGATACTGTGTTTACAATATCAACACAACTGTTAGTTTCCAATTCAAACGTAGTTCTTTCATTTAAACAAACAAAATAAACAGATCTACACGATAAAGATCTTTTCCAACAACCTACTTCCCCTTTCGCAAAAATTCGGCTTGGTCTAAACGGCGTATACAAAATTAAAACTGTTCAGAAGCCATTTGTAATCGCACATACGATACTTTAACCGGCAAACTATCGTGTATATATGGAGTATGTATTCAGCAGTAAAAAAATGGCTGTCGGGAGTGACTCCGTTCAAAAAATAAAAAATTTTTCCGTACACCGTTTTTGTAGGCCGAGTGTGTCAAGATGATCTGGACTGGGGCGTGCTGCAGGTTAAAATCCATACCATATAAAGTATTGTGATTGGTTTTTAGTAATTCAATTGAATGTGCTCTTTTCTTAAACGTACCTTATCACGGATGGCATTTTTAGACTTGAGTTTACGACTTTTCTTCCCTCCCCATCCAACAGCAAATTCTTGTCCTAGTGTTGTCTCTGCAGTAAATGAATGCTTTGTACCTCGATTTGATTCAAACACAAAACCCATCAGGTCTTCCCGTAATATAGTGGCCTGTACAACAATAAAAAAGCATTGACTTACAGCATACTTGAATTTATTCACATACACAAACATAAACACCATGTTAACTCTTTTCTGACAATTCCTAACATTCTACCAACAATAACTCATGTAAGTGAATAAATGATATTAACCCTTTAAACCAGTGACACCAATGCACCGGTGTTTGTGTAAAACCCCATTCCACGAGCCACACATGATTCGGTGTGATGGGTAGACCATTATTTCAAGGCATATTTCAGGCTGTACTGCTTGAATATTGACCATAATAATAACAGCTGCGCAGTGAAGATGGTTAGATCATCAGACTATTGCTACGAAATCAGTTTTATTGGGACTGTAAAGACTAATCCTGGAACGGCATACCCTGCCACATTCAGGATACACATGTCAGCGTTTCTTCTGCTGCTGCACTGGTGAGCGTCTGCCTATTTTGAGCTCACCGTGCAACAGCTGCTTGGGAAAACGCTCATCTGGCAGGCGAACGACATGTCCAGTCCATCTTAGCTGACAATAATATCATGATGTCGATAGAGTACACACGTTTCCGAAGATAACAAATATGGTGGCATCCACAATCTAAAGAATTTGGTTGATTTTAGTGATGGTTCTAAGTTTTGAAAATTTGAGAAATGGCCATTCAAAATGGGCTAAGGACAGAAATGTCTTTTAAATGATCCTCTCAAGGATTTGGAGGCTGACAAGTTAATTTGGATGCTGATTATTCTGGAAAGCACAAGTGATTATTTGAATGATAACACATGTGATTCGAAATATGTTCCAAGCTAGAATTGTTCCTGTCCCTCGGAGAATCAGACTACACGTGGGAGTGGTGATTGCTATGTGTATATATCCCACCCTACACAATGTATCAAGTAAATTTGATTCAATGTAATCTTCAATTAATATACTCCACAATTTACAAGTAGGACATCAATGAGTAGGTTACTCTTTTGTGTGCCCTGAAAAGGACGTCAAGTGGCGGGTTGCAGTAGCTTTCCTCACATCCCGAGCGTGCTGATGAAGATGGACCAGGGTTCTCCAAGCAGTTGTGCTATGCTTAGCTTCAATTGCGTGTCACCCACTTCTATGGGGATCACATCGATCTCATACCTCGTTAGCCAGACTGCCATGAAAACAGCCAGTTTCCATAGGGGGCTACTAGGAAGCTGAGGTCTTGGCCAGTATGTTTTCCCTGACCCTGACTAACATGTCTGATCAGTGTATTTTTGCCTAACCAGACTTTATTGTAGTCTTCCTCCCGGTAAATCTGAGATAGAAAAATTAAATGAGAGCACATAGTTTTGTCATAGTAAATAGATTTCCTCAGATGTCTACCGTGTGTGTATTTTCTCAGGTGCAAAGAGGGATGGGATTTTACGGTTAGGGTGGCCAGGGTTCAAAGGGTTAAGAAGCAAAGTCAATGCGCAAACATTCTTACCAACAAATTAAATAAAGTTATTTTGAATATGTATTGCTCATTAGAGGGCCATTCCAGCTCTAATGTACTTTTTAAACTAGCAAATCAAATCAGCTCTTTCATTGTCATAAAGCCCAGCACGGTCAGGACAGCAGACCTATACAAATTCTTACGGTTTGAGGAATCAATGTATGTTAGACACCCGTGCCATAGCAATTTGTTTTGGTCTTGTACCATCAAGCATGATCACCAATTGACTGCAATTATTATGTCTTTAAATGTGTTAACTATCTTGTCTAGGCTCTTGTGACAAGACGATGTAGTACAGCACAATACCTGCTGGCCATCTGTATTCTGGATCTGTAGTTCCCCATCTTTTTTACACATCAAGGTCCAATTACCGACCACAAGTCTTGTAGGGCCTGATTTTGTCAGAATAGGCTGACTAGGAGTGCCTGTCTTGATCTGACTGCGGGCTCGCTGCAGTTTGTCTAAGAACTCACCTCTGTTTTCTGAAAAAATATTTAAAATGTTACAAATGTAGGGTAAAGATATTGTTTAAGATGCCCAATTTATCACAGGCAGATGGCTATGAATTTCATTTTCTCTGCTAAGCAGGACTTTAAAAATATGTTAACAAAAAAAAACCTTCATTATGTAATCTTTTTCTTCTGCATTCATTCTCAATCTTCTGCTAAAGGAGACGGCGTGGGCTAGGGGTTAAGTGACACCGCTCACAATCCGAAGGAGTAGGGTTCACTCCCCATTACACCACCGGCTGATACCTCGGGGAAGTAAACCCTTTGAAAATTCTGGAGGAAGCAGACCCTTAAATAAAAAGCATGCCGAAGTCAGTTGCACTGGGCCGACAGGCGCAAAACAAAAACTGTGTAACGCACACCACCTTGGGGAATTGAGAAATAAGGCAAGCGCAAAATAATATATATATATATTTCCTGCTAACAAGCCCTAAACAGGGCTTTGCAAAAAGCAGGATGTTGTCAGGCCATGAGAACGGAGAGTTGAATACGTATGATGGCCACAGATGACAGGCAGAAATGGAGAGATAGAATCCTGACTGATTGACTTGATGATAAAAAGGCATTATGGCCTTGCTTTTCTTCTTCTTCTTCGTTCTCATTCTCCCACTACCAAACCCTGAAAGGGCTTAAGTAGCAGAATGTAGTCCAGAGAACGGAATGCGCTGTGTTGTAGTTTACAGCTTGACTGCGATATTTGCACCTTTCGGTCCAACACATCCGACTTCAGCAAGCATTTTTTGAATGGTTAGCATTCCCTCTTCGATCCCTTCTCCTTAGCCAGTCTGCCCTGCTGCAGTCTGTTATCCAGAATCACCGCGTGGAGGTTTAGAAGGGTCTTGGCAGCTATGGTTCGCCGGCCCTGACTCTAGCAGTCAGCTATGGGTCGCTGACCACTGCTCAGCATCTTGATCCCGGCCTTGCTTTTGAAAACCACCAGTTGATTTTAAGCAGTCAAACTAAGCATTTACTGAATACACAGAACCAATCAAATCTATAGGACCAGTTAGGTATTTGTGCACACTAAGTGCATACAGGAGTTAATCTTCATAATTTCAGCTGCACCTTTAGCAGAACTGCATACATTTAGGATTTAATTGCCATTATTATCATTTGTATGCAGATTGGACACCTCTCTTTTACTTATTTTGTTTAGGAGTTAGTAAAACATATCTATCTTCAGTCCACTTATGTCGTTAGACGTCATGGGGAGGTGTGACCTCCTTTTTTTCATATTTTTTGGTAGGCAAATATTCGTTGGCGACTTGCCAGGTCAATCCCAGCATCTGTTAGCCCCTGGAATATACGATCTATTTTTGGGATTGCTGATGGTAAAAGTGCAAATTAGAGCAAGGTAGACCTGCAGCATGTCAGGCGCCATCTATGCCGCTCCGCTAACCAAATAACCAAGACATGATGTTATAGCCACACAGTTCCCTTTTTGCGACATTCTCTGTGGGGCGAGAATCTCTAGAATACTTTAGTAGTAATACTAGAGTAAATTTTTAACTTTGAATTTTGCCCAAGTTTAGGCCATTAAGCCTACTGTTTTTGATTTCCAACTGCTAAGGTATTTTTAATATAAGGGACCATCCACTAACATTATGGTTCCAGCAAGTAGCAACCTACTACTCTGCTCTGGACAAGGGCTGGAACCACGGCACAGCTGTGGGCATGGATGTGGCCTCAGATGCACCGGGCCTCAGACGCCTAAGCGCAAATTATTATAGTAACACTCTTGTTACAAGCAAACACTCTTAACCTTTACAGTTCAATCGTAGAAAAATGATGACAACCAAACAATTTTTCGCTTGCGTGCGAATGTTGCGAAAACCAAAAATGAGGTAAAACGGACAATCGTACACCATTTTATTCATAGAATGAATAAACCGGGCTACCATAGAAATATAGTTTTTTTATGATGAATACTTCACATCCACCTACACAGGTTTTCAACAGGCAAAAGTATTTTGTGTTAGATTACAAATGAATTTGAAACACTATTATCTTCTTTTATGCGGATTGGGGCCAGCACTTTATTGAGAATGGTAAAGCTAAGTTAAGTTGTAAAAGATCTTTTGTGAAGTTGATCTATTTAGTTAGTTTATGTAGATTAAATTAAATACATTTTTAGTGTAAACTAACAGTTGTGCTCATATTATAAACACTGTATCAATACTTTATAATTTCGATGGATTATATGAGGAGCAATGTTTCAGAATTGGCGAGTCCAAATGTTGGTGCTTTTTTAAAAAATTAATTTTCACCTTCATCATCATCTATCTCAGAAACTAACACACATGCAACAAAGTCATTCATATCTATAAATCATCTTCTTCATACGCCAACCTGTATTTTTCGAAAAAAGCAGTGGTCATCCTGAGGCTGTCGACACTGCCATAGAGCTTGTCTAGTGTTGGCCACATCTGCTTTCTCTGATCCTCGTATGTCGGGCAGTTTTGCAGCAAATGTTCAGCGGTCATTTTCCCGGTACCACACGAGCATTCATCAGTGCCACCTATCTTCAATTTGTTGAATAGGTGGTACCTCAGTCTATTGTGGCCAGTGCGAAGTCTGAAGACCACGGCCTGCTCTCTTCTGTTCAACTGGTAATAGGCATCGTTTTTTGTGTAGCCAGTATGTTCTGTTTCCCATTTGGTCATGTATCTAGCTCTAATAAGCCTTTTTGACTCTTCGTATGTCACACTAGTATCTGGTTGTGGTAGTCTTGCCCCTTCTTTTGCCAGTCTGTCTGCCTCCTCGTTGCCTTGGATGTTACAGAGGGATGGAACCCACTGTATCACTACTCTTTTTTGGTGCGGACTGCTGGCATAGTTGACAGAGTACTGCTCTTAGATCATTAAGTTCAGTATTTTTCTGGCTTTTTAGTGCTGTGACTACGGCCAGGGCATCTGTAAGCAGGACTATATGGCTTTTATTCCTTTTACCTGTCACCATTTCTTCTACTGCAGCCCTCAGTGCCTCTGCCTCCGCTCTGTAATTGCTTGTGTATTTTCCAGTTGCCAATGATAGTGTTATTTTTCTGCCATTTTGTAGGCTCAGGAATACCCCTGCCCCTCCGTTCTGTGTTGTGTTTGTTACAGAACCGTCGGTGTATGCATTTGCCCAGTCCATGCTTGGGTAGTTTTTCGTTATGTACCTCAGGGTTGTATCTCTTCTTTCTTTTTCAGTCTGGCTGTTTTTGTTTCCAATACCTGGTATATTTTCTACCACCTCTGGAAATATATGCTGCCTCCAGGTCAACAAATAAGAAGGTTATAGGCTCTCAAAGTCAACAACCATAGTAAAATGTCACATGCTGAAAAAATTATGGCAGCGGAAAGGTTCAACAGATATACTAACCTGAACTGTCAGAACCGCCTTCAGGACTTCCACTTGAGTACATTGTGGCCAACTTGCCATCCAGAATGAACCTGAACCAGCCATTGCTGCCATTACTAAGCTCCAGGGCAGTTCCCTCACTCCATAAATACAAGCAGTCTCTTCCACGAACAATGTACCAATCCCTCCAGTGATAGGGTCGACCTGGTACAATTTCTGTGGCATCTGACAAGTTTAAATCCTCTTCCTCCTTTTATAGAAAGCATGACAACAAATAAACATTTATAAAACTAAAACGTGATCTCATTTCATAAATGTACCTAACAAAAACAAATGCCCTCAAAAAGCATCTCAGCTAAAGGAGTCAATAATATGTAAATAACAATGAAGATGCCACTTTCAGTTTCCATGCACCATCCTCAAGCTACATTTAGAAATATAAACATCAAGTGTGTAATAAACGGCTGCAGCACACAACATATTTGTTAACCCTTTGAACCCGGTATCCCGATGAACCGGTGTGTGTGTGTGTACATAGCGCGCCCCGAGTCACCGGTTTGGTGGTATAGCATACGTATCTTCTAAGAACAGGCATAGTATGGATAGACACAGCAGAATTTTCTTCCTGAATGTTACTTCAAAATGGACTTATCACATTGTGACACATTTTTACTAAATTTTCAAGATGAAAAGATGTGCAGAAAAACCAGTAAATGACTGTTCTAAAACGCTAACAATGGAGCAAAAGCTATCGAGATTGTTCTCAATGATTCGGAGGACGATGAATTAGATTTAGATAGCAACTATTCTAAAACTGATATTGAAGTTTAATCAGATGAACATTTGAGTGATACCATGTGTTCATTAGACTCTGATGAAGCTACCTCTTACCCTGTTCCTAATTTTTCTGACGATCAGGCTGTTTTACAGGGGCGTGGAAGGGGGCATTTCCCAGGTAGTATCTCTAGTAAATTTGATGCAGGTTGGTCTCCAATAAATATATTCAGACCTGTGTCTGCAGTAGACACAACATTTATGGAGCAGATAGGCCCCAAGAACATTCCAGAATCTATTAATCTAGAGAGTAAAGCCAGTGAATTTGTGGAACTTTTCCTGGACAATGATTTCTGGCACAATTTGTGTGAGCAGACAACTCGATGTGTTGAGCAGATCAGGAGCAAGAAAACAACCAGCTACTATGCCAAAAATTATAAAAGTGTAGTAGTGCCAGAGATGAAAGCATTCTTTGGTCTGTCTTAAAATGGAACACAGTTTGAGTAAACCACCTTACGAGGAGTACTGGTCTAGCTCGTCTGCTAACTTCGTGTCTCATACTCCTGGTTCCAGCACTGTGATGGAGCGTGATCGCTTCCTTGCTCTCCTGTCTTTTCTTCATCTAGTTGATGAGGAGGACCCTGCTCTGGATAAAGCAGATAAACTTTACAAAGTGAGGCCTATGTTGGATGTGTTGCTACCAAAATTTCGGCACTATTATTCGCCTTCACAGCACGTGAGCTTAGACGAAGGTATGATCCCTCGAAGAGCAGGCTTGCCTTCAAACAGTATATCAAGTCAAAGCCCATAAAGTGGAGAATAAAGGCTTACATGGCTATATTCTGAATCTGGAAATCTACACTGGAAAAGCAGACAATATTATAACAGTTGGTGGTAGCGTCGTTATCAGAATTTTAACTTCAGGGAATTTGGTCAACAAAAACCATATTGTTGTTATGGACAGATTCTACAACAGTGTAACTCTCTTTGACAAGCTGTACACTGATTATGGTACACTTGCTGTAGGTACAGCAATGACAAATAGGAAATTTTATCCAAATATACTGGCAGGAAAGAAGAAAATGGACAGGGGTCATTCAGAATTTATTTGCCATAACATTGTATGCCTTGTCTGGATGGACCAAAGACCTGTAAATTTTATATCCAACTACCACAACCCAAAAGAAATTGGAACTGTTAGAAGGAGAAGAAAGGATGGAACAGCTGTAGATGTTCCAACTCCTCAACTTTGTATATAATGCTTTCGCGAGGGGGGCGCAGATATCAACGACTAAATTTTTCGTCTCAATAAGACACGTCGGCATTAACGCTGGCCAAGGCAGCTAATTGTGAAATTCTTTATGCGGGCATGTAATAATGCCTACATACTTATAGATCATTATAGTGCCCACAATACAAGAGGAAGACTCTACAGGACATTTGGGATGTTCATGAACGAAGTTTGTTTATCCCTCATTGAGGATTTTAGAACAGCTACTACGAAACTTCACAACCGTGTCGAGGCACGACAGAGACTGCAAAATGTTGTTTCACATCATCCATAAATGTCTCCAAAAGCTACAGGAAATAATGTTTGTGTAGTATGCTCAGTTAAATTTAACAAGCATGTCAAGGACTTCCCAAACATGGCCTACAAAGACAGACCCTTCAAACAAGTCAAGACAAAATTTTGGTGTAAACATTGTGAAACTTATCTGTGCCTAAAGGATGGGTCTACATGCTGGGAGGACTGGCATAATAAGCAGGAATATTGGAGATGATCAGGTCAGTGGGTCTACAGGCTGGGAGGACTGGCATAATGAGCAGGAATATTGGAGATGATCAGGTCAGTGGGTCTACATGCTGGGAGGACTGGCATAATAAGCAGGAATATTAAAGATGATCAGGTCAGTCTATTTGAGATAAAATAATTGAAACAGATCACTTAGTTTTGTCATTGTAACTAGTTTTGTTCAGGTGTTCATTTTTGGCATTATTTCTTCAGGAGCCCAGTGGAATGGGGTTTTACAGGCCAGGTGACCAGGGTTCAAAGGGTTAAGGTATGTACGACCATAGATTATGAAAATGAAGAATAATAAATGACACATTAAATAGTACACAGACAAACAGATGAACTGTGAAATCTGATAACATGATTTTGTTCTGGAACATAATAAAGGTATGCTGAGTAACCAACAATGAAAAATGATTAGATATCTAATGTGATAAGCCACCTCCAATATCTTATTCTTCTCCTTCAGATCAAGGTCTCTGCTTGTCATACAAAGAAAACCTTTGTTTATAAGTCGGTTTTATCTCTGTACAGCTTTTGTCTCTCATCTGTCTAGAGGCTAGTATTGCTCTCTCTCTTCCTGTGTGAGAGTGGAGCTGTGTAGGTTCCACAGTCATGGTATGCTCTCCATATGGACCTATCATAATCCTCATGTTGTAAAGATGACCCTTGAGTATATTATCCCCAGTTCTCAGTCTGAAGATAACTTGCTCTTGTCTAGTTAAATCACAGTTTTCTTTTTGGAAATGGGAGTGTTGATAAGCAGATATTCTATCAAAGTTGGCTTTGCTTCATTACACATTTGTTGGAGCCTACTTCAAACTTTGCTGGTCTGTCTGCAGCTTCATTTCTTTCAATATTGCAGTATAAGGGGATCCACTGAATGACTAATCTTGGGTGTTTTGTTGAAAGCTTTGTCAGAGAGTGCATGCACTGCTCAAGATCTCTATCTTTATGTTGTTCTAGAGCTGATATTACTGATGAGTCATCATTCAGGAATACTATGTTTTCTTGTTGGCTATCTTCATCTTGGATTTGGTGATTTCAGACTATATACAGGTCAGAACAGGTTATGATACCATTTATTCAACAAGTTCAAATTAGGACATACAGATGAATGTCTGTGACACTGATAAAATTACTGCTGAACATCTGTAGAAGTGTACAACATACGATTTACAGAGAAAGCACATTTGGCCACCTCCCGTTCCAATCCAAGACAAGCCCTATGGAGATTCCGAAGACCTCATGCGATCCACTGCTTTCTTTAGAGACATTCAAGTTGACGTCTGACAGCTCATGAAGAAAATGAAGGACGATTACAAGCATAGTAGCAGCCTTCAGTGCCTCTATGCCCACGCTGAAGTCATTGAAGTATGTTCCTGTTGTTGACAGAGTTTTTTCATCTCTGTTCCTTAGTCTGTAACAGACCCCTTCGCCTCTAATTGATGTAGCTTTGTTAGCTGAGCCACATTTATTACAGCGTATCCATGTTTCTGGCGGGTTATACTCTCCTAAGATATTCTTCCGCGATAATCTTCCTTTCTAAATCTGTCCCCTTCTTTTCCCTTTCCTCTATGGTTTCTACAATCTCAGAAATGTTTGCTTGTTTCATGGTCAAATTTGGGATATATGTATTAGATCTTTAGCTACTGCCTGGTTTATGACCGGGTCTGTTCTTGCCAAAATTTTTGTTTTTTATATGAAGTAACCTCTCTCTTCTAATTTATCCTGTTACATATTGGATCTTGTTTTCATTTGTTTTTTACATTTTTTTTTCATTTGCATTTGCCTTATTTCTCTATTCCCCAAGGTGGTGTGCATTGCGTTATGTTTTTTATTGACACCTGTCGGCCCAGGGGATCAGACTACAGCATGCATTTTATACAAAAGTTTGCTTCCTCCTGCATTTTTGTAAAGGTTGGCTAGGACATACGCTGCAGAAGGCAGTCTAACATAGCCAGACAGGCTCTTACATGGAATCTTCAGGGCAAAAGGGGGAGATAGGTAGACCCAAAAATATGTGGATAAGAGAATGTGAGAAGGAGCTAAAATTAAATAATGACACCTGGAGAGAGGCGGGGGAAGCAGCACAGGACCGTGTACGCTGGCGGGATGTTGTCGATAGTCTATGCACCGAGAGCAGCGACGGGCTTTGATTGATCTCTCCATACTTTTATTTCCTGTGATGTCCTCCATTGTATTTATTGGGCTGTTCTCATAGCTCCATTGATGATACATATACCTTAGCTTTGGGTTCTATTAATTTTTGTAAAGTTCTCTTTTGTTGCTGTGGACCATGCTGCTATCCCTTATTCTAGCGCTGGTCTTGGATAACATGTGCATAATTCCTTCAGAATGCTCGTGTCAGCTGCCCATTTAAAGACCCATTCTCTCATTATCACCATTGTTCTTAGCATTGCTGGATGCTTTTTAGATCTGGTTTGTCCATAGCATTGGATTTATTGAGATTCCTAGATAGGTAGAATCTGGCAATTTACTTTTAGGGTTACTTCTTGGGGTTTGTAGAAGTTTGTAGTTTTGGATTCTTTGATGGTGATTTGCCATTTCTTTGTACATGTCTCTATTTTATTTAGGGTTATTTGCATTTGGTTTCTAGCTAACCTTCAATGTAATGGCAACATGTAAACCAAAGAAAAGTGGAATGGGAGTAGATCAAGTGACACAAAGAAGAAAAACAATGGCTGAAATGAATTATGGTGGATGCACTATCAAGAGTATCAAATATTAATTGTATTCATAGATCCAATAACACATTTTTTAAAGAAATTTTCTTCTAACCTTATCGTCTTTTGTTTTTGTTCCTTCCTCATCTTGTGAAGGAGGACCAGCCAATGCCAATACTCTTGAGAATAGACCTAACCGAGCAAAATGCTCTAGAAACACTTCCTGACATTTCAGCATAAGATCTTGCATAATCTGTAGGACTGTCATGTGACCATCATCATCATCCTAAATGACAGAAAAACAATTTTACAATGTACTAATTCTGTAATAATGAGCAAGGATAAAAGTAATGTATTAAATGAAGTATTGTTCATTCTTTTGGTACAATGACGAATTATTCTTCTGAAACACATAAATTTGTCCAGTATGTGTTGTGAAAGAGTGCACAACTTTAGCAAGTATATGGCCCACAAAACACATAAAGCTTTCAAATAGATGGTGCCAAAGGTGGACAATTTCATCAAGTTAGACTAGTACACATATAAAAATATCAAACATATGTTGTCAAAGGTGGACAACTTTATCAAGTATGTGGCCCACAAAAACACGTACAACTTTTAAATCTGCCACATAAAATACTGAGTTGAAAGTATGAATCTACCAGCTAACGAGGTGAAGGATCAATATGGTCCTCATAGTAGTGAGCAGCACACAGATAAACCCTAACATAGCACAACCGCCTGTAGGACCCCATTCCACCTTCATCAGCACGCTTGGGATGTGAGGAAAGCTACTGCAACCTGCCACTTAACGTCGTTTTCAGGGTGCACAAAAGGGTTACTATTCATGGGCATTCGAAACAACATCGTCAGTAATGTTTAATAACATTATCACATTTTATATACTAAACTGTTTGCAATTAACTGAGAAAATGAAATAAAATAAATTATATCTGATTTGTGATGATTTGGATTTGTGTAAGAGAGATAAAAGTGACAACAGTTTGTTTTTTGAAATATCAAAAATATTTTTTAACAAAGTCAATATTTGGGCTATGTTATCCATTGATGAACAAAACAATGGCTTTCTAGTGAAGATAATCCATACAGGAAGGATGTAATTAAGTTTCACCTTACACCACACCATAATTCTCACCATGTGTTTGTCTTGTCTATTTGACAATATGCAAAAACAAACCAAAAGTTCGTCTTACTAAAACAATCTAAATATGTTTTGTCAAAGGTCCAAAACATTGAATTTAGTGCCAATTATGTTATACAAGAAAAATAATATAAGTGACGAGCATTGGGTAGTGCATATCTGAATATTTCATTGGTAGCTCCCATTGAAAGCTAGCACCTTCGGGTGCATGCGTTGAAATACACTAACCTGCTTCAGCTGGAACATAATAATTAGCAAATACAGCGTTCTTGGAATCTTATAAAGTTTTCTTCAACACAAAAACTAAACATATTATTATGTAAGAACAAAATGAGCTGAATGTGTTGTTTTCTGTCAAAGTTGTATGATAAAAGGGATCAAGATGCTGAGCAGTGCATGAGCTGCAGTGGTCAGTGACCTATACCTGACTGCTAGCTTCAGGGCCAGCGAACCATAGCTGCCAAGACCCTTCTACACCTCCACGCGGTGATCCTGGATAACAGGCTGCAGCAGGGCAGACTGGCTAAGGAGAAGGGATCGAAGAGGGAATGCTAGCCCGGTACTCAAAAAATGCTTGCTGAGGTCGGATGTGTTGGACCGAAAGGTGAAAATATCGCAGCCAAGCTGTAAACTATGACACAACGCATTCCTTTCTCTGGACTACATTCTGCTACTTACCCTTTCAGGGTTTGGTAGTGGGAGATTGAGAGCGAACGAAGAAGAAGAAGTATGATAAAAACTTTTTTTTATAATTTGATTTTGATTGTCATCTAAAAATGTACATCATTATTGACCGTTATTGAAATTACATATTATTATATTACATGACATAATTTTCAAAATATGCACATTTTACTGAAAGCATGTGAAGCTGAAAACTTTTCTAGATAAAAATGGAAATCACCACATGCTTTAACAAAGAGCACTGTAGTACATACGTAATCTTTGTTAAATGTAGAGTAGCAAATCTAGACTTTAAGAAATTATTAGATTTATATGCATTTTAAAACTTGGAACGGAAAGAGTGGCTTATTTTTGTACAAAGTCAAATCTTCTTCTTCTTCTTCGTACGCTGTCAAACGTCAACTTGTATTTTTTCGAAAAAAAGCAGCGGTCATCCTGAGGCTGTCGACACTGCCATAGAGCTTGACTAGTGTTGCAACTGGTGATGGCCAAATGTGCTTTCTCTGGTCCTCGTATGTCTGGCAGTTTTGCAGCAGATGTTCAGCGGCCATTTTCCCGGTACCACAAGTGCATTCGTCAGTGCCACCTATCTTCAGTTTATTGAATAGGTGGTACCTCAGTCTGTTGTGGCCTATGCGGAGTCTGAAGACCACGACCTGCTCTCTTCTATTAACTGGTAATAGGCATCATTTTTGTACAAAGTCAAATCAACTACATTATTCCCCAGCCAATGTGTTGGCTCGATGAACTGAAGTTAACTGTTTATGTAAAAGAAGCATACGAAACACAACTAAGAACTAACCTCAGCATCCAAAATGATGGACAAAACTTCTGTAAGTGAAGAAGCAAAGTTTGGAGAAGAAAACTCAGGTCCTGCCATCTCAGCAAGAAGATCTTGATCAATGTAGTGCAGCATCTTTCTGATCAAGGACAAGCTAGCCTTTCTGTTGAGTGACAAATATTGATGTATGTTTATTTCTGCCACAACAGATAGGTTACATTTTTCTCAAAGCTTTTACGGTTGGTTGATCATCTAAATCGAATCCAGCGATTAATGCAAACAGAAGCATGTAAAATATTTTCATTCTTGGCGCAGTCCGACCCAATTATTATATGGTATATGCAAAGAAATAGGCGAAAGCTTGTTTTATTGCAATCCTGGCCCTATCGCTATATGACATTTGTTAAGATATAGGCGAAAGCTTGTTTTGTTGCAATCCTGGCCCTATCACTGTATGACATTTGTTAAGATATTAGTGAGAGCTTGTTTTGTTGCAATCCTGGCCCTATCACTGTATGACATTTGTTAAGATATTAGTGAGAGCTTCTTTTGTTGCAATCCTGGCCCTATCACTGTATGACATTTGTTAAGATATTAGTGAGAGCTTGTTTTGTTGCAATCCTGGCCCTATCACTGTATGACATTTGTTAAGATATAGGTGAAAGCTTGTTTTGTTGCAATCCTGGCCCTATCACTGTATGACATTTGTTAAGATATAGGTGAAAGCTTGTTTTGGTGACATGTTTAAACTTTCAAAGCATTCATGCAGACTGTGAGTGACAATTGTAGCGTCATCAGCAAATAAGTCCCTGACAGTAACTTCCCTGATCTTGGTTTTAGCTTTGAGTCTCACAAGATTAAACAGACAACCATCTGATCTAGTATGAAGGCAAATCCCTTCTGTTTCATTATCAAATACGAGCTTCAGTAACAGTGCAAAGAAGATTTCAAATAATGTTGGGGCCAGGACACAGTCTTGTTTAACACCACATTGAATATTAAATGAAGGTGATGTATTATCGTTGAATTGGACTGTTCCTTTCCTCATGAAATGACACTATAAGCTGCAGCAGTTGTTAGGACACCCTATTTTTGAAAATATTTTGAGTCCAGCACTGATAACGAAATCGAATGCTTTTGTCAAGTCGATGAAAGCGACATAAAAATCCTGTTCTGCTCGCAGGATTTTTCTTGTAGCTGTCACAAAGAGATCATATCGATCGTTGACTTTCTAGATCGGAATCCACATTGGGAGTCTGGGTACACTCACAAGCCAGTTTGTGTAGCAGCAGTAAAATCATTCTGGCAAAGACTTTGACAACAACACTGAGCAGTGAGGTGTGTCTGTAATTATTAGTCACTTCTATCCCCTCTATTTTTGAATAATGTGACAATTTTTGAATCTCTCATATCTTGGGGTATGATGGCCTCAATCCAACTCTGGCATAGCAACAAGTGTAGCAGTTTCAAGAGTGTGTTTATACAATGCTTGATCAGATCAGGTGGAGAACATTAAAGAAAAGGAAATCTCCCGGAAAAGACGGGATAACAAACGAAATGCTGATGGGGCTGGGCCAAACAGCGAAGAGGAAACTGCTATCGGTCCTGAACTAAAGCTGGAAAAGGGGAATTGTACCCCAGGCATGGAAAGACGCAGTACTGGTACCAGTACCAAAAACAGGAAAGGACAAAACAGATCCAAATGGATACAGGCCCATCAGCCTACTGAGCTGTGTCGGCAAGCTGATGGAACGTATGATAAACACCAGACTGATGTGGCATCTGGAAGAAAAACGAATACTAATTCCACAGCAAGCAGGCTTTAGACAGCACAGATCCACTGAGGACCAGGTCATCCTCATAGCCCAGGAAATAGAAGATGCCTACCAGGCACAGAAACACACAGTAGCTGTTTGGGTGGATCTGGAAAAGGCATTTGACAAAGTCTGGAAAGACGGACTTAGTCAAGCTAAGAAGAAGTGATGTTTGTGGGAAAATGTACAAGTGGATCAACCACTACCTCAAACAAAGAACGGCCAGAGTCCAAGTACAAGGGCAGATGAGCAAGAAGGTGACACTCTTCCTGGTATATATAAACGACATTACAGAGAATATACCAAGGAGAGTCCATAGCTCAATGTTTGCAGACGATCTGGCTATGTGGACCTCTGAAAAGAATCTCACCATAGCCAAAAATCGGATGCAGCAGGCCCTAACATCGCTGGAAGAGTGGGCGAACTCATGGCTAGTCAAAATAAACGAGGAGAAAACCACATGCACAATATTCTCGCTTTCAATAAAACCCCAAAATACCAAATTAAGTTTAAATGGCAAATTCCTGCAGCCAAATGACAACCCAACCTATCTGGGAGTCACATTTGATCGGCGCATGACATGGAAAAGTCAGATCGAGAGAAACCGAATGAGAGCCAGAGAAAGAATGGCAATCATGAGGAAACTTGCTGGCACAAGCTGGGGAGCAGACGAAGGCATACTAAAGAAACTATACACTGGAAGAGTGAGACCAGTTCTCGAGTATGGCATTGCAGCATGGACAACAGCAGCAAAGGCGAACTTCGATAAAGTTAGCAAACTTCAAAACCAAGCCATGAGAGTTATAACAGGAAGCATGAAGTCAACGCCAATTGTAGAACTTGAAAAGATTACAAAACTGCAATCCATGACTGATAGAAGAGACTGCAGAGCCCAGCTGCAGTCAGAGAAACTCCGAAGACTGACTGACCATCCAATGCACCAGAGACTAAACAATTTGGGAAATGGGAAACTAAAGCGGAGAAACTTTGCAGAAATAGCCAAAGCAAAGATGCACGAAGATCCCATAAACGCACTAACACCACCAAAATCCATCACTACTGTGCGAAAACCTACCTGGAGGCAGGATATATTTCCAGAGGTGGTAGAAAATGTACCAGGTATTGGAAACAAAAACTGCCAGACTGAAAAAGAAAGGAGAGATACTACCCTAAGCTTTATATCGAAAAGCTGCCCAAGCATGGACTGGACCCATGCATACACTGACGGTTCTGTAACAAACACTACACAGAACGGAGGGGCAGGAGCATTCCTGAACCTACCAAATGGCAGACAAATAACACTGTCATTCGCTACTGGTAAGTACACAAGCAATTTCAGAGCGGAGGCAGAGGCACTGAGGGCGGCAGTGGAAGAAATGGTGACACATAAAGAAAATGAAAGCCATATAGTCCTGCTTACAGATGCTCTCGCCGTAGTCACAGCGCTAAAAAGCCAGAAAAACACTGAGCTTAATGACTTAAGAGCAGCACTCTGCAAACTGTGCCAGCAGTCCGCACCAAAAAGGGTAGTGGTACAGTGGGTCCCATCACACTGCAACATCCAAGGCAACGAGGAGGCAGACAGACTGGCAAAAGAAGGTGCAAGACTACCACAAACAGATACTAGTATGATGTACGAAGAGTCAAAACGGCTTATCAAAGCCAGATACATGACCAAATGGGAAACCGAACATACTGGTTACACCAAAAACGATGCCTATTACCAGTTGAACCGAAGAGAGCAGGTCGTTGTCTTCAGACTTCGCACTGGCCACAATAGACTGAGGTACCACCTATTCAACAAATTGAAGATAGGTGGTACCGACGAATGCCCGTGCGGTACCGGTAAAATGACCGCTGAACATCTGCTGCAGAACTGCCCGACATACGAGGATCAGAGAGAGCAGATGTGGCCATCACCAGTGGAACTGCAAGACAAGCTCTATGGCAGTGTCGACAGCCTCAGGATGACCGCCGCTTTTTTCTAAAAAATAATGGTTACTGTCTGACTGCGTACGAAGAAGAAGAAGAAGAAGAAGATCAGGTGGGATCCCGTCGCTGCCCGCTGCTTTGCCCAGCGCCAAATTGTCAATGGCTGTATTGAGATCTAAAGATGGTTCAATGTTCTAGCATGAGTAGAGCTCAGAGTAATGCTCTACCCATCTGTTCCATCAGCCTTTCTTTGTCATTTATTTTCTCGCCACTAATAAATTTAAGCAGCGCTATCTTCTTGTGCATTGTGCAAGGGACCAATAGCTTTTTAAATTCCATCCTACATTTGTGTGATATTGCCCGTTTCTGCCAGTCTGAATATTTTCACTGAGGTGGAACCAGCACTCATTTGCACAGCGGCGAGCTGTTTGCTGAACTTGGCTCCTGGCGGATTTTAGGGATTGTAGAGTAACTGCATTTGGAAGGCACTTGTAGTTAAGAAGAGCAGTGCACTTTGCTTCGATTATGGCGTCATTTTTTTTACTTTGAACCAATCATTGGATTTTTCAGTGCTTCTTCCAAAAATAGCAAGCGCAGTGTTGTGGATGTTGGATCGAAGTTGTTTCCAGGTTTCTGTAGCCATGGCATGTGAAAGTGTTATGTGATATCTAAAGGAGTTAAACAGACAAATAATAAACAATTTATGATACACATACTAAAAACTAGCCTGTGTCAATCTTGTGATGAGAAGGACCTATAAGTTTATGTAGAGTAAAACACTGTTTTATAGATATCCATTTTCATGACAAATATTCAATTAGAAAATCCAACTGAAGTACAATGTAGTTCCAGACGAGAAAGACACAGATACCATACAAAAACTCAGAAATTAAGTCAGTAAATATTACAGGAACTCTTTTTATCTCGGCAAAGCCTAATTCCTCTGGTTGGAAATTATAACGTTCAACGATTGGACTGAAGTCACTCATTTAATACTAGTGTTGGCCATTGTTGCATAGCAATGAACTTTCCTTGGTTAGAAAAATAAAACTATAACTGAACATCCGAGACATGACGCTACCATTTACTAAAAACGTAGAGCAAATCGGATGTGTTTTAAATATTTGGTGAATCTTTCACAAATGATTTATTTGATGAGTCCAATGATCACGCTTCTTGATGAAGAATAGTAATAGTATACCAGATTCAGACTTTGATTGGAATTCAAAATATGAAAGATAAGTGTTAAGGAATTGATTGATATATCTGCGAAATACATGATGTGGTAGGTAAGAAACAAACTTATTCTTTCCAATTTTCATTTGCGCATTAATGTCATTTAGGCAAAGGCCGCCGTCCATCGTAGACGATGATGGCATAATTAATTTTGCTAGTGCTATTTTTAGCAAGGATTAACTGCGCACTTTTTATCCTCACTCTCTTGACTCGAGCCGCCTGACCCCAGTGGCAAGTCAAGGACAAGACAACTAGGGGGCGACTACGAGATGCAGGGGACTCCGCATCAAGCACCCGTAAAAAAGACGGCTGAGTCCGGAGTCGGACCCACACCACCTGATCACGAGGCCGATGGCTTAGCTCCATGTGTTCAATATTAATTTATTTTATTTGGAATAAAACTTTTACGCAAGGAATTCCCGCATTTTGATCTGCAAAATTTGCCCTGACTAAAAAGGGGTTAAGATCACTGTTAAAAAAAAAGCATGAAAAGATATGGCAAGAACTCAATGGTGTAAAGTTGTATCAGATTATTCTAGCAAACAAGAACAAAAATATACCTGATAGAGGATATCATAGTAACATGGAAAACATTTGTAAAAACAGGCAGCAGATGTCGAACGTAGATTGGTGAAACTTCAGGGTCACCCTTCATCTCACTTGTCTCCCCTTTCTCCATTTCTGCCTCATCTTTTCTATCTTTCTCCGTAGTTTCCATGGGAGTTGGAGCACTAGCAGATGTAGGCGACGATGAGACAAATGATGAAGATGTTCCTGCTGATGTTGGCATAGCAGGGTCTCTGCTCACAGGCACCATATATTCTCCTAACAGATATAAGAGATACCAACACCAGCATTACAAATGTACTGAGAGGGTGATATGATAAGTGAAGAAATGTAAGAGCTTTAAAAAGTGTAAATGAATAAAATGATAACCTAGAATATTTTGCCTGTGTTAAGTGTTGTATGGTATATTAACTCAACATGTTTCAGTTCAACCCTTTCTAGTGTATGTAAGCTAACACAGGTATCTCAGGTTAGGTATTAACCTTTTCCGGCCCAACGGCATGAGATTACGACAATGTGGCTCAGTTCAACTGGCGTTGCGCGTCACAAGCTCTAAGGTCATCACTTTATTGGATATAAACTACTGGGTTAATGCCATAGAAACAACTGAACATACTGCTCTTTTGATTGTAGAGAGTTCCAATTTCTGCCTAACACAGTTAGCCGAAAACAATGGCGATTTTTAAAATTTGTTTTAGATTTTGGAAAGGATTTCTTCTTTTTGTCACTTGGATTTGAAGATTCGCCCATTATTGAGAATGGAGGAGTTAAGTTTCTGCAACAGATTTTTCTGAGGTAAATCTATTTAGTTTGTTTATGAAGATATAATAATAATGTTTATAGTCAAAGTGACAGACATTATGGTAAAGATCAACAGTAGTATTAGTATGTTTTTCTGCAAATTTTGTTCATTTTTTTTCTAACCAAAGGACTGCTTGTGGGTGAGTCTATATGTTTGTGCTATTTTTCACCACTCACCTTCATCTTCTTTATCTTAGAAACTAACATACACACAATAACACCAATAAGTTCTTTATTAATATATGTTTCTAGACATACTTGGTATCCTGGTGTTCAAACAGGCATGTTAATGTCTGTTGCCAGGTAGTCGAAGGCTTCGGCTATACGTAGTAGGTATTTTAAAACTTCGTGTGGCTTACTAGGCCCGGGGGGAAGGTACACATAATATAGACACACAAACACACAAAATTAGAGGTTCTCAAAATCAACAACCATGTCATGAAAAAATATGCAGATACAGGAAATAGATGTAATTTTGTCATCTGGAAAGCAAAAGGTTAAGGAGCAAAATGAATGGCTCATTGTAACCTGCCAAGAATAAAGGTAGATTACTACAGATATCGCATTAAGTGATTTTGGTAAATGGCTACCTACTAACACAATACAATACACAATACAAACCAACAAATACATTGTTCTCTTCCATAATTAATTATGAACATTAACAAATTGTTGTTCTACATATCAAAATAGAACACTTAACAGCCAAAAACTTAGATAACACATGATATTAGGAGTCAGCCATGTAGCCTAAATATGTTGATACAAATTACCATAACAATATTTGTTTCAGATTATATTTATGAACATGATTTTAGAGAAAAATATTTATTAATATAATAGCTGTTCATCGTTGTCGATGAGGACCGCCGACATCATCCTTGTCATAAATTTCCCTGTTGGGTGTGAGTGCGCATGTGGCTGAACAGGCCAATGCGGGCACACGAGGTTTGTAGAAGGGGATGGTGTTCCCGCTGCTCGGGATTTCCGCGTCTCGAGTCTGCTCTGGGCTTTCACAACATGGTCGTCTTCCCCGGCAGCTACACCCGATTTGACTGCGCTTCTCCAGTCAGATCTGTTTTGCGCAAGACATTCCCAGGTGTCGATGTCTATCTGGCAACTTTTCAGTGAGTCCTTCAGACCGTCTTTAAAACGTTTCTTTGGGCGCCCTCTCTCGCGCCATCCCTCTCTCAGCTTGCCGTAGAGAAGCTTCTTTGGGAGCCGCTCGTCTGACATACGGACGAGGTGTCCGGCCCATCCTAGTCGTGCATGTATGCTGGTCATATTAGCCCTCGAGAGAACCTCGGTGTCAGTGACACGATCTTGCCATCGGATGTGGAATATAAATAGCAGTAAATTTGTCCTTCTTTTAAAATTTGTCATGCTGGAAACATAGCAAGGATGTGAAGGAAAGAGTCTAGTAAAAGAGACAGTTACCTGGTGACTGAAGAATGGCAATGACTTCCCTGTGGCCCTCATCGCCACGCTCTCGAGCCTTGTCTAATGGTGTTTTTGCATCTTCATCTCTCAAGTCAGGGTTGGCACCAAAGCGCAGTAGTGTCTGAAGTGAGCACATTATAATTTAGAACTTCATGTGGTGGATTAGCTCCACAGCACAAAAAGATGTAAGACAGAATTGTGATAATATACAGTGAAACTGTCTCACAGGGTCGATGATGCAGCAGTAAATGAGCTGACAGATAGCGCCTCATTGCTCTGACTGCTTGCATCAATCAGCCGATCAAGAACTTAATCTATGTCCAAGTTGTGGCCCTAGAAACAGACTGAACCCATGAGAGAACAGGGTTCCAAGAAATAAGACAAACCATAAATTCCAAATGAGAAACTGTTGTGATGTCTAAAGAAAGTAAAACTGCCAAGAACGTCTTCTTCTTCTGCATACTCTTTCAGACATCAGATTGAATATATCTAAAGAAAGAAGCAGTCAACATTAGGTCATGAATATCCCCAGGAGCTTGTCCAGGTAAGATACTGGTGACAGACGTATGTGTCTCCCCTGCTTCTCACAAGTAGGACACCTTTGTGACAGATGTTCAGCAGTCATTTTATTAGTGCCCAGACATATTCGTTGGTATGAAACAGACAACAACAATATTCACAGATATAATAACATAGAACATGATCAACAATTCATGATCTTGATGACCCGTTCCTCAGCGTAGCTGCGGGTCCCAACTTTTCTCCAGCCGACCCTGTCTTGAGCCATGAAAGTTCAGTCCATGCAAGCCCTCCACCAGAGGCGTCTCAGATATTGTGTACAGAAAGGGAGTCTGTCCAACGCATTGGGGATCTTCTCTTTTTACGCGATCTTTCACGTCACAAAAATATTCCGACTTCTACCGACATGTAAATATGCTTGGGTGATAAGAAAACTATTCTAGAGTACTGTTGTTTATATATGCCGGTTGAAAAACTGGGTATTTTAATCTAAAAATAGACACTTCCATCATGGTAGATGTAAAAAAGGAACATGACTGGTTTAGTTTGAAAGAATTTGTTTTTCACTTTGACTGGAAGATTATTCCATTATTGAGGGTTATGAAGTTAAGTTGTTCAGATTTTTCTAAGGTAAATCTATTTCATTTGTTTATTTAGAAGTCATAAATACTTTTGTAACAGATAGGACGATCTTGTAAGAAATACTATCAGTGTTCGGTGATGATTTTTAAATACCAAAGGTCCAGACTCCCCCCAAAGTTGATAAGTCTGAATGTTTCTCATTTTCACCTTCACGTATCTCAGAAACTAACACACACACAAGAAAAAACAATAACACCAACAAGTTCTTTGTTCATTTATGTCTCTACACAGAAACAAAATCATACCTATAGACAATAAAATAAAAAAGATACAGGCTCTCAAAATCAACAATATAGAAAAAAGTGAAGTGCTGAAAAATTATTTATTGGCAAGGGAAATGCTTATTTTTTAAATTTGTGTGTGTGTAGTAAAGGTTTTAATAAAGACATGTAAAAATGAATTAGCCCCATATAAGTTAAAAAGACCAAAATTTATGTAATTGAAAAAGCAAAAGTAACAGCAACATTATTTTGAAAAGATTGAAGAGCTGGGATTTTTTTTTTATTATTTGAGTTCCAAAATGCTTAGAAGACAGGCAGTTGTGAATAAAATCAACCATCAAGGACAATCTGCTGGGCAGACGGTAGTGGCAGCAACACTTACACCAGTTACATCAATGGACAGAAGCTTCGCCATACTTTCAGTCAGTTTTTTTGTTCTTGCTTGGGCATGTTTTCTAAGAGTTTCTGATGTAATTTTATGGATAATGATTAAAAAAAACTGAAAGAGCGAAGGGAAAAAAAAAACTTACTTTGACTATCTGTGGGCGACCAAAACAAGCAGCATAGTGAAGAGAAGAAGATCTCAGACCTCTGTTAACATCAGCGCCACGCTCACACAGAAATTCAACCTGATATGGTAAATATTTAGCAAAATTAAAGTAACAGCAATCTGAACAAGTCATATGGGTCTAGAAGCTACATCACGTAAAAGAAATTCCAAGAGAAACTAAACCTTGAAGTTTACACAAAGTGTTTTAGAGCAGGTGGTCCATTTATTTTGTGATTTGTTAGGTGTTTTAGTTTGTTCTTTGTTTCTCACAAAGGTCTTGTGGCCACAATGTGGGTTTTGTTTCTATTCTGTTGAGCCATACTTAATATTTTTCCCTCATATTTTGGCCTTCAGTACCACAGCAGATTCAATTTATTAATTATGTAATCTAATACAAACAAATTAACAGTTAAAAAATAACACATATGAATGTACATAAATTTATTTATAACAGTTTTGTAACAAAACGTAGATGTAACATAAACGTGTGTGTAACATTTGTTCATGTCTTGCGGCTTTCCAACATTTGAAATTTATCATATGTAAGCAAGCTTGGCCTCTCCTGTTATGATGGACAGAAAAACAAATAAACTAGGACAACAACAAAACAAACAAAAAGAAATACTAGGGATTATATACTTACCATTTCCTGAGTACCAAATGCAGATGCCCAATTCAGTAAAGTTTGTCCAACATCATCCATAAAGTTCACTTCAAATCCTAATTAAATATACACATAAAGTTAGCTAAATAATAAAGATAAATAAATAATGACATGAAATACATGGCGGTACCACAAAGCTATTTATAACATATATTTTTGAAAACTATAAAGAGCACTCTCTCTCATCTCTTACTTAACGAAGGTGGTCATGGGGCCTCACATCTTATAAAGAGCACTCTCTCTCATCTCTTACTTAACGAAGGTGGTCGTGGGGCCTCACATCTCAAAACATGAACTGGTGTCGTCATCATTCTCTATCCACTGCATGTATTTTGGTTTCAATTAAAGTCAAGCACATCCACTTGCAAATATTATCTGTTCATCACAAACCTTCTCCGCACTTCAGATATCACATTTGGCAAACCACAAGAACATATCACATCGCCGCACTAGCATAGTTTTCGTGATTTGACAATTGCAAGATCAGGATATGGTCCAATAGACTTTCGTGACACAATCTTTCTGCTACAATGCAGCATTTAATGTCCTTGTTTCACAAGCATACAGACAGATTGGATCAATGTCGACGCTAAATTTATTTTAGTGATCAGAGATATGCTGTTATCTCTCCAAAAAGACTTCAGTGAGGTAAGACTTGTCATAGTCTGAGGAGGTCTTGTCCGTAGTTCTGCTCTAGTACCCTCATCGCCAACGACAGACCTCAAATATTTGAACTTAGCAACAGTTTCAAGAACTTGGACATTAATAGTGATACTGTCACTGAATGATAATAATGAGGGATCTTGTCCATAACCGTCTTCCAAATCTTGTTGCACAATATGGTGAGAATGTCTATTAATGGTGCCCCGCCATGCTTAACTCTCCTGGGATGTTCTCAATCCCCACATCTTTCCCATTTAAAGCTGTTATTTCAACCTTGTTTTTTTCAATATGGGTTGATCTTCATCATCAGGTGTGTCAGGGTGCAGTAACACAATTAACTGATTGAAGAGGACATATACAAAAAATTATATTGAATGTGGTACATTCATAGAGGAATTCTATTGTCATCAAGCACTGTCAGAAGATTGAGTGACACTGTTCTGCTATCTGAGAAAATGTGTCTGTTGCCATTAACTTCACTGTCCATTATTTTAGTTTTTCTAATTATCCCAACTGTACTGTCAGTTATGCACTGCAAACAACATGTTTGAATGTTTTCTTCTTCTTCGTTCGTTCTCAATCTCCCGCTACCAAACCCTGAAAGGGCTTAAGTAGCAGAATGAAGTCCAGAGAACGGAATGCGTTGTATCGTAGTTTACAGCTTCACTGCGATATTTGCACCTTTCGATCCAACACATCTGACTTCAGCAAGCATTTTTTAGTACCGGGTTAGCATTCCCTCTTCGATCCCTTCTCCTTAGCCAGTCTACCCTGCTGCAGCCTGTTATCCAGGATCACCACGTGGAGGTGTAGAAGGGTCTTGGCAGATCTGGTTCGCTGGCCCTGACGCTAGCAGTCAGCTATGGGTTGCTGACCACTGCAGCTCATGCGCTGCTCAGCATCTTGATCCCATGTTTGAATGTGAGTTTGAATGCACTGTCCATGTTGGGTCAGCGTATCGATATACAATGGTAAAAGTAGTCCCAAAGCAGACACTGTTTTCGGGGATGAAGTGTTAGTAAGGGGATAAGTGTAAGTAAGGGGCCAAAGATGCAGAAGTGAATGAGTGAGCTGACAGCAGCAAGAGAATCATAGGTGGATGCTTGCATCAGGGTCAGTGGCATAATTGACCAAGACCCTATTCTGCCTACAAGTGGTAGCCCTGGAAACAGACTGCAACCATGCAGCCTGGTTAAGAGATTAGAGATTGAAGAGTGAAAGCAAACCTGATCCAAAAATCTGCGTGCTAAAATCAGATGTGTCAGGTCAAAAGGCACAGATATCGCAGCTCCAACTGTAAACTACGACACTAGTGTCCCTTTCAGGACAAATGAAGAAGTTTTAGTTACTTCATTTGACTAGGCCTCAGCATTTTATAAGGTCTCTTCCGATCAGCCTCTACTTCCCTAACAGTTAGCTAGGTACTCATTTACAACTGGATTGATTGAAACTTGTAAATAACAGATATCGAACACAGTACCTTTGACATGAGAAGTGAGCATTCTACCACTTTGCCACTCAGACATTCTTCATTTATATGATTTTTTTGTTCCAAAACTTTTAACTATTCAAAGACAAAAAATTCTTCCCTTTTCAACGCGGTGGTAACAACAAATTTTGAAAAAGACATGCCTCCGACATAACAGTAGCCATCTTTGTCACTGCTGTCTGCATTCTGTGATAAATGTCAACTGGTCGACATCCTTCTGCTGTTAGAAACTGAATCACCGCTCGCTGATCAACTCTGGACGGATTCCGTATCACACCCACCATGTTTTCCAACGATCTGCTTGGGAAACTATGAGTCCGATGATAATGAAATTTTTGAAACTTGACGGTGTGTACTGTTTACACCAGAAGTGATATTTATCATCGTCCATATGTTCACTTATTGCAGTTTAGTCCAGTTGCATTGAACACGCCTCGTATATATGATATGTACTAGTAAAAGTCCACTTCTACATCCGCCATTGCTTAGATTGTCACTTGTATATGCTCATGATCGTCTCTGATGAGCGTCCAAAAATAGTCAGTCAACATTGAAGTGGACCAGTTTCCCTGGCATTTTTTCTCCATCGTGGCAATGTCGTTGTGAAAACATTCACCTTGCTCATCAATTACCATGCCATAGTTGTCGGGGAAGAAATCCAGTTGGGAATAGGCATAGAGAACCTTCAGAACATATTGCAGCCTAATTGGTGTGATACAGAGATATGTTCTCAACCAGTTCTCTGCCCTGACATTCCTGTGGAAATTGGTTGAGACCAGACAAAACTTTTTATCGTTACTTTCAAGCAGCTTGTCTAAAATCGTGTCTGAATATTTTGTGGATCTGAGGATCAAGAAAAATTCCATTTTTAATTTTAAATTCGCTAAGTTGAAGGAACTTGTCAGCCATATACTTGAAAACTGATCCAGTATGATCTATGGCTTTAACAAAAAGTTTTTCATCACACAGAGTTTGATGTGTAGGAGAGGTAACAGAATTCTGATTGTTACTGCCAGTGCTGAGTGTTGAAGATTCTTCTCTGACCTTTATAAATTTTCTCTCAGGTCAGTCTCTTTACATATACTGCAGAGACTTACCTCAGCTGTTCCATTCACATAAGAAACAGCAGTACTTCATATATTCCAGCTACAGAGTCTCAACCGTCACATCACAACATAAATGTTTCCCATACTTGCTGTATTGAAGACAGCTAAAGAGCTATTTTCGGTTAAAAGTTTCTTTCATATACAGTTCATTTCTAGAGCATTCGCCAGGTCATTGACATGTTTGTGCAGGAGAGGTTGAATGTTGGAGACTTGCTGTTTGCCGGACAGCAGCGTTCACTGCACCCTAGGCTTGAGAATATGTATATTAACATCCATTTGATGTAAGCAGGATGATACTGCTGGCCTTAAACTGCAGGGATCATTTGTGTTGCACTTATAATGGACAAATGGAAGATGATCCAACAACTTGCAGACCCCACAAGACATCGCTTACAATTAACTGCTGTTGTTGTTCATCCATCACGACTGATGAGGACCTTTTCTTTTAGCCAGTCCCTCCAGTCGAGTATTCTGTGAGTCAGGGTTATGAATGGGTGCGGAGATGGCTGGCGAGTCTGATTTGGTATCTGCATACTCGCAGGCAGTGAGGGCATGGGAAGTTTGCTTTGCACGACAGTGATATTTCACTGATTTTTATGGCCTGCCTCTGTTGGTCTTGTTAGAAGCCTCCTCTGCGGAGAGCCGTGCGCCAGGTTGTACGGTCTTTTGCAACATCTTCCCATGTTTTGAGGTTTATGCTGAAGGCTTTTAAAAATGTTTTTAGTGTGTCTTTAAAGCGCTTGTTTTTGCCCCCTTGAGAACATTTCCTCGCCACAGAAGATTATTTTTGGCAACCGATGGTCTGGCATGCAAACTACATGACCCGCCCAGCGAATCTGTGATTCCATCATGATGGTATCATTGCTAGGGATACCAGCTCTCTTAAGAACAGAAGTGGCCGGGATACAGTCTTACTTTTGACCGTGTGACCCATCACCTTCCTGAGACAAAGTTTGTGAAAATAATTAAACTTCTTCACGATACGCACGTACACAGTCCGTGTTCCACTTGCATATAGCAGCACAGGGACCACCACTGACTGCTCTGTATACCTTTAGCTTCATCTGGAGGCTGATACCATTTCGACGCCAGACCAATGTGGCGCTGGCTTTGGCGATTCTGACAGTCATCTCATCGTCCATGACTACATTCTGAGACAGTCTACTACCGAGGTATGTGAATCTATTTACATTCTGAGACAGTCTGCTACCGAGGTATGTGAATCTATTTACATTCTGAGACAGTCTACTACCGAGGTATGTGAATCTATTTACATTCTGAGACAGTCTACTACCGAGGTATGTGAATCTATTTACATTCTGAGACAGTCTGCTACCGAGGTATGTGAATCTATTTACATTCTGAGACAGTCTGCTACCGAGGTATGTGAATCTATTTACATTCTGAGACAGTCTGCTACCGAGGTATGTGAATCTATTTACATTCTGAGACAGTCTACTACCGAGGTATGTGAATCTATTTACATTCTGAGACAGTCTGCTACCGAGGTATGTGAATCTATTTACATTCTGAGACAGTCTGCTACCGAGGTATGTGAATCTATTTACATTCTGAGACAGTCTGCTACTGAGGTATGTGAATCTATTTACATTCTGAGACAGTCTGCTACCGAGGTATGTGAATCTATTTACATTCTGAGACAGTCTACTACCGAGGTATGTGAATCTATTTACATTCTGAGACAGTCTGCTACCGAGGTATGTGAATCTATTTACATTCTGAGACAGTCTACTACCGAGGTATGTGAATCTATTTACATTCTGAGACAGTCTACTACCGAGGTATGTGAATCTATTTACATTCTGAGACAGTCTGCTACCGAGGTATGTGAATCTATTTACATTCTGAGACAGTCTGCTACCGAGGTATGTGAATCTATTTACATTCTGAGACAGTCTGCTACCGAGGTATGTGAATCTATTTACATTCTGAGACAGTCTGCTACCGAGGTATGTGAATCTATTTACATTCTGAGACAGTCTACTACCGAGGTATGTGAATCTATTTACATTCTGAGACAGTCTGCTACCGAGGTATGTGAATCTATTTACATTCTGAGACAGTCTACTACCGAGGTATGTGAATCTATTTACATTCTGAGACAGTCTACTACCGAGGTATGTGAATCTATTTACATTCTGAGACAGTCTGCTACCGAGGTATGTGAATCTATTTACATTCTGAGACAGTCTGCTACCGAGGTATGTGAATCTATTTACATTCTGAGACAGTCTGCTACCGAGGTATGTGAATCTATTTACATTCTGAGACAGTCTGCTACCGAGGTATGTGAATCTATTTACATTCTGAGACAGTCTACTACCGAGGTATGTGAATCTATTTACATTCTGAGACAGTCTACTACCGAGGTATGTGAATCTATTTACATTCTGAGACAGTCTACTACCGAGGTACGTGAATCTATTTACATTCTGAGACAGTCTGCTACCGAGGTATGTGAATCTATTTACATTCTGAGACAGTCTACTACCGAGGTATGTGAATCTATTTACATTCTGAGACAGTCTGCTACCGAGGTATGTGAATCTATTTACATTCTGAGACAGTCTGCTACCGAGGTATGTGAATCTATTTACATTCTGAGACAGTCTACTACCGAGGTACGTGAATCTATTTACATTCTGAGACAGTCTACTACCGAGGTATGTGAATCTATTTACATTCTGAGACAGTCTGCTACCGAGGTATGTGAATCTATTTACATTCTGAGACAGTCTACTACCGAGGTATGTGAATCTATTTACATTCTGAGACAGTCTACTACCGAGGTATGTGAATCTATTTACAACTTCCAGTTTTTCACCATTGACCTTGATGATTGGCTCAGTAGACATCTTGCCAGGAGCTGGTTGGTACATTATTTTAGTTTTCTCTGTGTTGACGGTAAGTCCAAAGTTGAAACACGCTAAAGAGAAATTATCCACGCTTTTCTGCACATCAGCCTCTGAGGCAGCGTGCAGGGCACAGTCATCAGCAAACAGAAGATCTCTGACAGTGTGTGTCTGGACCTTAGTTTTTGCTTGAAGCCGCTGACCATCTATACTATATTTTATGTTGATTCCTATGTCCCCGTCTCTGAAAGCATTGCAGAGAACAGCATGTTGAACAAGGTTGGTGCAAGCACACACCCCTGTTTAACGTCATTTGTTACTGGAAAGGACTTCGATGTGGCACCATTATCCTCGACTCTAGCCAGTATTCCATCATGTAGTTGCCATACTACGTTGACAAATTTCATAGAGCAGCCGTACTTAGTCATGATTTTCCACAGGCCTTTTCTGTTGACCTTATCAAAAGCCTTTGTCAGGTCGATGAAGGCTATATACAGGTCGCAGTGCTGTTTTTTTTGTAGCTGACTGGCAGCAAACACAATATCCGCGGTGCACGCTCTTTGCGGAATCCACACTGACCTTCAAGAAGATGAGCTGTGAGGCGATTGAGAAGGATTCTGGTAAATATCTTCCCTGCGATGAACAGTAAAGAAATGCAGCGATGGTTACCTTTCCATTTATGCAGATGTATTATTATTATTATGCAGATCCTTCAGATCTTGCGCGATGGTTTCACTGTGTGCCACATGTGTTTGAAGAGCAAGTGGAGTTTTACAATTAGTGTTATATTGCCATTTTTGTAGACCTCCACAGGAATTCCATTGGAGCCAGGTGTTTTGCCACTGGAGAGTTGACTAATCTCTTTTTGGGTCTCCTCTACGGTACAGAGGATACTGGGGCAGGCAGTCAATGGCTTCCCTTCTAACAGATGACGGCTGGTTCAAGATATCCTCAAAGTGCTCAGCCAGCGTATGATAATTTTGTCTGAATCTGTAATTAGTATTTTCCAATATGCATGGAGGAGGGGTAGTGAACATGAGGAAGTTGGGCCACAGATCGCCCTAGGTGCATGATAGAAGTTTCTCATGTCATGATTGTCAGCATATCCCTGAATCTCATCTGTTTCTCAACCAGGAGTTCTGCAACTGACACAGTTTGCATTGAACAGTCATGCGCGTGTGTAGGAAAGCTGTTTTCTTGGATGTTGACGTTAGGTCATTGGAATATATTGTGTAGAGACACTGTTTGTCAGCTAGCATAATTTTTATGTACAACTAACTACTGCATCAATGTTGCCTGTAATGGTTACGCTGTCACAACTCAACTATATTGCATCAGAAAAAGATGCAATACCATTGGGGTGTTAAGCTAAGACGGGCTGCTGCAATATGACGCAACATGGAGATAGAAATACTGCACTGTGAAATGGTTACCTATATACTCAATGCGGACTGCGTCATTTATACATTAAAATTTATTTTTCTCCAAAAAAGAGAACCTAGCAACCAATTGTATTGTTTTTTTCGTGTTCAGAAACAATAAATTAATAAAGATTTCCTTTTTGTTTAATTTCAAAATAAATGTCAAGTGTAATGAATATTCTGCATAGAGAAAGTTACAAAGAGTGAAATATACCACTGTCAACAGCATCAATGAGTGCATCTGTGTCCTTGCTGCGGATGCAGTCAATCAGCTGCCGATGTGATCTGTCACTCGAGCTGTCCGTTCTACGCAAACCTGGTAACCGGCTAGTGATAGTATTTACACCTGACTTTGGAAGTGCCTGGCGACCTTCAAATAACAATACAAGCAGGAGATCCACAAACCGCATTGTGTCAAGACAGCACCTGGTAAAACAAAAATAAATTATGTCAAAATAAGAGAGACACTGAACAAAACTAAACAATATCTATAACGATAAATGAGATGATATTTAATTTACTTATTTTTTAGCCACTTATGTCACAAGTGTCCCTGTCATGTTGGTTGTAAAATTTATGTTATGTCACCTAACCATTTGCCTTCCAGCCTCATCTCCTTGCATTGAAAGCATGCAGTGGTAGTTGATCTGGATGCATTCTTTCGAGGTGACCGAACCATCATACTTTATGTGGTTGTAAGCATGCAGTGGTAGTTGATCTGGATGCATTCTTTCGAGGTGACCGAACCATCGTACTTTATGTGGTTGTAAGCATGCAGTGGTAGTTGATCTGGATGCATTCTTTTGAGGTGACCGAACCATCGTACTTTATGTGGTTGTAAGCATGCAGTGGTAGTTGATCAGGATGCATTCTTTCGAGGTGACCGAACCATCGTACTTTATGTGGTTGTAAGCATGCAGTGGTAGTTGACCAGGATGCATTCTTTCGAGGTGACCGAACCATCGTACTTTATGTGGTTGTAAGCATGCAGTGGTAGTTGATCTGGATGCATTCTTTCGAGGTGACCGAACCATCGTACTTTATGTGGTTGTAAGCATGCAGTGGTAGTTGATCAGGATGCATTCTTTCGAGGTGACCGAACCATCATACTTTATGTGGTTGTAAGCATGCAGTGGTAGTTGATCAGGATGCATTCTTTCGAGGTGACCGAACCATCGTACTTTATGTGGTTGTAAGCATGCAGTGGTAGTTGATCAGGATGCATTCTTTAGAGGTGACCGAACCATCGTACTTTATGTGGTTGTAAGCATGCAGTGGTAGTTGATCAGGATGCATTCTTTTGAGGTGACAGAACCATCGTACTTTATGTGGTTGTAAGCATGCAGTGGTAGTTGATCTGGATGCATTCTTTCGAGGTGACCGAACCATCGTACTTTATGTGGTTGTAAGCATGCAGTGGTAGTTGATCTGGATGCATTCTTTCGAGGTGACCGAACCATCGTACTTTATGTGGTTGTAAGCATGCAGTGGTAGTTGATCAGGATGCATTCTTTCGAGGTGACCGAACCATCGTACTTTATGTGGTTGTTAGCATGCAGTGGTAGTTGATCAGGATGCATTCTTTCGAGGTGACCGAACCATCGTACTTTATGTGGTTGTAAGCATGCAGTGGTAGTTGATCAGGATGCATTCTTTCGAGGTGACCGAACCATCGTACTTTATGTGGTTGTAAGCATGCAGTGGTAGTTGATCAGGATGCATTCTTTCGAGGTGACCGAACAATCGTACTTTATGTGGTTGTAAGCATGCAGTGGTAGTTGATCAGGATGCATTCTTTCGAGATGACCGAACCATCGTACTTTATGTGGTTGTAAGCATGCAGTGGTAGTTGATCTGGATGCATTCTTTCGAGGTGACCGAACCATCGTACTTTATGTGGTTGTAAGCATGCAGTGGTAGTTGATCTGGATGCATTCTTTCGAGGTGACCGAACCATCGTACTTTATGTGGTTGTAAGCATGCAGTGGTAGTTGATCAGGATGCATTCTTTCGAGGTGACCGAACCATCGTACTTTATGTGGTTGTAAGCATGCAGTGGTAGTTGATCAGGATGCATTCTTTCGAGGTGACCGAACCATCGTACTTTGTGTGGTTGTAAGCATGCAGTGGTAGTTGATCTGGATGCATTCTTATAAGATGACCGTACCATCGTACTTTATGTGGTTGTAAGCATGCAGTGGTAGTTGATCAGGATGCATTCTTTCGAGGTGACCGAACCATCGTACTTTATGTGGTTGTAAGCATGCAGTGGTAGTTGATCAGGATGCATTCTTTCGAGGTGACCGAACCATCGTACTTTATGTGGTTGTAAGCATGCAGTGGTAGTTGATCTGGATGCATTCTTTCGAGGTGACAGAACCATCGTACTTTATGTGGTTGTAAGCATGCAGTGGTAGTTGATCTGGATGCATTCTTTCGAGGTGACAGAACCATCGTACTTTATGTGGTTGTAAGCATGCAGTGGTAGTTGATCAGAATGCATTCTTTCGAGGTGACCGAACCATCGTACTTTATGTGGTTGTAAGCATGCAGTGGTAGTTGATCTGGATGCATTCTTTCGAGGTGACAGAACCATCGTACTTTATGTGGTTGTAAGCATGCAGTGGTAGTTGATCTGGATGCATTCTTTCGAGGTGACAGAACCATCGTACTTTATGTGGTTGTAAGCATGCAGTGGTAGTTGATCAGAATGCATTCTTTCGAGGTGACCGAACCATCGTACTTTATGTGGTTGTAAGCATGCAGTGGTAGTTGATCAGGAATGCATTCTTTCGAGGTGACCGAACCATCGTACTTTATGTGGTTGTAAGCATGCAGTGGTAGTTGATCTGGATGCATTCTTTCGAGGTGACAGAACCATCGTACTTTATGTAGTTGTAAGCATGCAGTGGTAGTTGATCAGAATGCATTCTTTCGAGGTGACCGAACCATCGTACTTTATGTGGTTGTAAGCATGCAGTGGTAGTTGATCTGGATGCATTCTTCGAGGTGACAGAACCAGCGTACTTTATGTGGTTGTAAGCATGCAGTGGTAGTTGATCTGGATGCATTCTTTCGAGGTGACCGAACCATCGTACTTTATGTGGTTGTAAGCATGCAGTGGTAGTTGATCTGGATACATTCTTTCGAGGTGACCGAACCATCGTACTTTGTGTGGTTGTAAGATGCAGTGGTAGTTGATCTGGATGCATTCTTTCGAGGTGACCGAACCATCGTACTTTATGTGGCTGTAAGCATGCAGTGGTAGTTGATCTGGATGCATTCTTTCGAGGTGACAGAACCATCGTACTTTATGTGGTTGTAAGCATGCAGTGGTAGTTGATCTGGATGCATTCTTTCGAGGTGACAGAACCATCGTACTTTATGTGGTTGTAAGCATGCAGTGGTAGTTGATCTGGATGCATTCTTATAAGATGACCGTACCATCGTACTTTATGTGATTGTAAGCATGCAGTGGTAGTTGATCTGGATGCATTCTTTCGAGGTGACCGAACCATCGTACTTTATGTGGTTGTAAGCATGCAGTGGTAGTTGATCTGGATGCATTCTTTCGAGGTGACCGAACCATTGTACTTTATGTGGTTGTAAGCATGCAGTGGTAGTTGATCAGAATGCATTCTTTCGAGGTGACAAAACCATCGTACTTTATGTGGTTGTAAGCATGCAGTGGTAGTTGATCTGGATGCATTCTTTCGAGGTGACCGAACCATCGTACTTTATGTGGTTGTAAGCATGCAGTGGTAGTTGATCTGGATGCATTCTTTCGAGGTGACAGAACCATCGTACTTTATGTGGTTGTAAGCATGCAGTGGTAGTTGATCAGAATGCATTCTTTCGAGGTGACCGAACCATCGTACTTTATGTGGTTGTAAGCATGCAGTGGTAGTTGATCTGGATGCATTCTTTCGAGGTGACAGAACCATCGTACTTATGTGGTTGTAAGCATGCAGTGGTAGTTGATCAGAATGCATTCTTTCGAGGTGACCGAACCATCGTACTTTATGTGGTTGTAAGCATGCAGTGGTAGTTGATCTGGATGCATTCTTTCGAGGTGACAGAACCATCGTACTTTATGTGGTTGTAAGCATGCAGTGGTAGTTGATCTGGATGCATTCTTTCGAGGTGACAGAACCATCGTACTTTATGTGGTTGTAAGCATGCAGTGGTAGTTGATCAGAATGCATTCTTTCGAGGTGACCGAACCATCGTACTTTATGTGGTTGTAAGCATGCAGTGGTAGTTGATCAGAATGCATTCTTTCGAGGTGACCGAACCATCGTACTTTATGTGGTTGTAAGCATGCAGTGGTAGTTGATCTGGATGCATTCTTTCGAGGTGACAGAACCATCGTACTTTATGTAGTTGTAAGCATGCAGTGGTAGTTGATCAGGAATGCATTCTTTCGAGGTGACCGAACCATCGTACTTTATGTGGTTGTAAGCATGCAGTGGTAGTTGATCTGGATGCATTCTTTCGAGGTGACAGAACCAGCGTACTTTATGTGGTTGTAAGCATGCAGTGGTAGTTGATCTGGATGCATTCTTTCGAGGTGACCGAACCATCGTACTTTATGTGGTTGTAAGCATGCAGTGGTAGTTGATCTGGATACATTCTTTCGAGGTGACCGAACCATCGTACTTTGTGTGGTTGTAAGCATGCAGTGTAGTTGATCTGGATGCATTCTTTCGAGGTGACCGAACCATCGTACTTTATGTGGCTGTAAGCATGCAGTGGTAGTTGATCTGGATGCATTCTTTCGAGGTGACAGAACCATCGTACTTTATGTGGTTGTAAGCATGCAGTGGTAGTTGATCTGGATGCATTCTTTCGAGGTGACAGAACCATCGTACTTTATGTGGTTGTAAGCATGCAGTGGTAGTTGATCTGGATGCATTCTTATAAGATGACCGTACCATCGTACTTTATGTGATTGTAAGCATGCAGTGGTAGTTGATCTGGATGCATTCTTTCGAGGTGACCGAACCATCGTACTTTATGTGGTTGTAAGCATGCAGTGGTAGTTGATCTGGATGCATTCTTTCGAGGTGACCGAACCATTGTACTTTATGTGGTTGTAAGCATGCAGTGGTAGTTGATCAGAATGCATTCTTTCGAGGTGACAAAACCATCGTACTTTATGTGGTTGTAAGCATGCAGTGGTAGTTGATCTGGATGCATTCTTTCGAGGTGACCGAACATCGTACTTTATGTGGTTGTAAGCATGCAGTGGTAGTTGATCTGGATGCATTCTTTCGAGGTGACAGAACCATCGTACTTTATGTGGTTGTAAGCATGCAGTGGTAGTTGATCAGAATGCATTCTTTCGAGGTGACCGAACCATCGTACTTTATGTGGTTGTAAGCATGCAGTGGTAGTTGATCTGGATGCATTCTTTCGAGGTGACAGAACCATCGTACTTTATGTGGTTGTAAGCATGCAGTGGTAGTTGATCTGGATGCATTCTTTCGAGGTGACAGAACCAACGTACTTTATGTGGTTGTAAGCATGCAGTGGTAGTTGATCTGGATGCATTCTTTCGAGGTGACAGAACCATCGTACTTTATGTGGTTGTAAGCATGCAGTGGTAGTTGATCTGGATGCATTCTTTCGAGGTGACAGAACCATCGTACTTTATGTGGTTGTAAGCATGCAGTGGTAGTTGATCTGGATGCATTCTTTCGAGGTGACAGAACCATCGTACTTTATGTGGTTGTAAGCATGCAGTGGTAGTTGATCTGGATGCATTCTTTCGAGGGTGACAGAACCATCGTACTTTATGTGGTTGTAAGCATGCAGTGGTAGTTGATCTGGATGCATTCTTATAAGATGACCGTACCATCGTACTTTATGTGGTTGTAAGCATGCCAGTGGTAGTTGATCTGGATGCATTCTTTCGAGGTGACAGAACCATCGTACTTTATGTGGTTGTAAGCATGCAGTGGTAGTTGATCTGGATGCATTCTTTTCGAGTGACAGAACCATCGTACTTTATGTGGTTGTAAGCATGCAGTGGTAGTTGATCTGGATGCATTCTTTCGAGATGACAGAACCATCGTTCTTTATGTGGTTGTAAGCATGCAGTGGTAGTTGATCTGGATGCATTCTTTTGAGGTGACAGAACCATCGTACTTTATGTGGTTGTAAGCATGCAGTGGTAGTTGATCTGGATGCATTCTTATAAGATGAACCGTTCATCGACTTTATGTGGTTGTAAGCATGCAGTGGTAGTTGATCTGGATGCATTCTTTCGAGGTGACAGAACCATCGTACATTATGTGGTTGTAAGCATGCAGTGGTAGTTGATCTGATGCATTCTTTCGAGGTGACAGAACCATCGTACGATATGTGGTTTGTAAGCATTTGCAGTGGTAGTGTTC